>ML798187.1:16132-35590 GCA_009831015.1 Picea engelmannii
GTTAATTGTGCTGGGAGTGTTGATGATGTCAAGATCACCCAAACAACCCGTAAGCCCAAGTACCCTTGCAGGCTTTGTAAGGGTAGCCATCTTCTTAAGGATTGCCCTGGTCTATCCAAGGTTATAGAAGTATGGTCTACACATCCTATCCAACCCATATCGTCTGCCTCTGAACAACATGATGATGATCTCCCGTCACCTAGTCACGATACGGTTGGGAAGAAGAAAAGTAGAGTCAAGTTCCCGTGCATGTTATGAAAAGGGATTCATCTCACTCACCTTTGCCCTTGTATGGATGAAGCCTCGAAATTACTGGAAGACATGATTGTTTCACAGCTTCAACTTCCAGCTGCTTATCACAAGCTTTCTCTCAACCCACCTGTAGTTGATGGAATGATCAATTTGGTTCCCCTGTCGGTCAGTCCAGTTGATCAAGTGGTCAATCTGGTCACGTCTTTGGATGAACCAATAGACCAAGTGGTTGATCCGATCCCATCCTCGGTCAACTCCACTCTCCCTTTAGAGAGTGAAACCGAAGCGGTCGATCCGTTTCCACTTGTCGACCCCATTCTCCACTTGGAGAATGAAACCCAAGTGGTTGATCTGATCTCTCCATCGGTCGATCCTACTCTCCCACTAGAGAGTAAACCCGATACTACCCATGTTCTTCTCGTTGATACATAATCTCTCGTGCTGAGGGGTATTCCTCCTTCTCTCATGGAACCCCCTCCAAGTAATGAGGCCATCCATTTTGATTGGGATGTACTAACTGGACCTCGTCTTCCCTCTTACATTCCTTTCCAGATTACAGTACAGGTTTGTGTTCGGGATGTTACCAAAACATTGATAGATGAAGGTTCGTCTGTTAGCATTTTTTCCTCTATTGCTTAGCAAGATTTGGGTTGTCCTCCACTTGCACCGGTTACACAGAATCTGTTAGCTTTTAACAGAAGAACTAGACAACCTATAGGGACCCTTCCTCATTTTCCTGTAACTTTGGGAGGGAAAACTGTCTTTATTGACTTCATGGTAGTCCAAGACCCCTTGGATTTCTCTTTACTCCTTGGGTGAGATTATGTCTATGCCATGAAAGCTATTGTGTCTACTCTTTTTCATGGGATATCTTTCCCTCACGATGGATGAGTTGTGACTATTGATCAACTTTCATTCATTGACCCCGCTTGGATTGCCTCCCTGAATGGTTCATGTATGCAGACAATATCGCCCCCACCACAGGTCAATTATGTGGCCTTGTCACCCATGGCTTCAACTTCTGATGACTTAGATCCATTAGTTGACATGGTGGTCTCTTCGATAGGGTTGTTAGAGCCTGATCTCTTAACTCCTGTCACGACCCTCAACATGGTGTCCTTCCAGAGTGTATTTCTTCCTTCCAGTGAAGACCTCTTGGAAGCCATGACCGAATTTTGTCCCTTGACATGGTGTTCTTCCAGAGCATTGTCCTTTTGGAATCCATGATCAAGAAGAAATTACGAGGATAGTTTTTGTGTCTCTACAGCAACCTCGTTAAAAAATGAAATAGAGGTTTCGAGGATAATTTTTTGTGTTTCTGTGGCAACCTCATTAAAAAATGAAACAGAGGTTATGAGCATAGTTCTTGTTTCTGTGTCAAGCTCGTTAAAAAATGAAATAGTTTTCCCCCTCTCTGTTAGAGTCAAGTTCTTCATCTAGTATTTGAAGCTTCATTTCATTCTCCTTTGTAGTTGGATGAAATGAATCTTGGGGGGAATTTGACCTCAGCCTCTGGACTTCATGCTGAAGTTTGAGATGATAGCTTCTTAAGTTGGGGGCTAAGTACCAACCATCCATGCGTTATGCGTTGGGAAGTTGCAAGCATAGTTTTCTATGGTTCAAGCTTGTGTAAAAATGAAACCACCTACCTCAAGCATAGTTTCCTTTGGTTCAAGCTGGCGTAAAAATGAAACTAGGTCCAAGCATAGTTTTGTTTAGTTTTTAAGCTTGTGTAAAAATTAAAATCTATCCCAAGCATAGTTTTGTTTTGTTTTAAAGCTTGCGTAAAAATGAAAACAATCCCGAGCTTAGTCTTTGTTCTTTCTCATGCTCGTAAATACATGAGAATAAGTTGCCAAGCTTAGTCTTTGTTCTTTCTCATTCTCGTAAATTAATGAGAATGTAACCGAGATACTTTTAACACTTTTTTAGACTCGTAAAGGTTATACGAAAAAGGAACCCCCTAGAGCTCCCTTTAAGCTCTTTTCATACTCTCTAAACATGAAAAGATTGTTGAGCGACCTTGCTATTTTCACGCTCGTTAAAGTATTTGAAGAAAGTGTCTGTTGGGCGATAATTTATCTCTTTTTCGGTCTCATACAGAATATTTTATGAAAAAGGAACTGAGAGAGTTCTCTTTTAAGTGTTTTTCCAAAATCTATAATCTTGAAAAACCTTTGAGTTTACTATCTCTGGACTCGTTAAACAAACATTGACAGACCCGTGATGGGACCGAACCACTCCTTATTAGGGTTCTTTAAACATACTCCGAGAGACTCATCCGAAGGATGAGCTTACATTACAAGCATATGTTATCCTCCTCAAGCTTGCGTAAAAATAAAGAGGTACTCGCTAGAAATGGTGGGGGAAAAATTGGGAAAGAATTGTGTCTAAACCTGTATTCCATGAAAGAGTCTCTTTTGAACATGACACCCTTTCACTTGCCTTGTGTCTAGGTTGGAAAATCCACTTGTCTCTTGATCATACTCCTATAAGATTACAAATTGGTCTGTGATCCTTGTTGTTGAGTCAATATGTCCAAGACAATTGTCGTGTCGTCAATATGTTCAAAAAGATGTTCAACCCAAAAAGCCTTCTATTGCGTCGGGCATTTTTGCAGTCTTTAATCCTTCTATTGCGTCGGCCATCCCTGAGTTAGTCTTGAATCACTTGTTACTATGATCTACATCAAATCTTATTACTTGTTTCATGTCACTGATGTGGGATACATTAAGGCCCTCCTATAACGAGTCTTTTCCTGTCGACTTCAACTCATTATCCAGTATTTAGACTTAGAAACTAATTGGTACCTTGGAACTTGCATGCCTCAATGGCAGGTTTCCTCTCTTTCGACAGTGGGTTTTCATAATTGACCCTTGATTGGAAGATTCCACCAAGTGTTCGACTTCAGCTCATTTATTCACATTCGTTGGATTGTACTAGTGTACCTTGGGAGTCATTGACATTAATGGTGATTTTCCTCGCACTTGTTAACGGTATACACTAATGACTGGTAATCAAGTGGTTTCTACCATGTTCGACTTCAACACATGTATTCACATGGTTAGATTCGTAGTATAGAGTGGTGGAGATGAAGACCCTGGATATTTTCTCACAGATCCAGGTTGCGTTGGAGTATATTTAGTGTACTGTTGCATAGATCCACATTGTATGTCTGGTGTCTATGTTCAAATTTAAGTCTTTAACACATAGATCCACAGTGTATTTTTGGTGGCTATGTTCAGATTTGAGTCATATTGGCATGGATCCATAGTGTATGTTTGGTGGCCATGACCTGTCTTACTTGACATGGATCTTCGCATGTCGACATTTATGCTTTGAGTCATTTGTATTCTGAGTATGGGAATGCCTACCTCAGTGATGATATATTATTGTACTATATTTCCTTGTTTGCTGACAGGTTTCCGACCGACTGTTCCTTGTTCCTTACACACACTCGACAAAGTATTTCAGCTATAGCTTTGTTCTAACTTCATACTTTGGGGGGCTCTCTGTTACACATTATTTTTGTCATTCCTATGATCGTTAATGATGTAAACCTATCTGTAGCCTTCAAAGGGGTTAGTGACCTGAGTTCCTAAAGAGAGAAGGGAGAAGAACTTTTCCTGAGAAAAGAAGTTGCATTTTCCTATGTAAAAACCTTATAAAAAGGCAAGTTCGCAGGTTGCTATATAGGCAGGGTGCGAGAATGACCCATTCTCGCAGGTTGCACTATAACCAGGGTGTGAGGTGTTCACAGGTTTCCCTATAGCTAGGGTGCGAGAATTCCAGCACGTGGGAAAAATGAGTGTTTTCTCGAATCTTCTAGAAGGAGAAGCTTCTATGGTGAGGTGACATCCGAATGGTTTGGATCTTACTAGCTTTCATGATTTAGTGGGATCATCCTAACCTCCTCACCTTATCCTCTTCAACTTATAAAAGGAGAGGAGTTCTCATGGAGAAAGTTAGCTTTTGTTAGCTTGGGTTAGCTTTGTTGATTCTTGAGCTTCTTAGCTTTGGCTTGGTTAGAGTGGCTTTGAGATTTGCTTTGTCAAGATAGATTGTGAGTAGCTATCAAATCTATGGTTTCATAATCATTGGAGCAAAAAGTGTGTGGGGAATGAAGGACAGTTGGAAGGGACCTTACAACATCAAGGCCATGGTTGTAATCTCTCTTTCACATTTAATATAATACAGTAATATGATTCTTTCCTATAAAGCTTGTTGTGTTTTATTGTATGATTCCTTGATCACATACATAGGTTTATATTGAGTTTATGCTATTACCATCACTTTGGTTGGTTGCGTTCTTTTGCAGGATCATTCCTGTATGAGTGGTGGAACGGAGCTAGGATGGCGATGGTGAGAGGAAGCGACATTTAAACGGTATGTCACTCATCTCTCTTTAGTTAGTAAATTCAATATCTAAAGCTTAAGGAAAGCGTTATGTTCTGTCATGTTTTGTTCTAGATCCAAGTGGATCTAGGGAGATCATTTAGTGTCCACACCTATGGATTTATCCAATAACAAATGCTTAACAATGTTAATTTCCCCTAACAAACCTGAACAGTCGTTTTTTCCAATGTTTAATAAAGTTTTCTCTAAAAGGTCAAAAATTCCTTGACAGTTGTCATTAACTTCTCTGGTCACTTTTTTTTTTTCTGTGAGGTCTGCCTCCCATACCTTGAGTATTACATCACCTTTAAATTGCTCTAAAACAGATAATTTTTTAGCTTCCCCAAAATCCTCTTCTATTGAAAAATCCACTGCTTTTTGGAAAGTTGCTTTGCCTGCTTTCACTTCTCTTTCTTTCTGGAGAATATTCTCCAAGGATTTATTTGTTTCTTGAAAACAATTCTGGACAAATTCTATATTAAAAAACACTCCATGTTGTTCTTTTTCTATCTTCATATGTATTTCCAATACCTGGGCCTGGAAGATTTCAAGCTCTACCACTTGATTTGAAATGGAATTAATCTTATCATGTAATTGTTTATTTATTCCCTCTTGCTTTATGACATGTGCTTGAGTGACCTGTATTTTCTAATTTGCTTCCTCTAAGCTTGATTTCATTTTTTGAATCTCTTGAATATCATTTAATCTAGCTCGTTCTAGACCCTTTTTTATCCCCCAATTGATATTTCTTTCAGTCTCCTTTAATTGATCCTGTAGCTGAGATACCAGTTGATCTTTCTGCTCCAACATAGTTGTCAAACTACCCACAGAGTATAGATTTGTCGATGCTAAGGCTCCCATTGTGCCTACTATCTCTGTAGCAAATTCTCCCTCTTTAAGTTTTTGTCCATCTATAATGATCTTGTGCTTTTTAATCATCATATATCCTCTTGGATGCATTTCCTATTTTAGGATATCCTTTCTCTTTTTATTGAAAAGATAATCAGAGGGAGGAATCTCAACTCTAGAAATAGGCTCAATATCACTTACGTATAGAGCTCTCTCTTGGGGGTTTCCATAAGTAGACTGCAATGGAGTCAAATAAGTAACGGGACTTCCAAGTTCTGTTGATGTTGTTCCTCCTACTTTTTTGGGAATATTCTCAGGGATTTCTGAGGGTATTTCTAACTCCTTTCCTTTCCCTGCCTCTGATTTTTCTGTATGAGGAACTTATGTTCCTTGTGAAGATATTTCACTTTCCTTCATTTTTCCCTTTGTAATTTCTTTATCCTATACATCTATTTCAAATCTTGGGGGAGGCCCTTCCAGCTCTGGAGGAGGGGTCGTAGATTCACCCTGCAAAATTTTTGGCAAACAACTCCGCCTATGACTCTGGAAGGACATGAAACCAGTCTATAAGTTGGATGATGAGGCTTGTACCCTGTTCAATACCTCCTTAGAAGTTTTAACCTCCTTGAATATATCATCATAAAAATATGTTTCATGTTCATAATCTTTCAAATTACAGTGCATCAAATCTCTGCTTACTAATTAATAAGGGTCATGCTTTCTGTGTTCAATATCTACCAGTTTTATCTCCTCTAATGCCTCAGCTTCCACTTTGGAATGGCCTAGGTTTAGTAATGAAATTTTCCTGACATATACAGGGAATATTGGCCAGGATTTCTTTTGAGTTGTCTTTAGCTCTATTCCAATACCACCATTCACTATTTTATATTTTACCTCCCTCAATACCAGTCTATCTTGGAGGAATTTCGGAAGTGCATGAGGGGGAATTGAGCACCCATAAACCCTAATGTAAGAGAAGTTTTCTTCAACAAACCAGTCAGCTATTTCTTTGAAATTTTCTGAGACTGCCTCTGAAATGCGAGGGGGTTCACATCCATAAAACATTTTATTCATTGGAATTATTACGAAATGACAAATTTCGTAAAATCCATTCTTAGCATTTTCTTCCCAAAGTGAAGAATGATACTCATGAATGGGCTCGGGGCAGGTTATGTTCCAACTCCAATTCATCAAGGAAAATGGAGTCACAAAGAAAATTGCATCCATGATGTATGCTGACATATAAAAATCCACTGGCCGACCTTTAGATATTGCAACTTTGTAGTTCAAAATTTCTTGTGCTAGGTTGTCCAAAAAAATATTACTCTAGTTAAAAGTGTATCCTTCTGAAGCTTCTTCTAAAAAGGGCACCCAATCTGCAGGAAAATGGCAGGGATTTGTTTTCCCGAAAAGTCTACAAAACATAGTGGCTACATAGACCATATACTCGTTCAAAGACATTGTGGCATAAACCCCATGGGTATCGGCCCTAAACTTTGATGGAAATATCCACCATTCTCTAATTAAATCCAGATAAGTTCGGTCACCCTTAGTACACTCCTTCCTTTGAAATTTAGCTAAAAAGTTAGCATTATAAATATACTTAGGATTGGCGAGAGTTTATGCATTACTTGTATATGCTCTAGGATGAATGAGCCGACAATGACCCCTTGATCATTCAAAATGCTTCTTGTCGGGATATCAACCTTTTCCAAGGCCCAACTGATCATGTCGTTGTACTCCATAAACAGAGGGCGCACCGCGATCTTATGAAGCTCTGATTCTACTATATCCCGAAAGTGATTCTCAGAATCAGTGGGAGAATTCTTGATTTCGTATTCCAAGAATTCAGATATTTGTGTCCAAGATTTAATTGAGTCGATAGCATGTGGCATAGTTTCGGATATGATATCTCCTTCCTCTGTATCTTCACTCTTCTTTGATGCTTTCTTTGGTGCCATGACTTTAAGTTAAATGGAAAACCTGTCACAAAGAAGGGGTGTATAAGCTCGATTGAAATCATCTTACGCTTGATAGTATGAAACAAAATATGTTGTGAAACTCAGACCTTCAAACTCTCTTTTAATTTATTTAACAATGAAGGGATTGACACAGTTATCAAGAATTCAATACATTTAATGCAGTAGATATTTACTAAGATACACATTAGTGTCACATATCACCAGTTATCCTTTATTAAAGTGGCCACATTTTGGCCCTTTTGATTTCAAAATTCAGAAAATTTCATTAAATCAGAAACTAAAATGTGAACTAAACTTAAAAAGTTTGATTGTCATTAATCATGCTTTCAAAATAGAATTAGTTTAGACTAATCACAGATTAAGAGTCGATATTTCACGTTTCGGGATTTCGGGGATCGAGTTGACAAGAGGTATGTTATCATTGAATCTCGATTTTTGAAATCGTGAAATCATGACAAGATTAAATTAGGACATAAATTTGTTTTAGAAAAATAATTAATCAGTATTAAACTTTTCAATTTTTGGGGATCGTGAATACATAAAGTATGTCATCGATGAATCCCCATTTTCGAAATCGCGAAATCATTAACTTAAGCCCTAAATTTTTGTTTTAGTGAATTAATTAATCAGGATTAAGGACTAGCTTCCAAAATAGGATAAATTTAGACTAACACATATTATGAGTCGGGATTTCGCATTTCGGGATTTCGGGGATCATGTTGACAAGAAGTATGTTATCGTTGAATCCCGATTTCTGAAATAGGGATACGATTAATTTACTCTTTAATAATTATTTGCTCCAACTTTTCGGGAAATCGGGGATTGGGATTTCGCAATTTGATATGTATTAAAACATATGTTCTTAATAAACCATGAGTCCCAAAAATCCCTTTATTTTATTTTATTAGTCTTAACTCCCTTAGGTTTTAAACTTATCATGATCAAAAAATGACTTTATAGAAAGTGTGTTGGTGCCTTTATAACATTTTTGATTTTTTGCTTTTTATTATTATTAGAATAAATTTTGTCAGGATTTCGGCAACGACTCTTTGGAAATGAAAGTAAGGCTTATGCTTCATGAAAAGCCAAAACCCAAAAAAGGAAAATTTTAGTTTTGAAGATAAAAAATTTAAAATATGTTTCAACATGCCTTATGTAGGGAACCCTGGTTATCAAAATTATAGTAGCAGTTATTAAGAAGCAATATTATTGGTCGAGAATGAAAAAGGAGGTTGATGATTTTATTTCTAGTTGCCTCAAGTGTCAAAAATTCGAGGTTGAGGAAAAACACCCACCTAGTTTACTATAGGCATTTCCTAGTCCTAAGTGGAAGTGGGAAGTTATAATGATGGATTTTATAAACAAGCTACCTAGATCAACCAAGTAACATGATTCCCTTATGGTGGTAGTGGATAACCTCACTAAAGATTCCTATTTTATTCCAGTGAAGTCAACTTACAAGGAAGCTAATATTGTTGATATCTACATGAGAGAAATTTCTAAATTTCATGGTGTTCATAAGACAATTGTGTCTAACAAACATCCCAAGTTCACTTCTAATTTTCGGAAGGGATTATTCAAAGGAATTGGGACAAGTCTGAACTTTAGCACAACATATCACCTAAAATGATATGGGAAAACAAAGGGGGTAAATAAGGTAATATAAGATATGTTAACGATGTATGTGATAGATAAACCATCAAAATGGGAAGACTATTTGCATTTGGTAGAGTTTGCTTACAACAATGGGTATCAGTCATCTTTAAATATGAGTCCATTTGAATAACTTTATAGTAGGAAGTGAAACAGACCTGTGAGTTGGGATAATCAATCAAACATATTAGTGTTTGGGCCAGATATGTTGAGGGAAATGGAAGAGAAGATGGTAAAAATAAATCAAAATTTAAAAAATTCTCAAGACAGACAGAAAATATGCACATATAAAGTAAGAACTCACCAAGAATTCAAAGTGGGTGACCATGTGTTCCTAAATGTAAAAGGAAGACAAAGTTCCCTGAAGTTGGGGAATTTCCCTAAGTTTCCAAAGCATTATTGTGGACCATTTGAAATCCTAGAGAGGATTGGTCCTATCGCATACATGTTAGCTCTACCTACATCCTTGTGTACTCATAATGTATTCATTGTTTCCTATATTAAAATTATGTAACTAATGTTAATCATGGAATTGATTGGAATGTTATTCAGGTGGAGTAAGAAGGTGACTTCCAAGTTCAACCAGTGCACATATTGAATCTGAAAGTTAGGATGCTCTAGAATCGCACAGTAGGACTAATAAAGATCCATTGGACCTGTTACGGTCCTGAGGATTCAACCCGAGAACAAGAGGATACCATCTATGCAGAGTACCCACAAATTTTTGAAAACTTTTTAAGTTTTGATTGTACATGTGTACAAAAATGCACTGAGGAAAGTACATATATAAGGGGGAGGGGAATGTAATACCCCTAGGCCAAACCTTGACTATAAGTATAAATATAAATGTGTGTGTGTGTGTGTGTGTGTGTGTATTGGATTAGTTGGTGAGTTGTTGGTATTAATTATTGAATTCATTTTTGTGTGCACATCCCATAGCGTGGTGATTGCACGAGGATTGTGAATCAAATAAAGAATGTGCACATTTCATAGTGTATCACACACCTGTGTAACTATGAAAGGATGTCGCACCAAAGGAAGAGTGTGCAAAATTCCATATTTTAGAAAACACCAGATTAAGCACGTGATTTTTGGGCCAGAGAGCCTTTGTATATATATTTGTGTTTTGAGTTTAGAGATCCTTTGTATATATGTTTGTGTCTTTATGCTGAAGTGCCTTTGTATATATGTTTGTATTTTGAGGTCAGAGATCCTATGTGGTCATTTGGATGGTGATCCTAGATACAAAAGTCCAATGCACATGTATTTTAAATGTAATCACCTTTAATTTGTTAATATAATCACATCATTGTGGGAAGAATCAACTCAGATGAAAAGAGATGAGGGGATAAACTCTGTGGAAAAGGAAAAATTGGGAGCTTAAGTCAAGGGAATATTTTATTAATATTTACAAAAGTTTAATTTATGAATATGTATTTACCCTATGATTCCAAAGTATGGGAATGAGTCACCAAGTGACTAAAAGCTAGTTCTTAAGGTGACAGGTGTCAAAATCTAGTCCTAAAGGTGACAAGTGTCTAGTTATTACCATCCAAATATCTTATTGAGCCTTAGAGTATTTTAGGGGATACACATGTTTGAATCCATGTTGGCTACCATCATAACTCGAATGAACTATCCACCTTTGTCTATGACCTGTACCGATCTGTACCAAAGACTTTCATAACCTATATGTAAGGGGGTGTCCATTTAAGGAAGAGAAGTGTGTTGAAGAGATGGGTTGTCAGGCCCATGAAAATTTCTATATAGGTCATATATTTGTTGTGTCGAAGAAGTAGGTTCTTAGTCCCATGAGAATTTCTCTCCAAGTGAGAGATTTGTTGCGACAAAGAAGTGGGTTTTTAGGCCTCTGAAAAATGTTTGTAGGTGAGAGTTTTGTTGGAATTTCTCCTTGGTGGGTTCAGAATTAGACATAGGACTCTCAGACTTCCTTTCTAGCCTGTTGTTGAAGTCCCAGAAGGGAAGTGGGGCATTCAATGGACTATTGAGTAGAGAAGGGGCACACTTCTTAGGGTGGGACATATATGTGGGGAATGAGATAGAGTAGGATAGTTGCAATATTCAACATCTTGGACCAAGTTTTTTTGAATATCAGACCATAGTTTGGCAATAGGAACCCTTTTTCCTGTGGAGTTTAAGCCTAATCTCGGGAGTGACCTATTACTAAAATATTATAAGTGACATAGTATATGGATGGGAGGAACATATGATTCCTACACGCAGTTGCTGATTTTTCATGAAAGATAAGTGTCCTTCATAGGATTCTTTAATTATTGTGTGCTCTAATGATTATATTTTAAATGGGTTTATATTCCTGTATGAAATTGCATTTGAATATTGTGGTTAATTATGTGTTATGTTATTTCACACACACACACATACACACACACAGATATATATATATATATATATATATATATATGAAAGTTATTAAAGTATTTTTGCTAAGTTAAACTTTGTGGTATGGTTGGAATATACCAAGGTATGAATCATCGAGCATGTAGTGAAGTAGTTTGCACACACAAAGGTGATAGAATCTATGTGCAACATCATATTGATCGAAAGCGCAGTAGTATTAACTGTGGATATTGTTTGCGCACACATAAGTAGATATGTGTTTTGAAGGGATAATCTCACAGTAGATTTGTAACATTTATTTTGCTTCTATAATTCTATTAAAAGAATTATTCATGTATAGCAGGACCCAACATGGGTTTGGGCACTGTACCTAAAGGTTTTGCACAATTATTTTGGTCTACTTGTAACAGGTAGTGTTATAAGTAGTATTCATGGATGAGTATTTTTGAAGTAACATGGTCCAGTAGTGAGCTTGGGCTACTACAAAGATTATCATAGAGACAATATTTTAGGTTTATAGTGGCATGGCCTAGCATGGGAGGATGGGGATTTTACACTCCACATCTTCAGGGAATGCACTATAACTGTCAATTCTAAATCATGGGTGGCATAGAGTCTCTCATGCTCTTTTAATTTTCTTGATTCATAACATATCACATGCCCATTCTGATTAAGGACTCCCCCAATCCCTTCTTTAAAGGAATCTGTGCACATCATGAAGTCTTAATATGAATATGCAATATTTAGTATCGACGCACTAGTCAACAAAATTGTCAAGTGTTGGAAACTCCTTTCACAATCCGGAGCCCATTAAAATTATACACCTTTATTGTGTAGGGGTGTGATTAGATGCACAATATTTGAGAATCCTTCAATAAAAAATTTGTAGTATCTTTCCAGTCCCATGAAATATCTCACTTCTGCAACATTTCTTAGTGTTGGTCATTCATCAATTGTTTTTATCTTTGTTGGGTCCACAACTATTCCTTCCTTTGAAATGATATGACCCAAATAAGCCAATCTGCATCTAGTAAAATGGGCACCTGCTCATCTTTGCATAAAGTTGATTCTCCCTCAATACCCACAACACCATATTCAAGTGTTTCTCATGTTCTTCTTCAGATTTAGAGTAAATAAGGATTTCATCCAAAAATATGAAGACAAAACTATCCAAGTAATCTTTGAAAACTCCATTCATTAAACACATGAAGACATATGGTGCATTCAAAAACCCAAACGGCACCACTGTGAAGTCACAATGGCCATACCTTGTTCTGAAGGAAGTACTGTTGATGTCTTCCTCTTTTATTCTCACTTGGTGATAACCAAATCTAAGGTCGATCTTGGAAAATATATTTGTGCCCTTTAGCTAATCAAAAATTTCATCTATCCTTGGCAAAGGATACTTGTTATCTATTGCTACTTTGTTCAACTGCCTGAAGTCAATGTAGAGTCTCAATGTACCATCTTTATTTTTCACAAATTAAATTGGGGCACCACAAGGTGACACACTTGGGCATATATTTCTTCAAAATCTCTTCAAGTTTCATTTGCAATTCCTTGAGATTTGGTGTACTCATCCTATAAGGATTCTTGGATATGTGAGTTTCTCCTGACATCAAATTTATAGAAAAATCGATATATCTTTTTTTGGTCAGCCCCAATATTTCTTTAAAGACATCCTTGAATTACTTTAGTACTATGCAGTCTTAAACACTTGGAAATTTATCATCTATTTCCTCCTCCACGTGCACTATAAATATTTGACATCCCTTCATGTATATTTTCTTCAATTGTAAGGCTGAAATTTCTCTAATAGTCACAAATCTTGAAATTCCTTGAACTATTCTTAAATTTATTTTCTCATCATGGAAAGTAAATGTCTTATTATAACAGTCTAGAATAAAATGATGTGGGTCCAACCAATTCATACAAATGAGGAAATCATATGATATTCAAATTATATTTTATGTTCATTTCATTCATTTCCATTGGACATGCCTTGACCATCTCATTAATTTTCTTTTTTTCCCCTCTAGCTAACTGCACCAACCAAGGTTTTTCAATCTTTCTTCTCAACAATTGGAATCTTTCCACCATTTTTGGATATAGATAACTATGAATAGATTCTAATTCAATTAAAATAGCAATGGTTTGATCATTAATCTTACCTTCCACCTCGATCATGTGCAACTAAAACTCAACTTGCTTGTTGTCCATGGTTGCATAAATCCTGGGTACACTCCTACCCATGTCCTGAATTTTTGCAACTTGTTGTACATTGTGCGCATTCCTCACATTTTCACCTCTTTGATGGAAACTCATTGCTACATCCATGCCTTCAATAATTTTAAAATCATGATTGCCAATGGTGGTTCCATGAAATGTGGATGGTGTTGTGAAAATGTGTGTCTCAAAATTGGTGACTACCACCTGAAATCCCATATGTTTGCAATCGACATGGGAGGTTGTGACATTGTGATAGGTGCAGACTAGTTAAGGACTTTGGGTCCCATTCTCATGGATTTTAAAGACTTAACCATGTAATTCGACCAGGAGGGCCACCAATATAATTTCCAAGGCATCACTGTCGGTTCACCTGAGATCATTAGTTCCCATCGCATGGAAAAGCTGCTCAAAATGGGTCATTTTGGTGTTATCGCCCAACTCCATGCCATACAAGCAACAAAGACACCCTCTGTACCACAAGACATCCAATCCATCCTTTCTAAACATCAATTGGTCTTTTCCACTCCCCAAGGCCTCCCTCCTTCCCGTGGTGTTCATGATCATTCCATTCCCCTTGTACCAGGAAGCCTTCCTCCCAATATCCATCTGTATTGTCACCCCTTTTCCCAAAAAAATGAAAATGAGAAAATGGTTAAGGAACTCCTTAATGTAGGTGTTATCCACCCTAGTACAAGCCCCTATTCATCTCCTGTGGTCATGGTCCTGAAGAAAGAAGGTTCTTGGTGAATGTTTCCTGACTTCTGTGCCCTCAACAAACTCACCATCATAAACAAATTCCCCATTCCTATCATTGATGACTCCTGGATGAAATGAGTGGCACCCAATTATTCACTAAACTGGATCTTCATTTGGGCTACCACCATATACGTATGAAAGAGGAAGATATTCCCAAGACTTCCTTTAGAACTCATGAGGACCACTATGAGTTTTTGTTCATGCCCTTTGGCTTTTGTAATGCCCCCTCCACCTTCCAGAGCCTCATGAATCATGTCTTCCATTCTATTCTATGCCATTTTTTCTTAGTTTTCTTTGATGATATCCTCATCTATAGAAAAACCTAGAAAAACCATCTTGCTCATGTGGATCAAGTTCTCCATCTACTCTCTCAGCACCAACTTTTCCTGAAACAGTCTAAATGTTCTTTTGGCGCCTTAGAAGTAGAATACTTGGGTCATCTAGTTGGAAAATATGGCATCAGGGTGGATCCTAAAAATATTGAAGCTATGCAGGACTGGCCTCACCCAAATACTCTTAAGATCTTGCATAGATTTCTAGGCTTAACAGGGTATTATCGCAAGTTTGTTAAGAATTATGGGAAGATTGCAGCACCTCTCACTGCTCTCCTAAAAAATAACTCTTTCACTTGGACTCTAGCCGCTGCTCAAGATTTTCAAACATTGAAGATGGCCATGTGCACCACTCCAGTCCTCACCTTTCTCGATTTCACAAAGACCTTTGTGTTGGAATTTGATGCCTCAGGGAAAGGAATTGGTGTTGTCCTTATGCAAGAGGGTCGACCTTTGGCCTTTACCGGCAAGCAACTATTTGAAAGAAATCTAGGAAAATCCATATATGAAAAGGAAATGTTGGCTATTTTGCATGTTGTGGATCTTTGGCATCCTTATCTATTGGGGAAATGGTTCCAAATTAATATAGACCATCAAAGCCACAAGTATTTTCCGGAACAATGCATTTCCTCCCTAAAACAACAAAAATGGGTGACTAAACTCTTTGGATATGATTATGAGATAATTTATAAGAAAGGAAAAGACAATGTGGTTGCAGATGAACTTTCCTGAAAATATGAATATGAAGGATCCCTTTTTTCTCTTTCATTCATTGTACCAGATTGGCTCCAAGCCATTCACCATGAATGGCTACAAGATCCCAAAAGTTCGCAATTGATCCAGCAATTGCAGTCCAATACTCCAGCTTCCCCAGGGTACACTTAGCTCCATGAGGAACTTTGATACAAAGGTTGTTTGTATTTAAGTAAACAATCAAAGATTAAATCCATGGTACTTTCTGAGCTTCATGCTACACCCACAACAAGGTACTCAGGGTTCACCAAAACCTATGACAGGGTCAAACGTTCCTTTTTCTGGGATGGTATGAAACAAGACATCTGTAATTTTGTAGTTGAATGTGACATGTGTCAATGAAACAAGGGAGAAACAGTCAAATCATCGGGCACACTACAACCTCTCCTGATTCCACCTACTATTTGGAAGGATATCTCTATGGATTTTATTACCGACTTACCCAAATCAGGAAATAAATCCATCATCATGGTGGTTGTTGATCACCTTTCCAAGTATGCTCATTTATGTGCCCTTCAACACCCATTTACAGCATCCATGGTGGCTCAAATATTCATGGATCAGGTCTTCAAGCTTCATGGCAATGTCGCACTCTATTGTTTCTGATCACGACCCAACTTTCACAAGCAATTTTTGGCAAGAATTGTTCAAGATACAAGGCACAGAATTGCATCTTAGCACAACTTATCATCCCTATACTGATGGCCAAACGAAAGTTGTCAACAAGTTCTTGGAAACATATTTGAGGTGTTTTTCCTCAGAAAAGAAAAGTTAGTGGGCTCAATGGTTACCCCTAGCTGAATGGTGGTACAACATTTCATACCATACAACTACACGCATGACTCCTTTTGAAGCAGTATATGGACAAAAGTCACCTTCAGTTCTCTCATACTTACCGGGTGCCTCGAAGGTCCAGGGAGTTGACCTAACACTTAAATCTCGAGAGGCCATTCTCCGTACCCTCAAAGAGAATTCGATCATGGCACAGAATTGCATGAAGCAACAAGCATATCAAGGTCGCTCTGAACGTCAATTTGCAGAAGGGGATCAAGTGTTTCTTCGATTACAACCTTACAAGCAAACTTCCCTCAAGGCCGAGCATTATCAGAAGCTAGCGCCCAAATTTTATGTTCCTTATACCGTGCTCAAGCATGTGGGACAAGTCACCTATTAGTTATCTTTTCCCAGCCATTCGAAGCTACATCTTGTTTTTCATGTTTCATGCTTAAAGAAGGTGATTGGAGCTAAGTGAAAAATTCAAACCAACCTTCCAGAGTTAGCTGAAGAAGGATCCATTTGGCTACAACCAGAAGCAATTTTGGACCAGCATGAGTGTCGCCTACGTCAGAGAACCATCAAGGAAGTGCTAGTCCAGTGGAAAGATACAACTCCAGTAGACACCACTTGGGAACCAACTACCATTCTGCAGCAATTTCCTCATCTCAAGCCTTGAGGACAATGTTGTTTTTAAGGGGGCAGACATGTTAGGTTCCTAACCCGCACATAGGTAGAACAATATATTCGGATGTAATAAAGGTTAATATTAATAAGGCTTTTCAATAAAATAGAATAAGGTGGATGTAAGAATACCTAATAGAAGCTTCTGCTTCTAGAAGGATCTTCCTCTAGATACTTCTTTTTAGTATAAATAGGAGTTTAGGGTATGAGAACCCTGTCTTGGATATTATTGTAATAGAGCTCTACTCAACTGGAAGTTGCCCCCTCAAAGAGGCCCGTGAACATTGCTTTCAAATTCAAAGTGTTATTTTTGTTGTTATTCTTATATAATTTCAGTGTTATTGTGGTGAATGTTATGGATATATTGTTATTATTATGCAATTACTAGCATTTTATTTATGTTCTGCATACATTTTATATATGGTATATTACACACCATCACATCAAGCTACAACCCATCTGCATTTCCTTTTTCCTAAGACTTTACCACATATATGCGGTTTGTTGCACAACAACTCGCGTATGTACGTGACCTATTCAAGGTCATCTTGCAGATGTACGCGACTGATACCATTGTCACCCACGTATGCTTTAGTAGATGACTTACTAGAGATTCCCTTAAGGATTCCATTATGTTCTGGCTGCTCAGTCTTCTTCACCCATTTCTGAAGGTGTCCCTGCTTCTTAGACCTTGAGCTCTGAGCATCCATCTTTTCAAAGATGTCTCCCTTCTTTACTTCATTCCTTTTTCTAGCCATGCTATGTGAAGTACTCATCATGGAATTTTTTCTTGTGTTCCATCAATCTTGGGATTTGTGGCCAAATCCACTACAACTGTAGCATCTCATGGTGTTACAATGAACAACAATGTGTCTTACTTGATCACATCTCCAACACCTTATAGCGTTATGAAATCTTTCATTATATCTCCTTTAATAAGCTCTACATTCAAAAGATTTGTGACCATATTCACTACATGAATAACAATGCCCATGAAAACTACTTTCATACCTTTGCTTTGGTGTCCCAAAGATAGCTTCTTGATGTCTTCCTTTCTTTGTTATTTTTAAATTTTCCTTTCCTTGTGTAGATGGTTGATTTGCAACATTGTCTTCATCCTTTGATGGTATTACCTCATGCTTCTTTGAGGTTCTTGCTTCAGCATGCGTATCTTCTTTCTTGCATCCAAGACTTGATTTATCATTTGGTGATCTTTGTATTTCCAAGATCTCATTCAATATTTGTGAGCTATTCAAGAATTAATTTGACTTCTCTACTTTATTTCTAAGATCAACAACTTCAGCTTCTAACTTATGACATGACCATTCATTTTCATTTATTTGATTCTTCAATAGTTCCTCTATCCTTTTGGCTTCTTCAATTTGGGTCTTGAGATGGACAATAGTTTCAAGACTTTTTCTAATCTCATCATCTACCTTCTTATCATCCTTTTCATTCCTTAGTCTTGTTATCTCTTCTTCCTTTTATTCTAATTGAGTCTTATTACTCTCTTCTTGTGCCTTGAGAATTTCCCTTAACTTTAAGATGTGCCTTTGACTCTTCTTAAGAAACTTTTTAGTGTTATCTAAAAGATAGATATAGTTTATATAATAATGGTCATTTGTATATTCATATAAACCATATTCAACCTTATTTTGAAGTTTTAAAAGATTTTCTTCTATTCTCTCCATGGGATAGCTACCATCAAACTCTACATAAAATATCTCTAGATTTTCTTCTTCACTTGTAGAGAAAAATTCAACATCATCTTTTGAAATATTGAAATCAAAGGTTTTTGATAATTCTTTAGCTTCATTTGAAATGTCTTCAAGATCTTTCTTTTTGCCAACATCATCACATGATTCTTTGCCTTCATTTGAAATGTCCTCAAGATTTTCCTTTGTCCTATCATCACTTGATTCTTTGTCTTCATTTGAAAGGTTTTCAAGCTTACATTTAGAAATAATGCAATCAATAATTTTTGGAGATTCTTTACCTTTGATGATCTTGATGGATTGGTCTTCAATATATTCTGTCTTGCTTTGATTTGTATTCTCTAGATTTAGCCATAGAACCTTGGCAGAAGTGCATTGTCCCATGCTCTCTTTGATAGGGCTTGAGAGTCCACTAAGAATGGTCTTGAGAGTGAATGCATAATTATTCTTTCCTTCCCTTTGAGCTGCAAACTTTGACATGTTCTTCGTGGAAACTGATCCACCAATGGCTGCCTTCCAAATACCTACTCCCATTTCCTTCAAATCTACTCTCATCTCTATTCTCCAAGTAGAATAGTTTTCCTTATCAAGGATTGGAACTTCATCATCCAATTGTGTGTCCATGGATCTCCTCCAAGATTGTTAAGTCTTATAGTGAAGGCCCTCTTTGATACCAATTGTTGGACACACCGACTACACTGAGAG
>ML798187.1:40400-50544 GCA_009831015.1 Picea engelmannii
TTGATGTTTTGTCATAGCTTTTGTTTTTCAATATATCAACACTTTGTTTCATGTTTTGTATATCACTTTGCTTATGGTTTATGACTACTTTAGCTATCTAAATCAAATGCAAATGATATAATTTTATTATTGTTATCCATATCATGTCTCTTCCAAATAGATAAAAGACATAACAGTTGTTGATTCATTTTCTGAATGATAGCTTTGTCTTCTTCATAGATTGAATTGTTATATATAAGTTTTCTGCATAACAGGTTTCCCTTATTGCAGGAATTTGTAATCAGAAGATTGTTATGATTTTCTTTTATGTCTTGTTTGTCCTATAAAACACTTCAAGAAGCAGCATAGTTGATCATTTATGAGAAGCTTAAGTACTAAACGGTGTGAATTTCTTCCTCCAACTAGCTTAAGAAGTCATCATACACAGGGTAGACTTGGAGCGTTTCCAGGTCAATTAGTTTGTTGTTTGCTGTTTCGATTAAGTAGTTTAATTTAGATATAATCTTAATTAGATTTATATTAGATTGTTTAATTTCAGTAAACATATTAGATTGTTTAATTTCAGTAATCTTTATTTCTTTTTCATAAAATATAAAAAATCAAAAAGAGATTCTTGGCTGTCTTAGGGCAGAGAACACATGAGTTTTGCAGGTTTTAAGTAAATCTGTAGATTGTTTATAATGAATATTTGTGAATAAGTAATATTTTAGCTGATAATTAGATAGTTGATTTGATTTATTACAAGAGTAATTTATATTTTGTAGATAGAATAGTTAGAGTAGTTTGCTTTTAATATATTAGTTCTTTTTCTTTATTTTATTAGTTTCTAGTTTCCTTTAGTTAGATTACTTAGCTGAGATCAATTCTCTCTTTGGTTTTCATAGAAGAACTTAGAGCGGCCAACGGAGCCGTTAAACTCGTCAGGGTGGTCCATTCCAAACGGCTTGGGTTATTTAGACAACCCCAGACCAGTTCCACTCTCCCAGTTGACGAACGGTCAATTTCGTTCGTCAACAAATGGCGCTAGAAGGAGGGCCGACTGACAAGATGGCCTTGTAGGAGCCTTTATTTTACCTGTATTCAATTTCCCCCATGGCTCCCCAAATCACTGTGTTGGAACATGATTTCAACTTCTCATTACCCAATGTTCCCAACGAGACAGTCTCATGCTTGTCCAAACACACCTTTGATGGTGAAGGAAAATTATCTGCTAAAGACCACCTTAACAAGTTTTGGTGCAAATGCATCAAACATGACATCTCAGATTTAGGAGTTTTATGCAGACTTTTCACTTTTACTTTTAGAGGTCAGATCAAACATTGGTTTGAATCTTTTCCAACATGTCACATTTTTTATTGGTTTCAATTTGTAGATGCGTTTGTAGATGCTTTTGAAATTTATGATTTTGATCAATTATGTGAAGAATTTCATACCTCGCTAATCAACGGCGATCCATCCTCAGAAGACTTTTTGACAAGAGTCTATCATATTTTTTGTAAATTTAATCTCGATGACATGACATTGGCATTAAATCTCTTCTATGATACTTCCATCCCTTCCATCCAGTCATGTTCAATCACAAACGAAGAACCAATTGCAAATCCTATCACTCAACTGCTAGAACAATTTTCTTCGCAAGAAGAGAAAAATTCTTCCGATAATGTTGAACAAGCCAGGGAAGTAGAATCTGTTGATAAGGCCCTTATTGGCAACCCAATTGGTTTTTCCTTTGAATCATTGTATTTTTCGTCTAAGACTTGTATGGAAGATGATTTGTTTCTGGCTCAAGGTGAATACCCTCATTCTTGTAACTCATGCTCTAATCAAAATTTAAAATCAGTCATTGAAGAACACTTAAGCAACAAAAATCTTCTTAAATGTTCTAGTACTCCCATGAAACTGATTAGAGAAGGAGTTATGCAACTAGAAGAAGAAACGTTAAACCTTCATCCTCAAAATGCACTTTGTTCACAGGAAAGACTAGATGTTGGTCACATAAATTTTGAATTATCTAAAAAGGAAAATACGGATGATCATATTATGTTAAGGAATTTGTCACCAAATCAGAATAAGGGTTTTAAAGAAAGTGAAGAGAATTGTCTTGAGAATACCATTGTTGATTATCATAGTTCAAGAGATTCTTTTTATCTGCTTATTTCTGATTCACTTTATTCTTTATATCCTGATCTATTCCTAGATTCTGGTGGACTTGACATCCTACCTACAACATCCTTCTCTTTTCCACCACAATCATATCCTTTCGATACGCTAAATTTTGGTGAAATTAATTCCGAGCATAACATTGATAAAACTGAATTTGATGCTTGTTCACTTTCATCACTCACATGGGAAGAAGACATGTTGCAAGATAATTTTAGACAGTTTCTTGTTGAAAAGGACAATGCATTACATATTATGGAAATAAAACATTCTAAGTTGCATATTCTCTCTTTAATTAGCTCGAATCTTAATGTGATGCTTCACATTTTGAAATGATCAATTGCATCGAAGGAAACATTCAAACCAATGATCTGACGAATGTCACGAATCCTCTTATGATGAGCTTGCCATTGATATATTTGTTTCATCAAAGTCATGGTTGGCATCCGCATTTTTCTGACAGGATCTTAGGATGGCTTGAATATTCATATGTGAAAATTTTTCATAATGAAGATAAAGTTGCGCTTGCTTTATTTCTACCTAAGAATCTTGGAAGTAGGCGTGACATGTTTCTTTTAGATCCTCCATGTGAAGAAACTAATGAGCACTTAGAGAACTGTCAGGAGGATGGGGCATCTCAGCCTTGGCTGATGGTTATTCCATTTCCTCATCATCCTGACAAATTTTTCAAAACTACTTACACTCGCCCATGCCATTATGACCCTTATCACGACAATATTGCGCAATGGCTGGAGGATTCGTATAACAAGAATATCCGAGGAAATGGTAAGATCGTGCTTACTTTGTTTTTAGATGATTATGATGAAGGTAAGTGTGATATGTTTCTATCATTTGTTGATATACTACCATTCTTATTAATAACACTTGATCTTGTTTTCATTGCAGGATTAAAGTTACTCTGCTGGCTACATTGGAAACATGACTTCACATAGCATCCTGATTTGTTTAGTAGTTAGGGTAGGTTTAGGAATAGGTTTTTCTTTCAGTTTGATTTATCACTAGTTTTGTTTTTAATAAATGCAGGCATGAGCGCAAGTGGGCGCACCACGAGAACCATAATACGACTGTTGTCAGGGAAGTCCCCTTGATCTCTTTCTCTTTGCTCATTTATTTTCAAAAACACAGTATCATCATAAAAATATTAAATGGAAAGTAAAGAGATAAATGAATCTGAATCAACCCTGACCCAAGGTACCATGAGTAGGACTGCTTTCCCATCATCCAGGAATTTCCTACTTTCTTTCACTTTCCCAGGGGATTGTCGCATGAGGTTTTCAGATGCTCCTCCTGTGCATATTTGTTTTTGTTTTTGTTGTTTGGATTTCTTTGCTTTCCAATTTTTTCTTCACTGGTGTGTTTTGATTTCTCCCTTATGCTTACCAGTTTTTGCTTTTGGAAATACACCTACCTTCATCACTAAGCTATTCAGACAAAGACGATAGAAAATTTCTTCCTTGAAATAACTTCTGAAAGTTTGCAAGAGCATCAATGATATATCGCTGAACTTATATCTGTGTTGGAAAATTTTGTTGTTTGAAAGAAGTTTACTGATTTCAATCTCTGAGTAAAGCTTGTCATGATCATCTATTATCTTTTTACGTTGTCCCTTTTCCGTAAAGGAATGACTCAAAAGATGTCTCCCTGTCGTAGGAAGTTGTTTTGTAAATAAAACATTTCTGGAGATAAATAAAGGATAGTGTTAAAAAAAATTCTGATGAGGTCTGAAAAAATATGTTAAAATATTGAGATTTTCAGCATCACCCCGCTCAGCTGTATATCTATAAAAGAAAAAAAAAATATTAATAAGAGCTGTGGGAAGTGCTTGTAAACCCGCTGGGATACTGAACAGGTCTGCTGGCAGCGGGTAAATGCAAGCATGGAACTAAGACAACTTCGCCGGGGTATTGAACAGGCCCGCTGGCAGCGAAGCAATGTCGGGTACATGAAAATCTGCAAAAAATATAAGAAACCTCTTTAATGTCCTTTATTCTAATCTAGAACTTCTTGACAGGATACAAATGTCAGAGTGGGTTAAATGGAAACCCTGTCGAGGCTATGGACGCCTGCTGGCAGTAGTGGCCATGCCAATAGTATTGGATATTTTATCTTTAATATCATGACTTGCTGACCTTAAGACTGTTATTAGTTTTCATCTTTAAAACACTGGAGGGAAAAAATGGTTAATGATGATGTTAGTACGATTTTCTGGTTGTTATTTTCAAGTTGAAATTTTCTTGGCTGTCCTAATCTGAATTTGTACCTTTTGTAGAGATAACTACTTCTCCCAGTGAGTCTCCATTGTTGGCAACCAATTCACCTTTTTCTACGATCCTATAAGCTGCCTACACCAATGTTTCACAAACTTTGACTTTTTGTCGCAATTTTCAAATGAACGACGCTTTTATTCTTTGCGCCTTTTCACACGCCTATCTTCGTTTTATTTTCACGACTGCAAGCGTGAAAACTTCTCCGTTTGAAGTCACATTTTGATCACTATCTGAACTGTCATGATCTTTTTAATCAATGTTCTTACTGCGCTTACCTTTGTTTATCATTGTGTAGCTGAAAGAATTTTTGAATTGTATTCACTGGTCATTCTTGTACTGATTGTGGGATTGTGTTTCATTGAGTTTGCAATACATTAATCTTTAGATTTGAACTTTATATGACTTGCCTAATCATTAAATCTTTGAAAATACATAAGGCTTTGATTAAACTTTTATATACATGTGATATAATCCTTATGATAATCTTTTCATAAATTTGGCTTGTCGACTATACGAAATTCGTTTGGCACTTTGATAAACTTTTGATTATATACATTGGTGCATGTTTGATATTGGGTTTTGATTTATATGTCGTATTTGGAAACGTTATGGTATAACACTTGCGCACATTGGTATGCACATATCCATTCAATTTCATTGTTTGTGCACATTGCTTAATGGTTGAACTATGCTTTAATGGGTAGAACAGTAAACTGGCGGTTGTACTTTCATAATAACTCTTATGCATGGCCAGAGATAACCTCTACAACCCTTGCACACTTTGCATTAATGCCTGCATCCTTTCCGAGTTACCTCTGTTGATTCTTGGGAAAATCTCTGAGCCCACTCTGTTGAAACCCTACCCAGACCCCTATCCACTGTATGATCTCTCCTAGATCATGTAGGGTGAATTCAAACCCCCTGGTGTTCAGAGTTAGTTTTGGTTTCACTTTTGCCAGAGAAAATTGCCCCCGTAATTGCCCCCAGAGTCACGTTTTTGTGTGAGCAATTCTGGGCAAATGGTGTTGAGTCAGATCAAATAGTTGAAAACCCAGAACTGTTTTTAGCCCCTCTACCTTCGTTGGGGGTGGTTTCTTCAGAAAGTGAGCCATTATAGAGATCTAGATCATGTTTTTCAGGTCAATTTCTCAGATCTCCTCAATGGTTGAAGGGAACGTTTTGTTCTGTGTGTATTTGTTGAAATGTTTTCCTCAGATCTGGGCCACAACAACTCTCTCACTCGTCCAGCCAGATGTCTTTGCATCCTGTTAATATTACTATGAAATGTGAGACTAATGAAGGTTTTCAATGCCAATTGAAGAATTCATCATCTGACTCACACAAGGGTTCATCTGAGCTTGGCAGTGGTCACACTGAAACAAAAAGTGGAGGAACAGATGCAACTCAAGTGTCATCTGGTATTGTCTGTATTGGATTTTCTAAAGATAGCTTTCCAATCTCTGTCCCTCAAAGCAACAATGAAGAAAATATTCATGGTTTAAATAAAAGTAGTAGAATGCTTTCAGAAGATTATGTTAATATTTGTCCACAAAGGTCTCCATTTGAAACAAGGGATAAACTCAGGATTAATAGTTTTGAAGATGCTATGTATCGAAACAATTATGAAGAACATTTCGCAGAACCATATGCTGAAGTGTGCTCTAAAGCTATTGCATCAGAAACAGAGGTGCTTCCCTTTATGGATGAAGTCCAATTTCCAATGGGTGATTATAGTTCTAAAGATTGTTCTCTACATCAAAATGATTGTAAATACTGCAATTGTTAATGGTGATTATGACAACATTGGAGTTACTGATTATAAAGTAGAGGAAAGATCAGTTTCACATGCTGAAAAGATTAGTGTAGGTTCTATTCAAATTCCTGAAAATGAGTCTATGTTAGATGCAATAGATAGAAGCGCAAGGACTGGTTTTCAAATGACAGAGAGGAAGATTGTGATAGCTGGACAAGTTCTTGCACAGAAGAATTGGAGGGCTTTGATTCTCTTGGTGGAAAGACTCAAAATAATGCTGACTATTTGCAATCTAGAGATATGTTGCAGAGACAAGACAAGAAAGGAAATAGACATATTTCTACGAATGATCGCAGATGCTTAAATGATGCAAGGATTGATGGGGGAAATGTAGTTGATTCTTGTCAGCCACAACTCTAGTGCAGAGAGGTGTTCTCTAAAAGAGTTACATGTGGACAAGATAGAACCTCAGGTAACTCTCATGGGATTCAAGCAGAAGATTACTCTGTTTCTAGAAAAATGAACAAAGAATCTACAAAAGGGTATTAAAAAAGAATCTACTGATCTACCAGGTGGATCATCATTGGAGTTTGATTCAAGTCACAAAGGTGAAATGAAAGAAGGACACAACACTGTTTCAGGAACCCTTGGGAATGGATCTGTCTTTGAAATCACTGTAAATGATTATACACAGCAATTTGCCTACTTTGAGGATGAAGAAGATGAGAATGGTGGATCTGGCACTCAAATTTCTGCTTATGAAAGTGTGGAGTGAAGTGGTTTTGATTATAACCCTGATGGAGACAACATTTTGTGAAATGCATGCAAAGTTTTGTGTCCAATTAGTTGCCGAATTGCCTGAATTTTATAAAGACAATGAAAAAGTTATATTCAAGAGAGAACTCCTAAACAAGTGTCAGGAAGAATTTGAAAGGGATTAAATGGAACAGGCAGAAGCTGATAGGAATGCAGGGGATAGTGATTTAAAAATGCCAGCATAGGTTCCATGAAGAGGAAACAAAGGCAATACACACACAAGAGAAGCACGAAATGACATGGCAATGTTGGAAGCAGTTGTTGCTTCAAAAATCTTTGTCTAGCAGGTTGTGGACAGTCGTGGCTACTTGTTGATTGCTTTGGGCCATGGCTTGTGGCCATCCATGGTACTTTTGATAGAAATTGTTCAAACTTTTATATGAGAAAACCTCTCTTTTAAAGTGCTGTAGGTGGGCAATTAGTGCTGCTGCTACCTTCAGGAGTGGTGTGATTTCAATCTAATCTTCTTGCTGAAGCTGCTATGGAACTGGTGTATGCTTTGGATCTGGTGGCAAGATTTTTCATTTTTTCCCTAAAATCAATTCTAGATGTATTTATTGATATGCAAAACAGATGGATGTAGGATTTTTACCTCTATATGGATTGATTTTGTATATGAGTTGCATTCATACCAAAGATCTATTTGATATTTGTTTTGATTGAAATAGATTAAATTTAGATTTTGTTTGTTCTAAATTAGCATAACAGTTTTGGTTTGTTGTGATTTAAGTGATTTGCTTTGTTTTTAATTAGTAATTAAATATTTATTTTTATGATTTGAATATATTTCTGTTAGTTTTAATTGATTTAAAACAGATCTGTTCTCAAATTAGACCAGCTACAGAATCAGATGATTCTGTAGCTAGTCTACAGGATTAGATTTTTACCAATTTTTTTAATAAAATATCCATCTAACTTGTTATTTTTGGGCTATTACAGGTCAATTCAAAATTGCATTGGATTGGATGAGTAGTTTGGAGACATTTGGAATATTTTTGTTTCATTTTAGTTCCTAGTTTAGTTGATTTTAGGATATTTTCCTAGATTATGTAAAACAATTTGATATTATCCACAAGGAGGTTTTACCTTGTGAAAAGACTTATATAAACTTATGATTTTTGTAATAAGGTTGATCCTCATTCGTGGGAGAACAAGGATATGTAATTCTGATACAAACTGGAGCAGAATTGATGTTTTGTCATAGCTTTTTCTTTTCAATATATCAACACTTTGTTTCATGTTTTGTATATCACTTTGCTTATGGTTTATGACTACTTTAGCTATCTAAATCAAATGCAAATGATATAATTTTATTACTGTTATCCATATCCTGTCTCTTCCAAATAGATAAAAGACATAACAGTTGTTGATTCATTTTGTGAATGATAGCTTTGTCTTCTTCATAGATTGAATTGTTATATATAAGTTTTCTGCATAACAGGTTTCCCTTATTGCAGAAATTTGTAATCAGAAGATTATTATGATTTTCTTTTATGTCTTGTTTTTCCTGTAAAACACTTCAAGAAGCAGCATAGCTGATCGTTTACGAGAATCTTAAGGACTAAACGGTGTGAATTTCTTCCTCCAACTAGCTTAAGAAGTCATCATACACAGGGCAGACTTGGAGCGTTTCCAGGTCAATTAGTTTGTTGTTTGCTATTTCGATTAAGTAGTTTAATTTAGATATAATCTTAATTAGATTTATATTAGATTGTTTAATTTCAGTAAACATATTAGATTGTTTAATTTCAATAATCTTTATTTCTTTTTCATAAAATATAAAAAATCAAAAAGAGATTCTTGGTTGTCTTAGGTCAGAGAACACATGAGTTTTGTAGGTTTTAAGTAAATCTGTAGATTGTTTATAATGTATATTTGTGAATAAGTAATATTTTAGCTAATAATTAGATAGTTGTTTTGAGTTATTACAAGAGTAATTTATAGTTTGTAGATAGAATAGTTAGAGTAGTTTGCTTTTAATATATTAGTTCTTTTTCTTTAATTTATTAGTTTCTAGTTTCCTTTAGTTAGATTACTTAGCTGAGATCAATTCTCTCTTTGGTTTTCATAGAAGACCTTAGAGCAGCCAATGGAGCCATTAAACTCGTCAAGGTGGTCCATTCCAAATGGCTTGGGTTATTTAGACAACCCCGGACCGGTTCCACTCTCCCAGTTGACGGACGGTAAATTTCGCCCGTCAACACATCCTAGCTCCATTCCAACGCTCATACAATGATGATCCTACAAAAGAATGCAAGCAACCAAAGTGATAGTAATAGCATAAAGTCAATATAAACCTATGTATGTGATCAAGGAATCATACAATAAAACACAACAAGCTTTATAGGAAAGAATCATATTACTGTATCATATTAAATGTGGAAGAGAGATTACAACCATGGCCTTGATGTCATAAGGTCCCTTCCAACTGTCCTTTGTTTCCCACACACTTTCACTCCAAGAATTATGAGAGCACAGATCTGATAGTATTCACAATCTATCTTGACAAAGGAAAAACTCAAAACCACTCTAACCAAGCTAATAATTCCAAGCCAAATCCCAAAAGCTCCAAAGCTAACCAAAGCTAACTTTCTCCATGAGAACTCCTCTCCTTTTATAAGTTGAAGAGGATAAGGTGATGAGGTTAGGGTGATACCACTAAATCATGAAAGCGAGTAAGATCCAAACCATTTGGATGCCACCTCACCATAGAAGTTTCTCCTTCTAGAAGATTCGAGAAAACGCTTGTTTTTCCCACGTGTAGGCATTCTCGCACCCTGCCTATAGAGCAACCTGCGAACATCCCACACCCTAGTTATGGTGAAACCTACAAGAATAAGGAATTCTCGCACCTTGCCTCTATAGCAACCTGCGAACTTCCTTTTTTACAGGGTTTTTACAAGGGAAAATGCAACTTCTTTTCTCAGGAAAAGTTCTTCTCCCTTCTCTCTTCAGGAACTCAAGCCACTGACCCCTCTAAAGGAAACAGATAGGTTTACATCATTAACGGTCATAGGGATGACAAAAATAATGTGTAACAGAGAGCCCCCCAAAGTATGAAGTTAGAACAGAGTGATAGATGAAATACTTTGTCGAGTGTGTGTAGGGAACAAGGAACAGTCGGTCG
>ML798187.1:63928-122911 GCA_009831015.1 Picea engelmannii
TTGCATAATGAATCCCAAAGGTGATGGTTCCCTGTATGTATCGAACAATACACTTTAAATCTTTTCAATGTATCTCATGTGGCTCCATCATGAACCTAGAAACTGCTCCAACTGCATATGAGAGGTCTGGTCTGGAGTGTGTGAGATGCAACAAGATCCCCACTAGTTGTCTATATAGCATTTTGTCAACCAGTAGAGTCTCCCCTCCATCCTCAAGTTTAACTCCTGATAGAAAAGGAGTTGAAGTAGAATTTCAGTCTATCATGTGAAATCTCTCAAGGAGATCTCATGCATACTTGGCCTAAGATATTTTGATGCCTCATGCAACCTGATTGAACTTGAGTCCAATGAAGAAGCATAGAAGATCCATGTCCATCATCAAAAACCTATAATGTAGAATCCTCTTGACTGCAACAATCATTGAAGTCAAGAAACTGGTGATCAACAAATCATCAACATATAGAACAAAAAGTAGAAGTGAATCGTCCATCCTAAGCATGTAGACAGTTGGGTCTGATTTACAATGTACAAAGTTCTGTGACAGAAGGTAGGATTCCATCTTGGAAAACCATGCCCTTAGATCCTACTTGAGGCCATAAAGTGACTTCTTCAATCAACAGACCAAATATGAGTCCTGCATAAATCCCTGAGGCTTCTCCATGTATATCTCCTCAGAGAGATCACCATGAAGAAATGAATTCTTCATGTCCATCTGATGGAATTCCCATCCCTTGGTTGTTGTAATGCCAAGTTCCAATTATATGGAATCCATATTTGCTACTGGAGCGAAGGTCTCATCATAGTCAATACCATGCACCTGCTGAAAGCCTTTGGCAACAAGCCTGGCTTTGTATCTGCTAATATGTCCATCTGTTGCACTCTTGGTCATGTAGACCCATCTTCATCTGACAAGTTTCCTCCCATAAGTAACGGGAACTGGATCTTGAGTTTAGTTCTCGAGGAGGGAGTTTTACTCCTCTTGCATGGAGGATTCCCAAAAGAGATTTCCAGCAACCTCACCATAAGACTGTGGATATGAAGACTGGACCAAGAAAATATGCCTAGAGGGAAATGGTTCAGTGGTAGTAAGTGCAACATGAGGCTCCTCGAAATCAGATCAAGTCCTCCTAGTATCAGTTGGATCACCAACGATATCCCCTACATCCTGAAGAGTAGTATATTCCCACTTGGGCCTCTGCTCTAGCTCTGCAGTTGCATCTGGATGTTCTGACTCTGCATCTGAATGTACTGACTCTGAATCTGAATCATCTGAGTCCTCAAAATTATAAATCTCTTCTGAAGAAGAGTTGGCATGTGCATGCTCATCATCTCAGATAGGTGGAAGAATGAAGGTGTTTGCATGTGGTTGCTAAGGTGCATGGAATACACTTTCCTCAAATTGGACACTTTGCTCAATGATCAGCCGGTTTGAGGAAATATCAATAAGCCTATATCCCTTCACACCGTCAGGTTATCGAACAAAAATTCACCTAGTGCTCTGTGGATCAAGTGCCTTCCTCTTATCAGATGTAATTCAGGCCCATGCACGTGAACCAAAAATGCGAAAGTGGGTCACCTCCGGTTTGAGGCCGCTCCAAGCCTTGTAGGGGGTCTTATCCTTAACAGATATATGGGGAGATATGTTTTGGGTGTATGTTGCACAATTAAGTTCTTTGGCCCATAGTCTCCATGGTAGAGACTTTGCATGCAGCATGAAAGATGCCATCTCCTTTAGAGATCTGTTTTTCCTGCTTGGCAACTCCATTTTGATGTGGAGAATAGGGAACTATATGTTGCAACTGAATCCCTGCATCATGGAAAATATTATGAATCTCATGATTTACATAATCTCCCCCATTATCAGATCGAAGGAATTTGATCTTCTTTCTAGACTGTGTCTCAACCAAGGCTTTGAAAGACCTCTGAGTTTTTCCTGAGAAAGTAGATCCATGTAAAACGTGAGAAATCATCAACAAAAATGAGAACAAACCTCACTTTTCTAATGGATGGATGCGGAAAAGGACCCGTAAGGTCAATGTGGATCATATCTAAAGGTGTGGAGGCTCTCTCAGACTTTCCCTTGTCGAATTTCTCTTGAGGGTGTTTCCCGATAACACATCCCTCACACACTCCCTTGGAGAAATGGATGTCTAGTAGACCATCAACCAATATTTTCTTCCTAAGTTGTTGCATGTATCTGAAATTAAAATAACCAAACCTTTCATGCCATATCCTACTACTTTCATCAGCATGAGTAAGTAGTAAAGAAGAATTAGGTTCAATGAATTCAGAAAATGTATACAATCTAGACTGATGGCTTACCTCACCAATAGCAACCCTGGAGTTGTTTTGCATGTCGTATATGTCCATGGAATTTGGTGTGAATATGACTTTATTTCTAGTGCTAGAATTCGTCATCTAATACAAGGAGAGAAGGTTGAGAAAATTTTTGGGAATATGAAACACATTCTCGAAGCTTTCGTTGATGACTTCAATCCTTCCTTTGCCGGTGACTTTGACAAAAAAGTTGTCCCCCATCAGAATAGGAGGAAATTTGCATGCATCCAATGAAGAATATACTACTTTTTAGGCAGCCATATGATGTGATGCTCCTGAATCAACGATCCAAGCATCGAGAGAGGAGTTGATGGCAATCAAGGCATGGCTAGAATTTCCTTTCTTTTGATTCAAATCTTCTGGCTTCTTCTTCTTAGAACCCTTGGAGATGTGATATCCAAGGTTTTTTTCTGAAGTATTTGGTACATCAGATCTATTTTTTTTTTCATGCATGTGGATTCCGAATGGAATCCTTTGTGACAGTATGTGAATTTATCCCCTTTTCTTCCTTTTTCCCCTTTAGATCCGGAGGCATCAATGAAGGGTTTTGTGTACCCTTCCTTCTTTGGATGTGAATGAGCTTTCCATTTATCTTTATATTTAGATTTCTGATATTCGTTGCTGCCATAATGCACAGTGAGTGCATGTGCCCTTGGGGCTTTGATTGTGACCATGCTGATGAGATTGGTTTGCTCTTGTGTCAAGGATTCGATAAATCCCTAAAGAGAAGGCATCTTCTAGGTGGCTCCAGAGGTGAATATGATAGTATGGAATGTAGATACGAATACAGAGAATTCAGTACCAAGATTGGAGAGAATGGTGAGAACCATTTTTTTCTCCTCCAATTTATCAACCCTGCAAGATTTGAGTTGGAAGAGTAAATCCTCGAATTTTGTAAAGAAATCTTGGATGTTATCGAAGATTTTTGGATCCAATGTGAGAAGCTCCACCTCCAGCATGTGTCCCCTCATATCATCCTATTTTCCAAAGAGCCCTTCCAAGGTGGTCTAGGCTTCATTGGGAGTCTTACAGGAAGATATGTGAAAAAGGAGATTAGGATAAATGAGACTGCAAATTGTTTCGAGTGCCTCATCCATGCGATTCAAGTACTTGGATTTTTCTATGGATGATTTCGGTTTTGTATTTTTATTCAAAGTTAACCTATACAACCCTCTGGTTCGGATATGTATGGCTATTTTCTCCTTCCATGAAAAATAGTTGTAAGGTTTAAGAATGAATTCTTTTTGGAAATCCATCTTTCTGTTGTGTTCAATCTTTTGTACCTGCAAATTTTTTTGGTGTATTTTTTTATTAGTATTCTGTCAGATATGATACCATATAAATGTGTTTAACCTGCAAAAAATAGATCTATCTATACAATAATACACACATTTGCAGAGAGAATTGGAGAAAGAAGAAGGAGAGAAAGAATGAAAGAATAATCACTAACTGTTGTGAATTAATGAATAATTTACACATGATATACTCTGTATAACTCAATGAGTGCACATTGGAGGAGAACCAATGCACCATAGTGGTGGTATAGATAAATTTGGACACACACCATCAGTTATAGGAGTGAACTACCACCTAGTCTAGTCTCTCAGGCAGTTACGGGAGTAAACTGCCACCTAGTTGAGTTAACTAGTCAACTAGTCTTTAGTTAATTGAATGAACAGAGAGTAGTGGGGAGTTAAATTAGGGAATCAAGGGTAATGCACCAATATAGTGATGATACCAAGGCAAGGTCTAGTTATCATGGTGATGATCCCAATGTTCCATGGTGACAAAACCAATGTAGCATCTAAACTTAACTCAACTAGTCAAATTGAAGTGTCAACTGAAAGAGAATATTCTCTAGGTGGAATATTCTCTCCTAAAATATAGCAGACTAGATAATGACTAATTATGACTAATAAACAAGGAAAAACCTTAGGAAAAATAAATCCTAGGTGTGTGTGAAGTAACTCCAAAATATTTTTCCTTGCGTGCATCAAAATGTTGTTGAGGTGTTGTATTTTTTCCAACCCATTGGTGTTGGTTCTGATTCTAATTTGTTGCATCTACTCCTATTTTGGTTCCACCTCGAGTAACTATATTAATTTTTTTCCCATCATATCTAGTTTCTATGGAAATCTATTGAACATTTTGATTATTCTAATTCCTGTTTTCATGTATCTTTGTCAGAAGTATAGGGAAATCTTCTATAGTATTATATATTGCACAAAAATACATGCATGTTGTTGGTGGTTGTGGACAATCCCTTGCATAATGTCTAGGTTTATGGAAATTGTGGAAGGTTATTGGTCCTCTGCCTCTTCCAAATCCTCCTCCTATGAATCCTTCCATGTTTCCTTGATTGTCTTTACACGTTGTATTATATTGTGGCGGTGCTACAAACTATTATACATTATTATACTGTTGTGAAGGTGTACTTATCATTAGTTCATCCCGAATCCTATAAGCATCTGAGGTTCTCTCCTTCATAAGTTCCATGGTTTGAAAATACTTATCCTCATGTCCTACAGACTTGCATAAATTGAAAAATGCATTTTTAGGAATTATTTGGTAATTTTGCATCATTGGACAATGTAGGGATAATATCCGGGTGTTTTACATATTTCACACCATAATACTTCTATTAGTAAGGTATTTGGAATCCATTCTCCCAAGTACTGCACAAATATTGGGAACTCATTTTTGTGGTGTCCTTCTTTTCTGCATAAGGTACACCAAACAACTTCCCTCTTTTCCTTTCCTTTGTTTTGATTCAAAATAAATGTCAGATTATTGAGATCCTCTCTCAGTTCTTATATAGCTAGATTTGTATGTTTATATTGATTCTCTTCCAATTGTGAGGATACTTGCAGAGCCTCAGCCTAAGTCTTGAACTTTTGTTTCCTCAATGGGTATTTAAAATGTGTCAATAATGAGTTTATGATTAGTTTCCTATGTTGCATGTATGTTATAGGATATTTCAACTTACCTTTCAGTCGCTTGAACTTTTGATCAACTTCCTAAACTGAATCTATTGGCTTTTTTATTTATTTATATCATCTCATTCATATATTGATATTCTGAACTTGGTCGTTTGAACTCATTTATTAGTTCCTTCTTTACATCTATGATGGTTGTAGGTGCTCCTTGTGGATAGTTCAATGCTAAGCTCATAAACCAGTCCAGTGCACGGTTTCTTAATGTAATTGCGAGCTGATCCACTTTTGTTTCTTCATCCTTGATCTGTTTATCTTCCCAAATATTTTCACAAATAAATATATGTTTCTATGGGTCCTCCGATCCTTATAAAATTATGGTAATTGAATGGTTGGATCTGCTCCTACCATTGTAAAATTTTTGGTACTTCCTCGGCACAGTGTAGATAATGACTATTGCTACATGAACTTGTACTTCCACTTGAATTTCCATTAGTACCTTGATCTATTGGAATCCTTTTTCCACTAATTCTTAGTTGTCTAAAAGATTCTTTCTTTCCTAATGTCTTAGTCACACATGGGGTCTTGGGTTCCACACTAATTCGAATATGGAATGGAGTTCCTTCTTCTACACCAGACCCCTGACCTTTGGTTTTTCTGTCATATGTGGCACGTAGTATTTCCTCAATATTCTCTATAGCATGAATATCCTCTACCCCTTCTTCATCATATCCAATCCTTCCCTCTTGGTTATTGCTCTATTTTTCCTATTAATCTTATATTGGTAGGGTCTTCCGCTGCACATCGTTCTCTCTTTGTCCATTATTTCCTTGATATGTTCTTCATCCATCATAATGCGGCCCAGAATTTCCTTATTCTTACCTCTATCCATATCCTTCTCCATGTCTCAAATCATCCTAAGTGTTTCCCCCAGTCTTCACATGCATGCAGAGTTATTTAGCTATCAGACTCCATTACCATCACACCTTTATCATGCAACAAAATATTGATTGACATGTAGAGTGATCTAATAACCTTCCTCTTGAAGCCTTCAAAAATTCCTTCTCTACAACAATGCATTATTTTGTATTATCGACTGCAAACTTAGTAATGAATCCCTGCAATAATGCAGTCTAGCGAGAAATTGATTGCACGAGTGAATTTGTTGTTGAATATTTGTATTTGCACAATATTCTCAGTAGTCCATTCTAATAGTATTATCCGATTAGTTTGGTTAATTTATTTTAATCTCAGTATCCACTCTTGTAGCAAATGCGAAAATTCATAGAAAAATGCGTCATGAAGATCAGTGAATACATACCTCTCCAAGTATTGGTGTGGTGTATACTTAGGGTTTCTATTGTCTTTATGTTCAAACTCGATCTCTTTTGTTGTCATCCATTGTTTGATATCATGTTTCATTGGGTTCCATGGTCTGAAAATCCCCTTATAACACTTCATTCTCTTCATTGTTCTTCTCAATAAGTCCCTTCCAATCTATTCTTTTGGGTTCTAGTTGGAAACAAAACCATTTGTTGGATGCTTCTTGGGATGACTCGGGTTCTACTTTAGATTTCCAACAAAACCTTGCAAACCATCAGCCCTTGAGGAGACTAGAAGGAAACATTGCATACATAGTGCACAATATAGTCTCACCCGAGATGGCTTATGGGTGACTGGAAGACCCAGATGTCTACAATCTTGGAAGGGATACTTTTGTGGGGATGAAAGACATTATTTCTACCTCAAAACACATGAGATCTATTATTCTATTACATCAACACATCATTGTATCTCGGATATACCAATGAATAATCAATTACATTCATTAGGGTTTATTATAAAGTAACTATCTTGGTTACTCTATTATGTGTTTCATTTTACTACTGACAGATTAATCAATTCCTCATAACTAAACATTTGCAAAAAATAAGATAAACATTCCACACAGAGACACAAATTTACCATGGTTCACCCCCCTGGGCTACATCCACAAATATCTAGCTTTATTGGCTCTTTTATTATTATTCATCAAGGTTATAACACTACACGCATTACATTTCAAGATAGAAATATCGCACTAATATCCACAATGCATAACTTATGACCTTACCTTCAACTACAATGCATATATTTGTTTTTTTGTTGATATCTCTATCACCTCTAATACATGTGTATGTTTCTACTATATCACAACATATATATTTATATTACAAAAATGTGTTAATTACTTGTTACAAAAATGACCAAAACCCTAACCACTAACCCTAGGTGGATTAGATATTTCCACTTTCTAACTCCCTGATTGTGGCTAGTAAAAAATCCAACCATTTTCCTCGTTGATCTGCATCTTTCATCCTTTCTTTGAATTTCCTAGTTTCCCTACACTGTTTTTCCTTGTTTTCCTATGCATGCTCCTTCTTTGGTCCATTTCCTAACTTCCTTCATTAATTACCGTGCTTTGCCCCAAAATGGCCTGCGCTAACACCCACACAAAACACTTCTCGACCTGTCTTGTTCCTTATTCCATAAGGAGTTTAGTGTGTCAATCTTGGACTACATAATTGGTACTTTGTTGTACCTTTGGTTGGAATCCTCTATTTTCCTAGCCAAATTTTTCATATTTTCATTCATTGAGGGTGGTTGGTTGTTCAACTACCAACCCCTTCCTATTAACCGTTTGGATTCAGCTGCAAGTTAGAGGAAATATGATCATTTCCTTCACATCATTCACCAAAGTGTCTTGGGGTATTTACATATGACCTCCCTTACTACCCCCTTTCTAATCTCTCTCATGGTATCATGGCTAGTACTCAAGGCTGCAACCCCACAGTCAGTTGTTGGCATATTTCAATTGATCATTAATAAATTTACATTGTTTGCTTGACATAGCATGACAATCATTAATTACAATTAATTAAATATAATCAAATGTTTAGAGAGGGTATGTTACAACCCTTCTCACTATTAAGTAGAATACATATATTACAAATGGATCTTAACGAATATATGAACTAACTGCAGTAAACTGAAACTGAACAAAAGACCACTAAAGTCTAACTGGAAATGACTAAGTGAGCTAGTAGAGAGGGGGAAAAGAACAATGTGATTAACTCTAACAGGTTCAGCATGGGTTTTCTCAACATAGAAACCCTCCTGGAAAATAGTTAAATTCAATGCAATTGGTGTTTTCTATGATACAATAGTGATAATGAATGAAATCATTAGAATAAATTTGAGGGTATTTATGCTACTTCATTGAGATTTGGATACCTTTTCCAACATATTTTAGTTAGTGAAACTACTGTACAATGTAATTAGATAATGTGGATCTATGACATGATGCCCCCTAATGGGGATATCAACACTTTCATGGTGTCTACAAGATTACCACCTTCTTGATTGATAAACTCTCTATTATTTTTGCATTGAGTTATTTTCGTTAACATAGGAATTTCAAATACCCCAGATGGAGTGACACATGGAGCACATGCATCAATAGTTGTGGCAGATAGGAGGGTAGTTAAGGCGCCTCACTGTCACCCTCCTCCCATGTCTAGTCATGATGTGTAGATTTCACTTATGCCAAAGCTTAATGCACTGGGACATAATGGATACTATGGTTTGACTCCTCGACATCGGTATGATACATCGAATGCCCATTACTCCTACACTTATGGCTACCATAACCATCAAATCCTCTATTCTCCTGCTCTTATACACCTGTGGGGGGTCCTATATTGGCCATTCGGCCACAGTTCATGATATAATTCTTCTTGTTTATCTCCATTCCCTAGATTTCTATCCTCTGTCTCCTGCTCACATGACTATTGATTCCATTCACTCTACGCTCTGCTTAGCCATGCCTCATGAGAAAGGTAAATCCCGATGAGGGCCAACCTATTATAGTCAATTTGGAAAGAACAAAAACCCAGAAACAACCTCTCTCACTCACATCCCAAGTGGAAGTTCAAACCACTCACTCTCCTCTAATCAGAATTGGCATGAGGCGGCTCAACTAGAGCCCCATCCATCAAACATAGAGGGTCTCCATGGAGATTGTGTAGTGGAAGAGAAAATTAGTCTCAACTGGGAGGAAATTATCCCATTTTTTCCAATGACCACCTTGGAACAATAGTCGGCCACTTGCACCACCACTCCTTCGATTTTCCAGGAGCCATTCGAGACAAGATGCATTGTGGAAGAGGATATCCCTCTTTAGGAGCACTCGGAAAATAATTCTATTGCTACTATGGAAGAGGACCCTGCTACAGATTCTACTACTACTAAGTATTTTTCCATTGCTACCATGGAAGAGGACCCTGGAACAAAATGGAATGAATGTTGGAAAGAAGATGACGCTGAAGAGCATGCCCACCCGACTCCCAGCTCTTACAGGATCACAAAATACCACATGGTCTTGATTTTTGAGATGCGCAAGGATTTGGCAGAGAAGAAGCACAATCAACATACCCTTAGCAAGCGCTTAGATGTCATGTATGATTCCCTGTCAAGCGAGCCTGTGAAAAGTCGATGCTCGACTTGTTTCTATCCTTTGTCTTCCAAATTCGCCAGGATGGACACTCGGATTCACCTCATTTATAGTGCTCTTACAAGTTTTTTCTCTGGTCTTAGTGTTAAGTCTTTCCTGCATCACAGACTCTGGTTTTGGTTCAATAGTTGGTTGGGGCACTCAGTCCACCACCTGTTTTGGTTTCCACGCTTATGGCAGAATAGGTGGCAAGTCCCCATGTTTTTGACAGATGTATCTTTAAGGTTTATGAACAATAGTTTCCATACGTTCTGGTTTCCATTGTTGTGGCAGAACAAGTGGTGTGCTCTAGTGTATACTTAAACATGTATGATTTTTGCTAAAGCAAGGTAATACAATACTTTTTTATTAAAAAAAAAAACATAGGAATTTGAAATACTTTGTCAACTGTATTCTCTGAATTTTTTAGCAATCAATTCTTTAAGAAAGAATATGTATGTACATAAATCTATTACGTTTCTCAATACCAACTCAACATATCTTCTTATATTGCTAATTTTGTTTGTCTATCAAAACCTTGAACTAGTCTCTCTCTTTTATCATCCATTCATATAAATGTTTTAGTTGTATATTAATCTTATTCATATTTTTTCGTTGTTTTTACATTGAACAAAAATAGAAGCATTGGAAATTTTTTGAAGGAACTCTCACTGAAGAAGTTTATAGCACATTACAAACATTTATCATATTATGAGAGTTTAAGTTTTCATAGTTTTTCATGTTGCTTGTTGATATTTTTGGATATAAATTGTGTCGATAGTTTCAAAACATCCTACGTTTCAAGTGGACACTCCACCCATCGTCAGGGACAAAAGACAATTTATTTTTTTAGATTTTTTCCCTGACAATAAGTGGAATGTCCATTCAAAATGTAGGACGTTTCAAAACTCTCAACACAGTTTATATCTAGAAATATCAACCAGCATTTATCATATTAATGATATGATATCACCATATATGCATGCTTACTTTTGATATAATGTGTCCCTAAATCAAAAATGCATTTTTGTTGTTTGTTGTGAGGGTTGAATTTTATTGGTAGAGATTGGAACATCACAACTAGAATTTATTGCATTGTTCCAGATAACTTGATTCAACTTTATTGTTTGGATATTACGGAAGGAAATATATGAACTGCATTTTTATGATAGTATATTATTTTAAGATAAAAGATAACACCAAAGTGATTCTTTGCTTTCTAGTATCAAATATTTAAGGAAGGTTTAATTGAAAAGTTGGAATGACGTAAACAAATGGTGGACTAGATTACGCATGGCATGAATTTAGGAAAGAGGGTAAATTTCATTGGTAAAATTTCGGGATATGTGATGGGTTTTGATGAGTTTAACATTGTATATTAACTAAGTTAAATTTTAGTTGGTGATTGATCAAAGACATGAGCAAAGCATAAGATTATTTCTAACATATTCATATTCTAATTTTGATTTTCGATTGTATGTGCTAAGAAGCCTTGAATTTGCATGATATTAACTTTGTTGAGTAAATGGTGAGTTTTGTACCCCATTAATAAGGTCTTTATATGTCTATATTTATGCAAATTCAAACATTAAAATAGAATGTGGATCATTCAAGTTGAAGTATGTTATAAAGCATGTATTCTTTAGAAAGTATTTAGAAAGTATTTGCATTGAAGGAGTCATCAAGAATACCATGTTTGTAGTAGTTTTTAAAGCATGCAATCAAATTCCATATAATATTTGGAGGTACTTTCATAGTGTTTTCATATTTATGATTTAGTTCTTAGGCAAGGAGATCTAAGTGGCCACACTAATATTCACAATTTTTTACAATAGAATCTCTTAGAATGGAGAATGCACAACATATTTATTTAACAATTCTTGATGTGACACTGAAGACTAAGCCACACATCTTAGCACATGACAAGTAGTTGACATATGAGAGTATCCATTTCTATAATTGTCTTTTTCTATATAAATATTTGTTATAGAACTATGTATGGTTTTAGATACATGAATCTTCTTAGTCTTTCTTCATAGTAGTTGACACATGAGAGTATTCATGTGTATAATTGTATTTTTCTATATAAATATTTGTTATAGAACTATGTATGGTTTTAGATACATGGAGCTTATTGGTTTTTATTCATTTCAATTTAGGATCTTACTAGTGATCCAACTCATAGATGTTTTCTTAAGCTAAATTATATTGATTTGGAATTGTACCTACATTAAGCTCTTACAATCCCCATCTAAATTGAGGTTTAGAGACTATCCCCACCCTACTACTACCATTGTTGTTTGTAGTCCTCCTCCATTGATTAAGATGAAATCATGAATAATAATATATATGTTATGGCACTATGTGATTGCATGCATTTTCCATTCTATCATAGTTTTCATTAACATATGAATGTAACATTTTGTTCTTTACATTCCTTGTGTGAGTTACTACATAAAAACTCATTTGATTAGTGGTTATCAAAGTCCTCCAACATTTGCCAATGTGGGCCTTGCAAATTTTGGACTAAGACAAAAAATTGATACTCAAAAAATTGTGTCTTAGACACTATTTATTTAATCCCCCTATATGAATTTAGTGGCAGTTTTAAACCATCACCAAATAACAATATTATTGTTGAAAGTCAATATTACTATTAAAAATTGTTATTATTCATGGGACTAAAATATAATAAATCTACATAAAACAACCTAAAGGGTTCACAATGACATGTAATAAGGAGCTATTTTGCAAGCTAAAAAAGTCCCTATATTGCTTAAAGAAATCCCTAAAAATGTCGTATCCAAAATTTGATACTTATGTACTTGGACTAGAATTTGTGAGAGGAAAAATATCGACCAGTGTGTGTATTCCAAGAAAGTTGGTGATCACTTTATTTATGTATTATTGTATGTTGATGATATGTTTTTATTGGAAAAAGCAAGGATATGATTGAGGAGGTTAAGTCCCGACAACAAAACCATTTGTTGGCACAGGGGAAGACCTAGGGTTCAACACTTCAACAACGCACCAACAAAAGCCTAACTACCGACCCTTTTAGTAACACCTGTGAAGTAGGCGAAGTCTCACCCAAGGTAGAGGCAGGGGGGTTATAGCACTCATGTGTCTGTAACCAATATGGGACATAGATCTTTGATTACACTTACTTCGTAGAGTACTTAAGAACCACTTGCATCAGTTTATCAACTTTATTCACATCATAGAACAAACCCTAAGGATAGAGTGGTGCAATAACAATGACAAAATACACATCGCACTTAGCATCATAAGTTAGATCTAGCACATTCAACATAAATAAATCATGAAGAATTTATAGATCTATCTATCATATATAATAATCAATGCACTAAGTAGATTGACAACATAAACATCATAGCAAAAATAAAACCATCAACACACGATATACGTGGTTCACCCCAATGTGGGGATACGTCCACCAACTGCTTCTTCTTATTTATTAGGCTTCAATCTCTTACATTCATTTTCTCCTGTGCACTAAACCACATAGCCAAGCTTCGCACCGAATAGGTAATCTATGCACTAAGCACCAGATCCACCTTCCCCAAATCAGGTCAAGGCACAAAGCCAACTCTTGTATCGAGCACAGAACCTTACATACATTTTGTTGCACAAAGAAACTTAGAACTACTTACCTCTTGCACTTAGCTAATTACATCACCCTCACTACATTACATTATTTATTATTTATACTTTTACATTTACAAAACTAATCATGGGTAAGCCAATGGACTGACATCCCATAACCCGTTACAAAACCCTAAGAACCCCATGTTGGGTCCCCAAATCCCAAAAAACATGTGAGATCTGCGATATCAACTTTGCCTGAGCACTCCATCTTCGACCATCCTGTCAAAGTCCAAAAAGGTGGTCAAACCTGACCAACATTTCCTCAAAACTTGATCGAGGGCCAACAGGCCAACAACACTCACCTGTGACTCATCCCGATTCACTCAGGTCTGGGAAATGCTACTTCGAAGGCCTCAAACTTAGATCGAGCTACCTCGACTTGGTGCTTGTCTTGAGCCTCCTACTCAGGGAGTTCTTGGATCATCTGTGCTATAACAGTTTCTTCCAAGCTCTATTCCACTGTCACAACCACTTGGTCTAGTTGCGAGCCTTGTCCTTCGATCTCTTCAAACACCGTGCAGGCTTCATTCTGCACTGGTTGTAGCCTCTATGTGACTTCCATTACTCTTCCTTGGATGGAAGTAATCTACTTTTGGTTCACACGCTGTTCTTGTGATATCTTCATTCTCTCAACTATAGTGGGTGACTTCATCTATGCTTCAACTGTCAATGCCTACTGTTGTGCCTCCTGTAGTTTTGCTTCTAATTTCCTCATCTATGGATCTTCTGGGAGGTGTTCGTAAGTCTATGCACTTATGTTGCTCAACTGCTTTCATTATGAGGCGAGGGCTCTAATCCTTTCAACTATGCTCTTAGCAGCTTCCTCCCTCTGGTTACACACTTCCTGTGGAGTGCTTGGTACTTCTTGAATATCCAACTCCATTACCATTGCTTGAAGTTGTTGGATGGCCTCAACGAGATTCATCACTTGAACCTCGACTGCCTCATGTTCCTTCTATGCTAAGACTAGCACGGAGTGAAGTGCTCTGCTTACCACTTATTTGACTGTAGTCTACTCTGGGATAAAATGGTCCTTTTCCCTCTGTATCTTCACTTTGTCTTCCATGAGAATCGGCCAGAACTCATCTTTATCATTTTCATACACGGTTACAAAGTACCGCGTAACTCATGATTTCTCCAAGATCTCATATTTTTTTTGCTTCAGGGATCCTATCGCCTTATCCTTCTCTTCTTGGGCTCATTGAATTTGAGGCTCTATTGCATCTGCAAATATTGGAAGTTGGGTTGGCTCATCCCCCAACTCTACAGTCTCTAATGAGGAAGGCATAGTAGGGATTGCAAAGATAACTTGGATAGCTCGATGTATCTCCTTCAGCTCCTTCTCAACCTTTACATACAACTCTTCCTACTTTTCTCCATATCTCTACAAGATATCTTTGGATGCACCCTCCATCACTCCACAAACTAGATTTATATCATCCTCTATAAGCATAGCCTTTAGCTGGGGTTTACTGGTGTGGATCTTCTTTCTCGCTGAAGGTTTCTGCAAAGAATCCTTCCTCTTCTTCAGTTTTTTTGTCTCGGTAGGGGTATCCTTCAGTGGTGTAGCTTTTCCTTCTCCTTGTTTTTCTTCTTCTTCCCCTCCTACTTATTGATTTAATTTGTCTCCTCCTCCTCCTATGGGTGATATAGGTCCATTTTCCTCTAAGGCGTTGTCCTCCTCATCATTTTCTATGTTCTGAGCTTCCTCCTTTTATTTTTCTTCTTCACACTTGACTGTCCTACATGCTCGAAGTGAGTGACCAAGGGGCTTCCTATGATGTCAGGCTCGGAGATTTCGACAACATCAACTGGTACATGGAACTCCTCCAACCATGCCTTCATGATTTTCTCCATGTCTTCATCTATCAACTTATAGTAAGATCGTAACTCTTCATTGCTCTCATCCGTGCGAGCAATGATATAAATAAAATGAATATCTATATGGAACTTAGATAGTGGTCTATACTGGTGCAATGTGCGTGGTGTCATGCACAGGAATGACTCAATGGAAACCTTCAGTTGCTGATAGTAGGCATAGAACACTGCATTCGATTGTCATTTCTTCAACATGTCATTTTTATACCATAAGGTTGAGAACCTCACCACCAATGGCTCCGAAGGTTCAATCTCCAGGAAGGTAGCTCCTTCTGGCATTTGCCAAGCAACAAATGAAATCAACACAAGTAACCAACTGAAGTGGAACTCGTATCCTTGATCCTATGCTTTGCGGTAGTCCTTCTCAAGCTCATGGACGAGGTAGCTCACCCAATTCATCTGCATCCCCTCCATGCATTTTCCTATGAGGTTCACCACGAAACTAGTGACCTGTGTGGGGTGATTCATTCTTATAATCTTTCCAGCTATGAGTTGGAAAGTGAGGCATACTACACCATCCTGGATAGAGGCTACCTTGTAGCCTCGCCTTCCCTTCTCAACTCCATCGTATGCCTCCTTGATGCACTGTGTTAGGGAGCGATCTGAAGTCTTCCCTGGGTAGAACTGTTGAGGGTTGGGTTCCTGCATGCTCAGTCCTGTAATCAGGTGGATCAGTGTCAGATCCACAATAATACACCTGTCGAGCCATAGGTCTCCACCATGATATCATGACAAGAGGAGTTTAATGCAATCGTTAACCTTTTGATGTCGGCCAAAATGAGGAATCTTCATTATGTTGAATATAGTGGACTTTTTCATCTCCTTTATCCATGACTGGGTGACGATAAGGGGGGAGCATGGTGTAGTTCTTTCTGTCTCCAAGGTTAAAATCATTGTTATTCATGGATGGGATCTATCCCAACTGGATTTCGACTATGCGTATCCCCTTAAGGATGTACACGGTGATCAAAGTGTACTCAAAGTCTCGTGGGATGTTGTCATGGTTAACCGCACCAGTCAAAGTTGGGATATAATCTGGTAAGATCGACAGGATCTACTTCGCATTAGCCAGATTGTCGTGATGCTTACTTTGCTTCTCATTCATGGGGTTAACACAGCTAGAACGTCATGCAGTCGAAGGGGAAGCATGCAGTCCCCTAGTTGATGATGCTTGAACACCTTCAAACATATCTTTTTCAACCATAAACTTTTTAAGGACCTATTTAATGAACTTCTCTAACTCATTCTATTCACCCAACATTCTCTCTTTTAAACAGAGAGGTTGAGGTAGGCTAAGGGACAGATGGAGTAAACAACAGATGATGAGGTCTAGGTTCTAGAATCATAGTTCAACACACAATCAAATATTTGATATCTCAGTTAATCACAGATGGTGAAAAGGTGGTCCTGGTGCAACGACCAATGGGTTAAATAAGAGAGCGTCATAACGGATTCTTCTAATGGGCAGGAATGATTCCATTAACTCAAATTTTTCTGTTAGGGCACAGTCTCAACATCCCAAACGCAGTTTATTCTCCCATAAATGTGTTTCCTAGCCGTTTCGGACAGTCATTCTAACGATCGGGGTGCCTCCAATGGTCATATAGCTTCGTCGAGGCAAAGTCCCATTTTGCGCAATTTTGTTGTTCCGACGAGGTTCAAATCCTGAAAATCTTCCTCCTGCGAAGTCTTCTCAGTAACTCCCTGTAACTTTTCCAACTTGGATTTCTTCTTACTGAGATTCCTTTCCTTCTTTCCTATGATCTGAGTCTCTCTAACTGTTTTTGGAATTCTCTTTCCATTCTTATTCTTATCTTCTTCTGGCGTAGTGACTTCACGTTGTTGATGTTCTCTCAAAGGGTTCAAAGTTAATCTTCCTCGTATTATTAATTCTTGGGTGGGTATTCTTCCTTATTGCATGGATAGGTGCTTCAAACCTTCTTTCTCTCTTTTAATTTTGACAGTTAATTCTCTTGCCTTCTGCTGCTTCAACTTAAATTCTTGTTCTTATATCAGTCGATCTATTTTCCTAGATATGAAATCCCTTAGTTCTTGCTTTTCCTTTTCTGTAGCTTCTTCCTCTGCTTTCCTTCTGACTTGATCCTTCTCAATCCAAATCTTTCCTAACAAAAGAGGGAAAGGGGTGTTGTTCTCAACAAACTTAATGACTTAAAATTCCTTTTTAGTCAATGTTCCATGAATAATAACAGGTACATTAGTAACTCTTCCACATAAGTTTATCATTTTCCCTTTGAATAAACCTATTGTTCCTAATGAAGATATTATAGTAGGCTTTCCTAAAATTTCCCAAGTTCTTTCTGTCATAATATTCACTTGTGTTTCCTCATCCAAGACACATTCTATGTCGAAGTCTCCTATTCTTGTATCTATGCGTTGTTTTTCTTTCAAGATCTCAGGTAAACTAACATCTTTGGGACCATCCATCATATCTTTCAATTGTTCTAATGTAGTCTAAACCTTCTCTAATTCGTTCCCTTGATGATTCTTTAACATTCTCTCATTCCCTTGATTTATTTCATAGTTCTCTTGTCTCATGTTCATTTTTTCAACTTTAGCAATCATTCTTGGACAATCCTCAACCTCATGACCAACAATTTTACAACAAAGACAAATAGGACCTACACCAGGGCATTCCTTAGTAATATGTCCCAATATTCTGTAATTATAACATAGGGTTAATCCTCTCTTCCTCTTGTACTTCATACTAGGATCATAGTGATGGACCTGCAATCTGCAAAAGTTCTTTCTAGGTTCCTACATCCAATTATTAGTCCAATTTTTTTTTCTATGCATAGGAATAACATATCTTTCTCTATTTCTATCAAATTTATTTAGATCATCTCTTTCTTCCTTAGATTTCAAACTAGGACAGAATATATTAAAAATACTTAAATTCATGCTTTCGAAACAAAAACTTTCTCTTATCTTACTCTTATCAAAGTACAAAGATTTAACTCCTTCAAGACCTTACCTCTTTTCTTTAGATCAGATTACTTTCTTAGCATACAACTTCCTAAGTCAAGTATAGTACTGCGAACTAGAACAACAGATCTAAACACATAGCTTCTTTTTTCTTTCAATTTCCAAAAATCACAGTTTCAATCTTGGAAATGGAACCATTTGTTGACACAGGGGTAGACCCATGGTTCAATGCTTAAACAATGCACCAACAAAACCCTAACTACCAGCCCTTTCAACAACACCTGCGAAGTAGGCAAAGTCTCACCCAAGGTAGAGGAAGGGTACGTTATAGGACTCAGGTGTCTATAACCAAGCTGGGACAAAAATATTTGATTACACTTACTTCGCAGAGTACTTAAGAACCACATGCATCAGTTTATCAACTTTATTCACATCGTAGAACAAACCCTAAGGATAGATCAACATAGTAACAATGACAAAATACACATCGCACTTAGCATCATAAGTTAGATCTAGAAAATTCAACATAAATAAAGCACTAAGCATTCATAGATCTATCTATCATATATAATAATCAATGCACTAAGAATATTCACATCATAAACATCATAACACAAAGAAAACCATCAACACATGATATACGTGGTTCACCTCAGTGTGGGGCTACGTCCACCAATTGCTTCTTCTTCTTTATTAGTCTTTAATCTCTTACATTCATCTACTCCTGTGCACTAAGCCATAGATCTGAGCTTCGCACCGAACATGTGATCTGTGCACTAAGCACCAGATCCACCTTCCCAAAATTAGGTCAAGGCACAGATCCAACTCCTCTATTGAGCACAGAGCCTTACATACATGTTTCCTTGCATGAAGAAACTTAGAACTACTTGCCTCTTGCACTTATCCAATTACATCCCCCTCACTACATTACATTCTTTCTTATTTATACTTTTACATTTACAAAAAGGCCTAATCATGGGTAAACCCATGGGCGGACATCCCATAACCCGTTACAAAACCCTAAGAACCCAATGTTGGGTCCACAAATCCCACAAAACAAGTGAGATCCATAATCTCAGCTCCACCTAGGTGCTCCATCTTCGACCAACCTGTTGAAGTCCAAAAAGGTGGTCAAACCTGACCAATATTTCCTCAAAACTTGGTCAAGGGCCAACAATATTACTATTAAAAGTTGTTATTATTCATGGGACTAAAATATAATAAATCTACATAAAATATCCTAAAGGGTTCACAATGACATGTAAGAAGGAGCTATTTTGCAAGCTAAAAAATTCCCTACATTGCTTAAATAAATCCCTAAAAATGTTGTATCCAAAGTTTGATACTTATATACATGGACTAGAATTTGTGAGAAGAAAAAGATTGATTAGTGTGTGTATTCCAAGCAGGTTGGCGATTAGCTTATTTATGTATTATTGTATGTTGTTGATATGTTTTTTATTGGAAAAAACAAGGATATGATTGAGGAGGTTAAGTCTCAACTCTGCTCTAAGTTTGACATAAATAATCTTATTGTTGCAAACTTTACTTGGGAATGGAGATTAAAAGAGATTATGCTGATAGGAAACTCTACTTAAGTCAAAGGGAGTATGTTAATAAAACTTTATAGATATTTAATATGAATATATGTACATTGGTGAAGGTTCCTACTCCTATAGGTTCTATAGAATAGTGTCTTAAGACAAAACAAAAGTTAGAGGACATGTCCCATGTTTCTTTAGTCAATGTTGTTGGTAGTTGATGTATGTGTTACGAGGGAAAAACTCTCTATGGCCAAGGGTAAACCACAACAGACATGTATGACTGCAGAAATCAACTCAATTCCATTGTATGCTATATAAACTAATGAGCAAGATAATAAAGAGGCCTACCTCGATCCAAAGTTTGATGATGTTCCACTATTGAGCACTCTGACCCAAAGCTTTATACCTCCAATAAGTTCTCAACAAACAAGAAAAGCAAGTATATAGTGATGATGTAAAGGGGTTAGCACATTAGATAGCATAATCCATTAAGAAACATTAAAAACATGCCCATGGATAATAATCATATATTTGCATGATACCAATAGGATGGGAAAGGAGTATTTCTATTAATAATTAATCAACAGAAGTGTTAACATTACAGACTTTCGTGTCGGCAAGGTTCGAAACCAAGAAACCAATTTCCTTCCAATTGGGCCTCCACCACTTCAATCCTCCACCAAAGGCAAGCTCAAAGGAGAGAGACAATGAGGTTCTCTCAACAATAGGGAAATATCTTGGGGGTTGAACACTGTATTCATACTTGAGGGACAAAGGGATGCAGACTCAATATGAAGTAATTTCTCCAGAGTAACTTTGCTCTCAAAGTTGAATTCTTTCTCCCTTTTCCATGGCTTGAAAATGTGCTATTATAGCCTTCAAAATGCAACTGAAGGGACGAGTCGGAACATTTCCAGTATATGGAAGGCCAAGGATCAAAGATCTCTTGTCGTGATATGGAAACCCTACTCCATTTTTGTATTTTTTGGCATAAATCCAGATGTATGTAGGCTGTAGTGGAGAAACCTGTATATACCCTTGTTGTATAGTTGATAGGGCACGTATATGTGGAAAAATGTATATTTTTAGCTCTGGATTCAACAAAAAGGGATGATAATTCTGCATAGGGAAATGGAAAATGTGCAAGATAACAATGGTGAGGAAAATATTTCTATAACAGATGCCCCCTAATGTGTGAGATCAGAGGAGTATCTGCGATGGCCGAAATATATTATGAATAACCCAGGAGTGGAGTGGTATAGAACCAGTTGGATGAACTCAATTTCTTATTACATTGTGTACTAACTTTTCATACATGGCTACCAAGAATACAATGCACATCCATGTGGAAAATATACAAAATAAGTGTTTGCGGTGATGCATAGGTAGATACAATTGCGGTTATATGCCAAAAGTTGTCAGAGTCACGAACAAGGCCCAGTGAAAACCAATCTCAAAAATCAATCTGAAGATATCTGTATACCAGAAAGTACAATCTGATCTCCCATGATCACAAAAGTCGAAGAGGTGATGTTCCAATGAAAGGGAAGCAATAGCTTAGGAAATATGTAGCCACATAGTGATGTCTTCAAGTATTCTACACTATCTGTGAAGGGTGAAAGTCTACATCATGTGAGTAAAGGAGTTGAGGTCGAATATAATGAGACATCGTTTGATTACCAGTGATTGAGGTATACCATTAACAAACACGAGACAACCTACCAATAATGAAAGTAGGTATCAAGGCACCGAGTACATTCTTACAAGTGTGAATAAAGGATTTGGTGTCGAACCCTTGAGAAATTCATTGATAAGGAGACATTGATGTATTCCCATCTATCAAAGGCAAGAGAGCCCGCCACTAATGACTGCAAGCCTCAAGGTACTCATAAAACTCTAGGTACCATATCTAGAATAGATGAGCTGAAGTTGATGGAAAGAGACCCGCTGAAAGGAGAGAATTAAGGCATTTCTCATTAGTCAGCACGAGAAACAAAGAAAGAGCTTCATGATTTGGTGGAAATCAAACAAAAAACATGTTCACGAACCAACGACCTTGTGCGTCTTTCGCGTGTATCAAATGCAAGCGGTACATGAAAAAGACCCTCTGACTAGAAGCCAATGATGAAAAATACTAACAAAGGTGAGGAAACCATCAATAATTCTAATGACATCCAAAACACTGCATGAATCCCAAAGTGTGAATAGATGTCTTGCCGTCAAACACAAGGAAAACCACCCAGTCAATGACCAATGATGAAATGTCGATTGTTGGGTTCAAGGTGGCCTACCAATGATGTAAGTAAGGCCAAGGTGCATGATGAGACCAGAGTATCATGTGATTGTGAGACAAACTGAGGATATGGCCGACATGAAAAGTCAATATTTCTGAGGAGTGGTCGACGCAGGTTGTGAGACTTCCTTTGAACAAGAACATGAGACATATGGTGGACTCCGATAGCATAGACTCAATGATGTGACTATTAAATGTAGGAGGCATCAATAACATTCTCTATATGGACTGGAAGAGTAACCAGTTGATAGAGAAAAGTCTGTAACGAGATCATCTTCCTAATGCCATGCTAAAACCCAAAATTATGATGACACAAGGACTCAATAATTTTGTGCTCTTTTCAAAGGCGACACATCTGCTGCCAATTATAGTATAGTACTCCCTTCCCACCCATATATATTTTTTTTCATAACAAATGAATTCTATGATACAGAGGAGGAAATGAGTGTCACAAGTAAGAAGAACTAGCTCCAGCAGTGGAATGCACCAATTCTTAATGCAAGGAAATTCATGCGGGAGATGGACACTCGGGGTGATGTTTCCTCTAGGGTATAGGGTGTCAAATTGTGAAGGATATAAACAAGGCTTTTCTTGGTTGAGGATGAAAAACTGCTTAGGCAACGGTTTATAACGCAAAGTGAGAACTGGCTAAAGGCTCAATACTGCAAGTGAGGGCATGAGATGCAATCAAAACTTAACGCCAAAAAATATCATTTTTTATGTCTTGTAGTCTACTTGGTGTGAAAAAGGGGTAAACTTGTGCCAAATAGACGTCTTTTCAAATCCAATTTACGAGTGTGAAAAAGACAAGTTCACTCGGAAATATTTTTGGTTTTTTAGACGAGTCGGAAAAGAGCTTAACTAAGACTCATTTTTTGGGAGTCCACAAGGAATAAGGCCACATGTGCATGAATGAGGAATGAGGTTTATTATAAAGTCGTGTATCAAGTTATAATGGACTCTCGATCCTAAGGAAAAAATCGACATGGGTACCAAATGACAAATGGGATCTAGCTAGGGAACCCATGTTTGGTAAGTCTCTACCATTTATTAGTGACACTACTTATAACAGATGGAAGGTTTTGTGTCACAACAAATGGGTTCATACCTAAGGCGTAAAAAAAAATGTTAGACGAAGGATAATGCCAAAATGCACGATGGAGTGGATACCTATTCTATATGCTAGGTTATGAAAATACCTACCCGAGGTGACGAACGACTAATCATGATGTTGAAATCCATAAGAAAATTGAGTCAAAACTACAACAAACCAGCTCAAAAACACACTTGAATTAGTCCATTAGGTTAAAAAATAGCACGAAACTATATAAAGTGGGTAAAAATAGCTTATAAATAGTAATAAAATAAAAAAATTATTGTATCATTTTGATTTTTACCCAAATAGTGCAATTTGGACCAAAAATAACTCCAAGATTGAAACGACGATTGCATGAGCATCAGGAAACAAAATCACAAACTATCTAGATCAGGTAACTCTTCATCTTATCCTCTTCAAATGCAGTGGATTACATTTTTGAATTAGATTCTAATTTTTTAGTTTTTTAGGGTGTAAATTAGGATTTTCAGTGTACGTGGGTATCCTTTGTTAAGGTCGTGTGTATGACGAGGTATATGCCCCTGTGTGAAATACAAGGTGCGTGTATCAAGACCTACATGTAGCTGTGTGCAAAGAAGGTTGCGTATAGGTATGAAAATGGCCAAAAAAGGGGTTTAACTCAAAAAATTTGATTTGTTTTTGCAGGATGGTCCTGGAATGGAGAGAGCGAGAGAATAAGGAGGTGGATGTAGCTATTAAACGAGATATAGTGGCTCAAGCGGCTCTAAAAAGATGTGGTTTGTAAAAATTTTGGGCTCTTAAAGGAATGAGGGCCCAAGTGAGGTTATTGAAGATGTTGGTGGGTTACTGGGACCCTGATAGCGAAATAATTATCCTTGATGGACAACCACTGAGGATCGAAGTAGAGGACCTCTACTTCTTGACTAGTCTATCATGCTGAGGGGAGGTTGTGAACCTCAAGTCACGCGAAGCAGGGAGTGGGATGAATATCAAAGAGTATAGCAATGCCCACTGTATAGCAGGGACTCCTAAGGTGGGAAGTCAAGTCCCCATCCGGGCAATAAGTAATCTCAGTTTGAAGATCATAGTGCTTGTGCTTACCAAGATCATAGGTTCAGCCTCGTTGCATCAAGCATCGAGACCACTGATGTTTTATGCAGTAGAGTGTGCTAGACCCACTGTCTATGATTGGTGTACCTCATTGCTGACCAATATGAAGGGTCAGTTGACGGAGTGAAAACAAGGGAGTAAGCAAAACTTTAGGTTTGCCTCTATTCTTTGTAGCTTCTTTTTTGACTGGGTTCTAGGTATGGGACCTAGAGTGGAGGTTTTTCCTAGAGGACCACACGATCTGGCCATGGTACGGTGGATCAAGGTCATGAGATGGTAGGGGGGAGGTAGGGTGACCACACCCTACAATGATGATTTTTTCTTCTAGTGGCGACAACAGATCATTGTGCTAGACGACTATCCCTATTGGGGGATTGATTTTCGAGGAGATCCTAATATGCCACTTCCACCAGAGGGAACCTATGGTGATATAGGTAATAAAATATTTTTAAATATTTCATTTTTTTTTGTATTTTTGTATTTAAGGAACAAAAATAGTTTTGATATGGTGTTTGAGTATTAACTAGACACTTGTGTAATCACAGATGTGGGTCCGCGACGACCAAAGGGATTCCTACGACATAGATGGAGGAACTAGGGATATGAGGCAGTGGTAGGAGAAGTGGAGAGAGTCCTACAAAACGTCCAGGGCAACCTATCTCATTTGACACAGAGGATTCCTATGGTTCAAGTATAGGATCTACTTGAATCCATGCAACGATAGGTGGTTGGTGTACCAAGAGCATGGATATGAATCTTCTAGCATCTCGCAAATGTCATGGTTTGCTACCATGACACACATCCAGAACCACAAGCATAGATGTTGTAGGATATGTATGACGACTGTATATTTGTATTGAGGGTTTTAGCCCCAATTTTGAAATATAAACACCATATTTTGAAATATATAAAAAATGATCTTCGGCTTTACTTATATCTTACAATGTGTACATTGATTTAATGGTTTTCTTTTCTTTATTAATGTGACAAATGACAATCTAAAACATAGTTAGCATAGGCATCAGATACATGATTAGAAATCCTAGGAATGAGATAATATGTAATAAAATCAAATTGTCATTCTAAAATATGTACCCATAGGAATCAATGGAGTAAAGTAGGATCATGGACGTGGTAATGACCGTTCAACTGACATACTACTAACTGGGAATCCAAGTGAACTTTTAAAGAGCGGATTCCATGCGATATAGCATCACACAAAAGTTCTATGATGGTGCTATATTCAACCACATTATTCATGGATGGCCCTAGGAATGCACCACCTGAAGACACCAGTAGACCCTTGAGTGAGTAAACCACCCAAGTGGAGGAAGCCAAGTTTTGTGTATGAAAATTGGCTCTGTCTATGAATCCTAGATAGACTGAAGACTCCATTTACATATTCCAACAAAGGGAAAACTCGATAATCAAGATAAAGACAAAATAAAAGGAGAAAAGAGACGTATATACACTAAATTTACATTAGTATACAAAGAGTTTCACCCAATCTTAGGGCTCAAGCATAGTACCTTTTCAAGTAGAGCCCGTTTATGGGCTCAACCAACTTATTCCCTTCATAATATTCTAATTTGTAAGCTCCTTTTTATAGGACACATCACATGATGTAAGGACCGTGCCACATGGGTTTAAAATTGCCTACCCCTAGCATTTATTTGGCTTGGTCATATAAGAGAACCAAGTCACCCTCATCATACAACTAGGGGCAGGCAAACTTCTCATACTGAACCTTGATACATTTCTTGTTTGCCTCGATAGTCGTAAAGGCATCTCGACGTTGCTCGTCAACACTCTCTAGGTGCAAAAGGCATCGCTCTAAATCTGAAGTGTCAGGTAGGAGCTCAAATGCCAACTTGAGAGAAGGGATTCTGCATTCAACAGGAAGGACCGAATCCACACCGTGCACTAACTAAAAATGTGAAAATCCGGTGGCAGTGTTAACCGAGGTTTGGCATGCCCAAAGCATAGGATATAGCATGATGTGCCAATTGGAATTACTCTGACTGATAGCTTTTTGCAAAATGGTCTCAAGAGACTTATTGATGGCCTCTAATTTCCCATTTTCCTGGGGGTAATAAGGGGATGAATGACCATGTCTAAACCCCAGCTTAGATGCTAATTCTACCATCATTTCATTCTGAAAGTGACTTCCATGATCAGTGACAATATCACTCGGGATATCGAACCGGGCAATAATTTGGTTGAACACGAAGAAGGTTGCAGTATTCCCATCATATTTTATGGTAGGAATGGCCTCGACCCACTTAGTAAAGTAGTCGATGGTCATGATAATGTGTTTATGCCCCCCAACCAAAGTTGGGCTGCAATCTATGAAATCTACCCCCCACTTGGTGAAGGGACCGACAGTGATGACTGGGTGAAGAGGGGCTGGATGCGAGTGCATTTTCTGAGTGAACACTTAGCAGGGGTAACACTTCTTAATTGCTTCCATACAATCTTTAAAGATAGTGGGCCAGAAATAACTAGCTCGCAGGATTTTTTGGGTTGTCGCAATCCCGGATAGGTGACCACCACAAGCCACTTTGTGGCAATCATTTAAGAAAAACTCAACTTCCTCGTGAGTTAAGCAATGATTCAAGATATTATCTACACCTTGGCAATACAAAGTGTCACAAATGATGGTATACTTTTTGGCTTGGTATCTAACACACCGTCGATCATCTCGCAAGAGATGTTGATAAAACTTCAAGGTTCGAAGATATAAAGCAATGTCTCCATACTAGGGATCGGATGAAAAGACAAGGAAAATGTGTTCATCTGTGAACGAATCAACATGGATAACATCCTCGTCTAATCATGGAAAATTGGATATTAACTCTGCAAAAACTAGTGATTTCTTGGACATAGTTGAAGTGAAGTCGAGATCAAATTCTTGTAAGATGACAATCCATTTATTATATTTTCCCCTGATGATACGTCTATTAAGGACATATTGAAATAGATTGACATCAACAACTACAATAGTTTTTCAAAGTAATATATAGTGACGTAAGTGTTGGACTATGTGAATGACAACCAAAGCTAGATTTTCAACGTGAGATTAATTAAGCTCAAAACCCAACTAAATTACGACTGAGATAGTAGATGACGTTCTCATGGAGCTCATCATCCTCCTAAACTAGAACCATACCAATCATCTCTATAGACATGACAATATACAACAGGTAATCTCTACTATAATCAGGAGATTGCAGTAGAGGGGTCGTTACGAAGGCTTTATTCAAAGCGTTGAACGACTCCTTGGCTCACTCATCCTAGATAAAGGGGGTGTATTTTTTCAATAGGTGCATGAAACCCTTAGTAATATTGGCATAATTCAATATGAACCGATGTAGAAAGTTATCTTTTCCCTGTAAACCTTAAAGTTGTGTAATCGTGCATGGGGGATGCAATTGAAGTATTGCCTCAACCTTAAGAAGATCTACCATGATCCCAGTCTCAAAAACTAAAAACCCTAAGAGACGACCAGACTTAACACAAAAGATGCATTTATGAGGTTTTAACTAGATTCTATAGTAAAAAAATCTTTCAAAAACTAGTCGAAGGTGTATAACATGATCCACTCTCTTGCGAGAGTGAGCAACAAGATCATCCAGGTAGGATTCGACTCTGTGCTTGAGATCATGAAAATAAAAATTCATGGCACGTTGGAAGGTTTCTCTGACATTTTTAAGGCCGAAAGGCATTTTTTGGTATGCAAAAGTACCCCAAGGAAATATAAATGTCGTCTTGTGTTGGTCCTCAGGTTTTATCTGGATTTGGTTATAGCTTGAAAATTTGTCCATAAAGGAAAATATTTTTCTTCCCGCACACTCATCAAGAATTCGATCAATGAAAGGTGTGGGGAATTTATCTTTAGGAAAATCCTTGTTCAGGTCATGAAAGTCCATACACACACGGATGGTTCCATTCTTTTTATTTACGGGAACAAGATTGGATACCCATTTGGTTAGGGGAACCGGGTAGATGAAGCCAGCATTAAGCAGCTTCTCCACCTATGCCTTAATAGCAGGGGCCTTCCTAGGATTCTCAACTCTAAGACATTGAACTCGTTTAGCATATGTATAAGTTCTAATCTCATGTTCGACAATACGAGGGTTGATCCCTGGAATCTCTCGATATGACCAAGCAAATACATCTCGAAATTTCTTGAAGAGATCGATGTAGATCAAAATTTCTTCTAGTTGTTATCACTGAAATTTCATCATCACATGGTTACAAGGACTCAACATTGTCAAATAGTAATGAATTCATTCATGGCCCTGAATTAATATCAAAACATTCAAAAAGGTCAGAAACTATTAAAGTAGTGAAAAAATTGAAGAGCGCTTTATAGAAGTTGGGCGCGCACGCACATGCATGGAACAGAAACGTAGAGTGCACGCATACGTGCATGATGCGCGGTTGTTAGCGCAAAAATCTGTGCACCTGCTAAACGATGCATTTATGAATGTGGTCGGCCTCCCAACCACTTATGGTTCAGCTCCCAAGACGATTTGACCTCCAAATCCGAGATGGATCCGAATGGTGGGCTGGTCAAAGACCTAATAATGCCCTAAATGGCCTAGATTGTTATGTTTCCTAGATTGTTTTAAGGACTTCATCCTTGACAAGAACACATTGGCACCATTTCATTGAGAAATCCACCTCTCCATTGAGTGGATTTGCAAGGAGTTATTTCACCACCATTTTCATTTTTTCTTGTTGTAAGGAGAGCAAGCTTGTGAGGGTCCAAGAGCCTTCCCTTGGAGAAATAAGGGACTCATAGTCCCTTTTCTTCTTGGTGCTTTGATTTCATCAATAGATCATCCTAAAAACATTGGTGACATGGGTCTTTTTGTGTTTGTTATCTCTATGTCCCTATGCTTATGATTTCAGTTTGTATTAGTTTAATTCTTGCTTATAGTTTTGTTTTTCTTTCTCTAACTCTTTCCTCTACAGCTTTCATGCTCAGCAAGACCCAACTGGGCATGCAAGCACCTCTTATTTGCTCACCAAGGTGACGAAAAGGGTGCAACAGATTGGTGACTCCACTGGGGAAAGGTATCAAATTCCTACCTCATTTGGGTTTATTTTTCTCTTCTTTTAGTTTGTTTAACTTGCAGGTGCACAAACCAGCCTCAGTCGACCTGCTAACTAGTCAATTCCAAGGAGAATTGAGATAAATCCATCCGGATTTTTCTTTCTCAGCCGTTTGTCACAGGTGCGTGGGTATTCCACCCCACAGACGTGCATCGTGCATGCATGCGCTTATCTGACAGCCATTCTCTACGCGCATGCTCTTTCGGACCTATCTCTGTTCACATGCCTGTGTTCTGTGCGCCTCTATCTGCACTAGGGGCCGCGCATTTAATCAAAATTTCACATTGTAAGTTGTTGGGATGTAGGGAAGGCCATTTTCCTTATTAAAAATGATGTTAGGCATGCTCTAAACACTGCACTACACTTAGTCCCCTCGTCATATAAAAGGGGTTAGTCAAGCACACATAGGCACTTAGGAGGATAAAAATCAATTTCCCTTATATTTCTTTTTGCCACATGGATGGCTTGCTTTGACTTACAATCTAAGGTGAACATCAATTTTAATCACATATAAACTTAAATTGGGACTAGAGGTTGAATTACAATAGCTTAGTATGCTCTTCTCTCGTGCATTCAAGCGACCTTGAGAAATAGAAAAAGATTGTGAAACAATCTCATCTCCCTTAACAAAAGTTTAAAACCTTTAGGAGAGGAAAACGGCCCTTCTTGGGACCCCTCTTAGTTTTCTTTTTTCAAACATACCTTAATATTGTAACGGGCCCATACATTCCCACATGCTACAAAGATAGGGTAGTGTTTGGAATTTTTCTTCTTTAGATCAAAACACTAGGCAAGTTTAAAGGTTTGTAACGGGCCCAAACATGCCCACATTTTCAATCTAGTATAGTTTCAAGCTTTTTCTAGATTGCATCACAATAGGGAGTTAAAGGATAGTAACGGACCCACAGGTCCACATGCTAGCTTCCTAGGGCTTTTGAATTACACAAGGTTGTACCAAAGGCATTTAGTTAATTAGGTAATCAAACTCTTGTAAGGACCAAGCGAAGTCCACATGTAGCAAGGTAACATCTAATTCACTAAAATTGGCACACTTCCACTCACACACAAAAGTCACTTTTCACTCACATAGCTTCTTCTTGAAATGTGGAGGTCGAAGTAAGTTTCCTCCAAAAGGATTCTGAAAATACCCCATCTTTTCTTGACGAGACTATCCATTCCCATTTTTAAATCAACGAGGTTGGTTTGCACCCCAACCTCCCAAAACGACTACATCTAAAATCTTTCTAAAAACTCACTAAGTTTTCTTCCACAAGAGGTACCAAAAGAAATTTTTTAGTCTAGGTAGGATTTCGGGGATAGGCATCCAAATAACTCCCCATTATCTGGTTCTCACATTATCAAAACATAGAGGTTGTCAAATAGGGAACTTAAAATCCTCCAAGTCAAGTGTCCCAATCACCATAAGGCAGGGAGATACCTGTGAAGGGTTGAAGGCCGAGGTCCGGTTGTTCTGTGCATCCCCCCTTGAGGCACCCACCTCTTGGACGGGATCCAGCGCATGACCCATTTCTTAGGCCAAAAATCTAAATGTCTCACTTTGAACAAGGTACCTAGTGACCAACTTTAGGACATCTACCCAGGTGGCAATTGTGGGCTGCAATTGCACCTTGATTGGATTTTGTGTGGCTATTGGGAAATATCGCCAACTCTTTCGGGATATGTCCCCTTTACCCCTCATTATAACCAATTATTTCATCCTTCACTAGTTTCACTTCTGGTGACTTCAGACCCCACTGTTGAGTACTATTGGAAGGTCCAGTGCTATTTGAGAGGAAGGATGTTATGTCTTCTAGGACACGAGCATTTTCTTTCTTTTGATTCCCTCATGCAGACAAAACCCACTTACCTACATATATGTTTCTATTCTCATTTTATGTATGATGCACATCTGATTACAGTTTGATTTGGATATATATATATTGTGTAAACATTCAATGCAAAGGCTCTTGTTTCTGTATTTCTCTCACCACATTTTGCCAACATTCACTCAGCTAGTCTGACATCATAGGGGAACCACAGAACCCCCATTGTTCACGACGCTTTCTCAACCTCCCTCCTATCTTAGGGGGAGTATATGGTCATGCCCGCTCATCGACACCTCCTTCACACACTCTTGTGAGTGCTACTATCTTAGGATCATCTTTTCTTGGTTCTACATTACTTGGGTCAACTTCCCAAGGTCATCCATTCACTCGCTCTCCTTTACACGGAAGTGGAGGACCCACTTCCTCTCAAGGAGGGAGCACCAACCCACCTAGCCCCCATCAAGGGTCAAGTTCACAACACACTATGGCTGGAGCTAATCCTCCCCCCCCACTGCAGATGCCATACTTGGCCTCTCTCAACATACCAGATCTTACCAAACTCACCAATGATCCTATATTGCATGACCCCACATGGCCTGCAATGCCAACCAAACTACCTTCAGACATACCAAAAGTTGAAGGAAAGGTAGGCGATGATCCTACCAACCATGTCATGACTTTTCATCTCTGTTGTTCTTCCAATAGCATTATGGAGGACTCCATCAGACTGCGATTATTTCAACGCACACTCATTGGCCCATCAGCTAAATGGTATGTCGAAGAAAAATGAGGGTCCCATGCGACCTTTGAGTCATTGGCCAAAGAATTCTTGACCTTCTTCCAATTGCCCATCCGCCATGAAAATGATCTAGAACTACTGTCTAACATCAAACAAACCTCAACCACACACATCGTTGACCACATTCATGAGTGGCGTAGGCGACGTAGTTTGTGTAAAGCAGAAACCACCAAGCAACAATGTCTTGATTGGTTTCTTAGATCACTTGTCTCTCTCCTTGGAAAGGATGTAGCTTCCACCTTCCCTCAATCGGAAGAGGAAGCCATCAGCAAGGCCCAACAGTATGACCTCATCTATGCACAGTCAGGGTATTTATACACGGTACTTCCTGATCTTCCAAAACCTATGCCATTTGGCCAAGACAAACCTGGGATGTCTCACTCAACAGATGGACTAATCGGTGCCACCACACACCATGGTCCACAACCCCAACCACCACCGATGTATGGAACACCTCAATACCCGCCAACATATGGGGGCACTTCTTATTACCCCCCACCCCCTTATCAATATCCATACCTTGTTGCTATACCTCTACCCATCAGTGGACCAGCACCGACACCTCCCATACATCCACCTATTCCCACAAACAGTGGTACTCCCTCAACATCAGCTTATATTACTAGTGAAATCACTATGCCTTCCTATGTACCTTATGGATCAGTACCACCACAAAATCCATATTTCCCGTTTCCTAGTCCTCCACAACCCATGGCTCCACCACATCCTCATGTGGGGGTAAATTTTGTTCAACCCTCTGTTGCTCAACAATACCAAAATTTTGAACAATTGAACACAACCAACCCAACTCATCCATCGAACAATGCCAAGAATAAAGGACAGAATAGGAATACCAATAACCCAGGCCAAGGTGGGAATCAACCCCCAAAACACCAACCAACTGGGGGAAACCATAACCAAGGGAACCAAAACCCCCAAGGGGGCAATAATAACAACAAACGCCAAGGGAAGAATAATGTTAAAACCATCTTCCCTTGTTCCCTTTGTGGTGAGTTCAGTCATTACACTCACCATTGCCCCCAGATCACTGATTTCAAATGGTTGAAAGACTCAGGTAGTCTTCCCCATTCTCCTGCACAACCTACCCCTCAGCAGGCACCACAACAATACGTGCAACAACCCCCTCCCACCGTGCTGCAAAATCCTATTCCACATCAAGGTGTGATAAACACCCAACAGGACACATAGCATCCCCCACCTCAAGGGGGACAATACCCCAACCCTAACAACCCAACAGAGCGTACAATTCTCCTCTGAGGAAGAAATCCTTCTGCAAACACGTAATCGTCAGTATCATACACCAGTTGAGTATACTCCTATCTCTCCAGAGACAAACCCTACATCGACGGGACCCCCGTTGGTGATCCCTCGCCCTTCCAACGAACCACCACTACGCATCCCTCGCATCCCCTTGCACAGGAATGTCCACAACCCACAGGCTAGGGCAGCTCATAACTATAGTTTGGTAGACGACTTAGCACAATCCCCAGCTTCCATGTTAGTCTTGGAAGTCCTCCAGACTTGTCCTACTCAGCGGAAATCACTAATTTCCACCTTGGGGGCAGTCGACCCTACAGATACTTGACTCATCACCTTTGATATTGATAGCGATGAACCTCGTCTTCCTGCCCTGATCACTTTTCAAATACCAGTGAAAATACAGAACATCACCATTCATCGATGTAGCATCGATGAAGGTGCATCTACATGCATCATGTCCAAAACCGTATGGCAGAAACTTGGTTCCCTGGAACTCACTCCCTCTGCCATTACATTACAAGCTTATGACAGACGACCATCATCTCCTGAAGGGCTCTTCGAAAATGTCCCCGTTGAACTCGGGGGCAAAACTATTCTCATTGACATCGAAGTTATCGATGCTCCACTCGATTACAATATCTTGTTTGGTCGTAGCTACATGTATGCTATGAAGGCAGTGGCATCCTCTGTCTTTCAGACAATGATGTTCCCCCATAACGGGAAGATCATGACCATCGACCAAGTCTCACATTATGAGCCTAACCCATCTGCCAATCTCGATAACATTCTTCCTCTCATCCACACAAACCAAGACGCATATCCACTCGTCGAGATGGGTCCTGGAATTTTTAAAGATCCATCCTTGTTAGGGACGTACCATGGAGCACCACCACTCCTTCATCCTGCTAATCAAGTATGCATCATCTCATCTAACGGAACTCACACAGAGGATGCTCGTCCTCCTCAGGAGGCTTCAGTCATTCTTGACGTCCCAATAGTCGCAGAACCACTCCCACCGGAGCCTCCTGCGTAGTCGTCGACCCCAAACGTCCATGAATCCACATACCCTCAGGGGCATAGTCCCATATGGGAGACAATTCCCCAACCCCTCACTGAAATTCCCTTCTTTGACCCTCCACTAGGTATTGAAGCTTTTCAGGTAGTCGCAACGCTCACACTACCCAATATGGTGTTAGCAATCCCAGTCTGGTATTTACACCCACCTGAGATGGTTCCTCGACCATCCCTTCCCCCACAGGAAGGCCTCCCCATGACAATTCCCATCCTTACCCCCACTACCCCCATACTCACNCTATAGCTGGGGACAGGAGAAAGAAGAAGGAGCCTACCGCTCCACTTCCTCCACGCATCCCACCACCTTGTGCACTATGTGAGAAAGAGGGCCACCAAACCAACAACTGTCCATCACTACCTGAATTACGGAATTTGATTCCCCTCAATCCACCTCCCACAACACCCACCACTACTACTAGTCCCACCACTGTCACCCCCCCTTCCAGTAGTAAAGAGTTGAGGACCAAATACGCTTGTGCTATATGTTTAGAGTATGGCCATTACACCCATCATTGCCCAGCACTACCACGCTTTCGGCAGACATTAGCGGCTGTACGCTAGAACTTCCAGAACAACCCCAGTCCTGCTACATCCTTGTCAACAAATATCACCGACATCCGCTATGTCACCACTTCAGTTAATGAATGCATGAGATTCCCTTGTGCTCTCTGTGATTCATTAACTCATTTTACATACCAGTGTCTCATGATCCTTGAATATAGGCAGCGTCAATTGGCCCTGCTTCACCAACCTACCGAAGCGATCATTGACATTACCTCATCACTCGAGGATCTTTATGTCATTTCTCCCGAGCCCGAGACACTTCTCCCGAGCCCGAGACACTCCCAATGCCTCCATGGTTCTTAGATGACATCTCTGAGGATTTACCCCACAACCCCCCCAACTCTCCTATTCATTTCCCTACGGACACTCTCCACCCAACCACCATGGGTACCCCTCAGTACTTCAATATATGGTTTATGTCGAGTGAACCCTCACCCTCTCCCAGCATTTCTCCCTCTGCTTCTCCATCAGGGGGCAACCAAACTATCACCGATATCACTCCTCACGACCCCTTGTATTCCCAACGTTTCCAATGCGACGAGGAAATACTGGAAGAGCTAAAACACCCAGATTCTCCCTGGGATGCACTACATCACCGTGCACTCTTTTCTCCATAGGAAGCCCTCATGGCTCCTAACCAAAACCCCATTTACGCGGTCGAAACCAAGGATTTTATCCCATCAGGGCCTATCGATTGGTTCAAAAATCCCATTCCTGCTCCTAATGCGTTTGAAGAAGGAAACATGGCCAACATTTCCCCCACTATCAAAATCGACATTTCCATTAAACATGGCATCATCGAAGAAATCACCATTGGAGCTGCTTGCACTCCTTAGGCACTCGACGCATATAAAGCCCTCTTCCAAGAATATAGGGATATATTCGCCTGGTCATACACAGAAATGTCTGGCCTCGATCCCTCTATTGTCGAACATCGCATCGACACTTGGCCTGACATCACACCAATTCGCCAAAAACAGCGACTGCTACACCCATCCAAAGCCGCAGCTATCAAAGCTAAAATCGACAAATTACGCGCTACCGGGTTTATTTACCCCATCGCTTACACTTCATGGGTTTCCAACCCTGTACCCGTCGAAAAAAAATATGGCACTATCCACGTTTGCACAGACTTTCACGATATCAATAACGCATGTCCAAAAGACAACTTTCCAATGCCTTTCATTGATCAAATTATCAACGACTGCGTCGACCATGAGGCTCTCTCCTTTATGGATGGATTCTCTGGCTATAACCAAATTCAAATCCACCCAGCCGATTAGTATAAAACCACATTCACTACCCCATGGGGTACCTTTGCATATCGTGTCATGCCTTTTGGCTTAAAGAATGTTGGCGCAAGTTTCCAGTGGGAGATGACATACATATTCCACGATCTGGCTAACATCATCCTCGCCTACTTGGATGACCTTACAGCTCGATCCAAGAAATGCACCCAGCATCTCGATGATTTACAAGTCATCTTTCAACGGTGTCGTCAGTACAACATCCACTTGAATCCTCTCAAGTGTGTGTTCTGTGTCACCTTCGGGCGCCTCCTCGATTTTATTGTTTCCCAAAGAGGTATTACCGTGGACCCCCTCAAAGTCCAAGATATCACTGAACTTTCACCTCCCCGGAATTTATGACAACTTCAGAGTCTTCAGGGCAAAGCTAACTTTCTTAGACGCTTTGTCCCAGATTATGCCATACGTGCACATGGTTTCTTTCGCTTACTACGTCATGACATCCCTTTTCACTGGGACGACTATGCCCAACAATCATTTGATGATGTTAAAACAACGCTTTCAAATGCACCTTTAATTAGTGCACCTGACTATACTCGCGACTACATCCTCTACGTATCAACATCAGCTGTATCAGTAGTCGGCGTCCTCATCCAGCTCGGAGATGACCATCATGAACATGTCATTTATTACGTTAGTAAAAACCTCTCAGGGCCACCCTTGAAGTATAAACACGAAGAGAAACTTGCTCTTGTAGTTGTCCTCGCAGTCCAGAAATTGTGCCATTACATTCTTCTTCGCACCACAAAGGTCGTAGCAGATTCCAACCCTATGCAGTACTTTCTCATCCGTCAGCAAGTTAATGGAAAATTCGCTCGATGGATCGTTATCCTAAAGGAGTATGACCTCGAGTTCTCAAAACCTAAGAGTAAGAAGGCCCTCGTTCTCACCGAACTTGTCACGGCCCTTCCCTCTGACACCACCAGCGCCCCCATTAACACCGACTTTCCAGACAAACATCTCTTTTACATCACTTCTAATTATCCTTGGTATGGCGAACTTCTTGTCTACCTACAAACTCAAAAATTTGGTAACCACCTTTCACGAGATGACCATCGACGTATTCGCCATCAGGCCCCTCGCTATCGCCTCATCGGAGACATCCTATATCGGTGGGGCGTTGACACCATTCTTCATCGATGCCTGACTATTGATGAGGCTGACAGAGTCTTAAACGACTGCCACAATGATGCATGTGGGGCCCATCTTTCAGGTATATCCATGGCTCAAAATATTATCCGAGCTGGTTACTTTTGGCCTACCTTGTTTCATGATTGCATTCATGCCATGAAACGATGTGAGCAATGTCAGCTCTATGCCAACAAAGCCCAAGCTCCCCCCGCTCTTCTTCACCCTGTCATTATGGTCGGCCCTTTTTGTAAATGGGGCATCGACTTTATGACTTGTAATCCCCCCTCCAGCAATGGTCACAAATACATTGTTGTCACCGTTGATTACTTCACCAAATGGGCCGAAGCTATGCCCACTTTCAACAACACCGCTGACACTGCAGCGCGATTTTTCTTTAACCACATCATATCCCGTTTTGAAGTACCACTCCAACTCATTTCCGACCATAGGAAACACTTCGAAAATTAGATCTTCGTCGAACTTTCATCTCGGTTAGGCTTCTCTCACGAGTTTTCCTCACCATATTACCCTCAGTCAAATGGCAAGGTCGAGGCAGTTAACAAAGTCCTCAAGACCATGTTACAGCGCATGGTTAATAAACATAAAACCAATTGGCATCATATGTTATTTTCTGCACTATGGGCTTATCGAACAGCGGTGAAAACCACTACTGGTTTCACACCATTCCATTTAGTCCATGGGGTCGAGGCAACTCTTCCCATCGAGTGAAAAATTCCCACCTTACGCACCGCAATTGAGCTATTACCTGACACTGCTCCAATGGAGAAATGCTTACTGAACTTGGAGTCTCTAGATGAAGATCGTCGATCTTCCTTACAGAACAACGAGGTAGCTAAAAAACAATCCAAGGCTACCTTTGATCACCATGTCAACCTTCGATCATTTCGCGAAGGTGACCTCATCCTGGCTTATGATATCGCCCATGATACCTTTGGCCATGGAAAATTTGAATCACTTTGGCATGGCCCTTACATTATCCAACATTGCCTCACCAAAGGCACATATATCCTGGCCTCTACCAAAGGCTTCTCTCTCAAAGAACCCGTCAACGGGTTGTATCTCAAGAAATTTTACGGTTAAACGTAGTCATTCTACTTTAGGTTATTTTCTTCTTTTTTAGTGTTTTTAATCTTTTTTCTCCTACCCTCACGTCTAAACTATCCCTTGTGCTATTGACAGATGCTTCCTCCACCAACCTACCACATTGGATACACCAACAATGCTAGTCGTTGGACGCAACATCTCGCTTCGGCTGCTTGGGCTCTCTACACCCCCTCACATGAAATGCTACATTCAAGCGGCATATGTTTGGGGCCAGCAACCAAAAACCAATCCGAATACACTGCGGTCATTGGCCTCCTAGTTGATGCCCAACATCATCATATTTGTCACCTTAGCATCTTCCTCGACTCTCAACTAGTCGTTCTCCAACTCAACAATGTATACCATGTACGCGATCAGTGCCTCTTTCGCAAATACCTGTAGGTTAGGCTGTTATCTCAACATTTTGATTCCATTACATTTACACACATTCCACGAGAATTGAATCAAACAACAGATCAAATAGCTAACATGGTGTTAGATTGGCATATATCACATCAAGCTACACATACATAAACATCTCACAAATCCTGTCACAGCATATATAAAGAATAGACATCAGCAAAATCATCAGCAAAAAACACATGTAGACACCAGATGAATCTCAAAATATGTATACTCATGTATATATAAAATCCCATCAGGCCATCCAAATGTTTACATACAAAAATACATGTATCTGTAGGCCAATATAGCACCTCGGTACAAAAAATGGGCTCACCAGCCTATATACACCAAAAAAAAAAATATACATCAGGCACCACTCATGGTGCCTCTATCGCACCACCACCTTCCCCTCCCTCAAGCAGTGGCGACCCACCACCACCTACCTCTCACGGTGGTGGTCCACCCATAGGACCCTCCTACCCCAGCGGCAGACGTCCACTAGTCATAGAACCAAGCACCGCTGCTCGACACACTATGGCCCACCATGGTGGCGGCAATCCCACACACTTCTCCAGGAAGCTCTCATCCTAGATGCATGTCCACATGCCCTTAGGCACATCCTGCAACACCATCTCCAGACGATGGTGTATGTCATCAAAATCCACTCCGGCCGCCACTGGAGGAGCGTGTGATGGCCCCGCACCAGGGTCATCGAACTGACGCCTCCTCGCTGCCCTCTCAGGCTCTGTTGGTCACCCCACGGCATCCTCCCACGGACGTCTCTCTCCATGCGGTACTCTCTCCGGCTCTCGATGAGTCGGCGCTCTCTGCATCTCCACCTCGCACCCGCAAGGTGCCACATCTGCACATGCACAAAAAAACAACAAAAGACAGTATCAACATCTATATCATATACATATGGACTGCTATCTCAAAAAACAATATACATCAAAACATGCACACTAATACTAAACATACCTCGATGGTCAAAAAACTCCCCTGAAGGTAGCACCATGTCCGGGTCACCCTAGAAGTCCACCCTAGCATAGGGGTACCGAAATATCACCTGGGGCATCTGTCACCATATCCCTTCCGCCTCTACTGAGAAGAAGTGGCCACCTTCGCCACCACTGTGACGAAGCAAAACTGTCGACCACAGCCTCAATCGCAGCTCTCACGCCCCCGACATCTCTAGTAAAACCCTCGGGCACAACATCGACACCCTCTCTAAGAACTAGGCCACTAGGATGGACGCAAATGCAAACTCTCCCGCACCTGTGGACCGACAACGGTCCAACTACACTATCATCCGCACATGCAGTGTCAACCCTCACGCGAACTACTCGCCGGCCACCACTCTCTCCAGCACCAACAGTTGGCCACCACTAATCCGTTGGGTCGCAAGTGACCCATATATACGAACAATCATCGTCGCTATACAACGATGTGCCAGGGAGTCTATCGCACCGATGCTCACCACAGTCCCATACATAAAGTCCCGACCTGAGTAGTATCTCTGGCCAATATTGGCCAGCTAAATTGTCCTAGGAAACACCGACTCCGCCGGTAGGGGCATTCCCTGAAAGGGGAGCCCAGTCAAGAAATAAATATCCTCCACCGCAGTGAAGGGGATCTTCTCTCCTCGCACGAGGAAGCAGTGCAGCTCTAGAATCCACATCTAGATTAGGAACTACAACAAATACTCCTGTGCCCGTATCAATGGGCACTCAAAAAACTTTATCAACCCACAAGTTTCCAAAGTCGCACGCACCTCGAGCCCCTCAATGGCCATGGCATCTCGCAGTTGGGCCCAGTCTTGCTCTCGCCACCGCACTGGCATCTTCACTACTGTCCACCTGTAGACAACACAGAGTCCTATATCAGCTCAGGAAACCATCAACAGCATTAAAAAGACTCATTTTTTACCCTTCAACCTTGCCTCCTAAGCGCGGTTTTTGTTCCCACAGGCGCGCACACATGCGTGCATGTTCATTACACAGGCACACATACATGTGTGCCTGTACACTGCAAATGTGTGCATCAGTGTGCACCTGTTTCCTTCATAGGCCCACCCTTACGCGCACTTGTTCACCATATAGATGTGCACAGGTGTGCGCCTGTCAAACCTACAGGTGCGCACTGATGCGCGCCTGTTCAACTCACAGGCGCGCCCTTCGGGCATGCCTTAAATTCCCCCTATTGCAAACCCATGCGCATATATTCGATGTACAGGCATGCACTCATGCACGCCTCTCACCGAGTCTCCTGCTCATGGGGGGCCCACATCCCCTAAATACCCCTGTATGGCCCCCCGTACAAACCCTACCCAAAAATTGAAAACCTATTTCTATGCCGGATGATCAGACCACTAACCTGATACTTGCAAATCCTCAATCGACTGCCTCGTCCTCCCCGAATCTACAAATATCCTCTGTAAACTGCTTATCCACTCACTATTGCAGCAGGTACAAATGAGGTGGCAATGTGGGCCCTACGGCTATATATAGGCCTCTTTCCAAACTTCCACTCACCATTCCGGGAGGCCAAGATGTCCATTTTTCAAACCGCCTTCAGCCACGGGATCGGCATCCCATCACCTACATCACCGCAGTCCCTAGGTTGCTTTTCATCCTGAGCCCCCGGGGTACCTTTTTTTCATATCATGGTCAAACACACATGTGCATAGTCAAATTTATCAAATACATGCTCATATCTTTGATTCTCTTCAGATGTTGTTCACTTTGGGTGTTTGGTTTTCATGTGTGCAGGTACTTGATCATCATCCATTGACACAACCCCTTCAGGTATATACTCAGCACTGGCATGTAGTCTTTCCCACTATATTGCATTTACATTTCCAGTCCCACCCTCTGATATTGGCCTCTAGAATACCCATTCCCGGCTCTGTAGTACCCACGCCTCCATTTTTGCATCTTCGGTACTGTTACCCGGTAGCATTCTTACCCACATGAGTTTTCCCATTCATAGCACCTTTTGGCACTTTTGACACTCATGTTGTTCTTCATTACCCTTTAGGGATGGGAGTCCTGATAGTCTTTCATCATGTCATGAATCAACCACATACTCCTTCTCCTCATTTTTCTAGCTTTCCCACACGGACTCCCAGATTATCTCTTTACAGTGCTATTTTTTACCTGCCCCTCCGCAGTATCATGAACCCTTCATTTCATCCACAATTAGTTTTCCCATCTACGAACCTACCTTCATTTCACCTACCTCATACAGAAAATCACCAATGGGGCCCCCACCCTTCATCAGTCTTCCAAGCCCATTATTCCTTAAGTGGGCCACCCATATCACACTGGGGCACCTGTTTCTGTATCTGTACATTTATCCCCAATTATTCGTTATTTATTGTACAAAGGCTATTATTTCTAGTCATTACATTCTCTTTTTTGTCGTCACCTTTGGCGACTTGCTTCCTTTTTACCACATGCAACCCATGTCACCCTTGGTTGGAGAATTACTTATCATCTACCCTTGTCGGCATTGTCCATATCTTCAGAAGACCCCACAGGTCACTTACCTCTACCCTCTGAATTTGTTCACTTTGTCCCGCCTCTGGCACAACTTATTACCAGTCTTGTCGTCTCCCTAACACTCAACCTCGTTACACGGTTGCGGCCACTTTTTATCTCATACATCCTCCAACCAAGGGAAGTCTTGAATCTTCCCACTTATTGACTTCATCCATGTACCTTTGCCACTTCCTCACCTCAGTAAATTCCATGAAGCCCTTTGATTCTGGGAGTTGCGTTCCCCTTTTGTCGACATCAGTACAATTTTCCAGAAGGGCGACACTATCTTGATTCTCATTCTCCACTCAATGAGAGATCTCGGATGGCACAGGGTGACACCATTTCTCCTTTCTATCGTTGACCCCCGTAACATTCGACGCTGACACCTTCTCATGTTACAGTGGGTCTTACTTTGCGACTATTGCAGTTAGTTCTTTTATTTTCCGAAGACCTCTGAACTTGGCAGGGCTATCAATGCCCACATCATCGCTACTACTTATTACTGTGATCAATGCCTATTGTTTAGAGCATGTTCATTTGCATAATTGTCTTTTGCCTCTATCATGACCGCCCCCGAGGGCGTTGCAGTTGTCTACACCAACACTTCAGTCATCATTTTTCAGAGTTATATGACACGAGCATAGGGCATGCCCGCCTCGTTTGTACACAGTTTTCCATTTTACGCACCTCATAGAAGGTCGGGTCCTACCAGTTCCTTTTTTCTCCAATGGATGGCTCTGAACGATCCCACTATTGCTCTATCTTACAAAAACATTCTCAGTAGAAGAAACATTGATGGATTTTGGCTATACGTATGCTCCTAACCTCATCCATCAGGGGGCATCTATTATCACTGAAATTTCGTCAGCACATGGTTACAAGAACTCAGCATCGTCAAATAGTAATGAAGTCATTCATGGCCCTAAATTAATATCACAACATTCATAAAGGTCAGAAACTATACAAAGTAGTGAAAAAATTGAAGAGCGATTTACAGAAGTTGGGCACGCGCGCACATGCACGAAATATAAGCGTAGAGTGTGCGCATACGCGCACGATGCACGACTGTTAGAGCAAAAAGCCGTGCACCTGCTAAACGACGCATTTATGAATGTGGTCGACCTCCCAACCACTTATGGTTCAGCTCCCAAGCCGATTTGACCTCCAAATCCGGGCTGGATCCAAATGGTGGGCTGGTCAAAGACTTAATAATGCCCTAAATGGCCTCTTTTCACACTATAAAGGAGTTACACAATAACCCAATGCAATGCTATAAAAAGCCATGAATGCACCTCATTTTCTCAAGGAATTCAAAGTAATGTTATGCTGCCTAGATTGTTTTAAGGACTCCATCCTTGACAAGAACAGATTGGCACCATTTCATTGAGCAATCCACCTCTCCATTGAGTGGATTTGCAAGGAGTTCTTTCACCACCATTTTCATTTTTTATTGTTGTAAGGAGAGCAAGCTTGTGAGGGTCCAAGAGCCTTCCCTTGGAGAAAGAAGGGACTCATAGTCCCCTTTCTTCTTGGTGCTTTGATTTCATCAATAGATCAGCCTAAAAACATTTGTGACATGGGTCTTTTTGTGTTTGTTATTTCTATGTCCCTATGCTTATGATTTCAGTTTGTATTAGTTTAATTCTTGCTTATGGTTTTGTTTTTCTTTCTGTAACTCTTTCCTCTACAGCTATCATGCTCAGCAAGACCCAATTGGGCATGCAAGCACCTCTTATTTGCTCACCAAGGTGACGAAAAGGGTGCAACACTAGTGAACAATCCACACCTATATTTATGTTCTCAATCTCACCAGGGGTATGAGAGATATCGATTGAGACAGTAGGAGAAATAATCACCATATTTCCTTCAGCATAAATTTCGTGCGTATCAAGTGGAACTACGACGTGACCGACTATCTCACTTAGGGTAGACCAGAAGTAAACTTGCTCGATTATTTCAAGACTTGCTAGTAAATAGGATCGATGATGCATGTCATCCCAAGGTATTTCAGAACCATTCATGGCTTGGAGGATGGCTTCGTCTGAAGGCAAAGTCTCGTCAAGGAAATCATGCAAACAAGAAAACAAGGTGGCCCATATAGGCCTAAGAATTGGATCCTCCTCGCCCATCTACGAGGTAACAGGATCAGGATCGACAGAAGAGTCAAGAACAACTTGATATGAAATATCCACTACCGATAGTGGCATAGCAATGCCAACATGCAACTGTCCTTCACACAATGAATTCGAAGAAGGTAAGGTCCATGGATGACTAAAATAGGAAGTGTGGAAAGGAATGGACCTCCCTACAGAAGTGAACCTACTAGACATGGAGTAAATGTGGTGAGTCAGTGTTGAGAAGTTGAAGGTACCCATGAGGGATAATACATTATGACATCGATATTCTCAGTTGCTGACTGATAATTGTTGATCATGGGTATCGACGGTCCAATAGATGCGTTAGGACTAGAGTACACAAATGATAACTGGTCGATAGTCACGATCTCCCCTTGATGAGGAAAAAAAAGTACACGAAAGACAGATGATACGACAAGAACCATAGCATAGGTCCAATTGTGACCTAGTAACAAGTTATAATTGAGAGGTTCATCAACTACCTCTACCTCCACCTCTACCGTATTCCCACCTAACTGGACCGGAAAGGTAGGGAGAATACCATGAGGGTGAAAGGAATGACCATCAAATGTAGTCAACATGTTCGATGACTTGGAAAGGGCTGGAGAACCGAGAGCTTTCCAATAGACCAAGGACATCACGCAGGCGGCAGAACCTTCATCAATGACTACTTGTTTTATAGTATAATTGGAATACTCCATGTGGATTTGGAAAGCCACATGGTAAGGTAAGAGAGGCTTCACATCCATGACGTCAAACTTGATAATTTTCGAGCCACTATGTTCTAGATCCCTAAGGTAGAGAGTAAGGCATTTCTCTTTGATGGACACATCTGGAGTACCTCCAAAGCTGACATCACGCAAGGGGTTTGGCCTAGATCCTCAAAAATAGAGTAGTTATGGGCAACTCTAGCATTGGGCTTGTGGGTAGAGCGCTTAAGTACTCCTTTCGGAATATGAGGTGGTGGCTCTAGTTTCTCAATATGTAAGTTTGTCTCTGGAGGGGGAGGAGGAGCTTATAGAATGGTACTAGCTTTTGAAGAGCTATAATATTGAGAGCGGGTGGCTATATCTATTTCCACATCAACCATATTGATACAAACATGGTTTCCATCTTGTGATAGTGGGTTTTGACTTCCACTGGACGCATTTCTGGCATTCGAAGAGCTCGAGGCTAAGTGTTGGTTGTGTGGGAATGGATTTGTCAGCATAGTGGGCGATAGATTTAAAAGCCTCATAGCCTCCACAAGTTTTGGGCATAAATGTGTAAGGTGGTCATCGGTACAAAGTTAATAAGGAAACTTCACCTTATGTTTCTCTTTATTTCCCTCTCCACGATTATCATTTTGTCTCTCATTATTTCCTTTATCCTTAGGTTTATTGTTATTCTTCCCACCCTTATGATTGTTTTGACCTTTCTTTTTATTCCCATCTGGTTGCTGGTCACCATTTGGGTTCTTCGATGATTGCATGGAATGTACATCCGCCGATTGGGTGGTTTTGGAGGATGCAGATGAAGCTGACCCCTCCAGCAGGCTTAATTGCCAAGTTTTTGGACCTTACATTGGAGGACCCTACAATTCCATCAGCATGAGGTCCAATTTTCTGTCTAGGATCGTGATTTGGTTGTGGTGCATCTGGAGGAAGGTGATATAACATCCCAGACTGAGTGTATATCAAATTGAGTTGCTGAGCTCTAAAGATAGCTTCTTCCTTGTTGAAGAACCCGAAAGTAGCAACATCCTTCGAGATAGGAGGGTCAAAATACTTTAGGAACCATTCTAGAAGAAAGGTCGGGGGTATAGGAGTCTTAATCAACTACTTCCATATACGCAATTCCTGGATATGATCTGAGATGTGAGTGTCGATACCCTGGTGTAGAGTCGACAAAATTTCAAGACCAACATCATAACGAATGGGCAATTGAAAGTGGTTGAGAAAGGCTAGCACCAACTAATGGAATGATTTTGTATGTCCCCCTTAGGTAGCTCAATGTACCATTGTGATGCAACTCTAATGAGAGTGCATTGGAATAATCGTAATCTAATATAATTATGGTTCAGAGAATTCGATGAGAAACAAAGGTGAAAAGTAGTGATGTGATCACCAGGGTATTCACCATTCTTACCTTCAAACTTTGGAATGTTTGACAGAAGTTTGGTTGGGACAGGTGGCCATGTGGGATCATGACTCACCAGGTAGTTCATTAACTTAGACAAGTCTAGCAGATTAAGCATGGCCAGAAAATGGTGACGGGGTTGCGACATCTGACCCCACCCTCCGACAAAAGATTCTGCATTGGGAACTACATTCCATCTAGGATTTTGGTAAGGACCAAAACCCTGTGCAAAATTATAAGGAACACCTCTGGGATGATTCACATAATATGGGTTGGGTATCATTCTAGCAGGAATGTTCTGATAAGGTTTATGAAAATTTCCCCTTGTTGGATTAGATTCGAGCTAAGGGTTTTGAAAATTTCCCCCAACCGGATTGGATCTAGGTTGGGGGTTGCCCAAAGTGTAATACTAACCTCCTCCAAGTGGGAATCCGGAGGATTGAAGTGGATTCATCATGCAAAAATTATTGGTCGGAATCAACACCAAGGAGATAGGGATGTAAGGTGGAACTTGTCCTCCAGCTAGGTTGTTCCATCCATCTGTAGAAGGATTAGACCCAGAGTTAAGAAAAGGGACACTTCCTAAACTAGGATTCGTTTGGGGTATATGAGAACCACCAAATGGAAAAGGAGTGTAAGGAGGTGTAGTGCCCCTAAGTTCAAGGCTAGAATTGAGGCCAACAGTTGGGATAGCAGTTGAAAACTACGATGTGAAGTTAGACATACCATAATAAAATCTACTAGAAGCCATAGGGATGGACTGAACATTGTAACCTGACGAGTGACCGAAACCTCCAAAAGAGTTTGATGCAAGTGATGAAGTATTAACTACAGGATGATCCATAGTACTAGTATAAGCCTCTAACACTGCAACTGTACCGATTGTAGGAGTAAAAGGGGTGTCATTAATTAAAGTGGGTATGGGAGTTGAAGAAATCCTAGTGTTCTAAATACTAGACTCAGTACTCATCCTTGTGGAACCACAAGTCTAAAAGGTGGATGTGTGTGTACCACTTCTACAAACTATATGCCTTTTAGAAGGCAAGAACCCAAAATTTGATGGGACCGATGGGAAGGCTGGTCTGAATCCACGATGAACTATGACTCTACAAAATACAAATATATCCTAAGGCCAACTAGTAATCAAAGAGCATACCAAAAAATCAAACGACCAATATGCATGAAAATGGGCTAAAGAGGCTGAGTGGCCTCCCTCGCTAAAGAAGGTATTCCTCATCCAAGAGGGACTTGAGACTCCCTGCTAAAGTTTGGAGGTAACAAAATCACTTATATAGGCCCTCATGGGATTAACAACCAGTCGGTTAGATCCCCCTGGAGAGGTAATCCTCCATAAAGGATGTGTGTTGTCTGACCTTTATCTGACCCAGGATACAAGAAGAATAACCCCTTCAACTAACCTATGATATTCCTAAGTCAAGCAACTAATAAAACACCATATAATTGATGCACAGGTGAGCAGTCGTAATTCCAGATCACCATATGGGTAGGGTAGCAAATCAAAAAACCTTGAAAGCACTGCCTCTCACAGAGGTATGGGTACTAGCAAGATCCCCAAATACGAATAAATCCACGAAAATATCTCTGACGCTAGGCGAGTATCCAGGGGTTATCCCTTCAACTAACTTCATGCGACCTCATGATTAAATCCAGTGTGAGAGGAGCCTCCTAACATTACCAATTATACAATGTACTTCTCAACTCCCTGTCTCAGACACATATGCTGATTCAATTGCCTTGGAGAAGTTTACTCATAAAATCCTATTCCAAGGCACTAAATCCTAGGCTAGTTTGTGCACCCTAGAAATAAAATCGTGACTAATCAATTTTAGTTTAAAGATTAAATTTTATTGGCCATGATTAGTCAAGAGGGTATGGAAATGAAACTCGTGATGTTAGGACTCTACAAAAGATAAATATGAATATAATGCAAAGTCTACCTTTAACTTTTCAATGAATGATATGCTAATAAAAACAGTGCAATTTTCAATCTCAACTCTGTAATTCAAAAGTAAAATGCAATCTTTCACTAAATGTACTAAGCTAATGATAAAGGTTCAAAGACAAAAACGTTAACCAATGAAAAATGCTTATTTTTTTTTGTATTTTCAATATATTAAAGAGAAAATGCATGGATTGAAAAGCAACTTGATATATAAATTCTACTGTGTATAAATGGAATAACTCAAGAAGAATACCAAGAAGCCAAGCAAACAGCCTAGGGTTCAAGGGAAAACCAAAAAATGAAAAACAATTAGAAAGTGACGCAACCCTGCTCTCACAGCAGCCGGTCGCTCCTCCAGGACCTTCTACAATCCGGCCCGAAGGGTCAACAACCCTTCCAACTCTCTCGGGAGTTCTTTACCCACAGTACACTTCTCGACGATCTCCCTTTCGCCAGTCGGGAAATCGGGTTTTGCAGATTCGCGAACCTTGGGTGCACTTCCCGTGCAATATGGAACTCCGACTCCTGATCCCCGATGTCAACGGTCAACACTTCTTTATATCGGGGATTTCCCTATCGGGAAATCGATAGATGAAAGGAGGCGATTTTCTCACCTTCCAAAGCCCTGAACTCCAATGTACGATGCCACGTGTTATCCTCTGCTACGTCTCCGTGGGACCCGTCACAACTCGGGGCTTCGCTGCTTCTCTGTGCTCCCTTTGACTTTGAAAATGCCGAAGTGCCGAGTCCCGACTCCTCGAGATCTCGTGCCACCTGTCCCTCCGATGATCGACGGCTCCGATTAAATCGGGGGATCACAACTCGCAATTTCGACGTGCATGCAACTCTTGCACTCGCTAATCCCGATATACTGATATGCAATGGCAAACAGACTCCTCTGTGCACCTGCGAGTTAACTCCCTCGCAGCTCCTCCGCGATTTGACGATCTGTGGGGTTTCGAAGGTCTACTCGACAGCTTCAAGTCGTCGATTCTCTTCCTCTTGAAGAATTCTCCGCTTTACCACCTTCACTTGTGTAAGCAAAGGAAAGGAACTAACCCTCCTGAGCTTTTACGGCCTCTGGGTTCCTTCTGGAAACTCCATGCACGCACTCGTTGCGGCTTTACTTCAAACACACTAAGTGTTTAAGTCTCCTCGACCTTGCGTACTCTTGCAACAACAGTCTATCAATGCCTTAGCTCGAAATCACAATTCTGAGACCCCATCCAGCCTGTACAACCCTGGAAAGGCTTTAACAATCCTATTTACTCTGGGCAAACAAGAACAAGAGTTTAACTGCTTATCCTCCTCAATGCACTCTATGCGGAGGAATTCAACTGCACTCTATGCAGGAATCTCCTGGCTCAAACAGAGAAACAATTGAAACTCATTTCTCATTCTCTTAGGTTTCAAACCTGATATGCAATCACATACGCAGCATATAGAAGATAAGCATAAAGAGAAGCAAGTATGCAACAACATAACATCAACAACACACACAATTCAAACACAGCCATGGAATTGAATCAAGGGCTTTCTTCTATTAATTCAATCTGTACATGGGTGTTATTCACAAGTTCTCTGCTTGCTCTTTTTTCTCTTGCTGCTCTATGCTAATGCTGAATGATAATCAATTACACAAGGAGGGTGCCTATATTCGTTTTCCCTCCTGGAAGTGAAACTGTCTAATCTACAGCTAACCCTATCTACCAGCATTAAAAACTATTTAATGTCTTCTTATCTACATTACAATACAAGCGTGCTTCATATGAATGCATTCATTCAAATGATGGTGCAACAATCTTTTCAAAGCGATTCAAAAATGTATGCACTGGTGTTGTCCAACTGTATCTCTCTATCCCCGCGTTGCTCGTTTCATGACATCGTAGATGCTCCTGCATCAGAAAGACTACGCCCATAAATTCAACTCCCAACGGGATTCCTGTCAATCCAAAGAAGCTCAACGGGCACTACAGAGACCTAAGAAGGCTCAACAACCATCAAAACTCACCCAACAGTCACTAAACCAAGCAAACAAGCAAGGAAAAGTGGTATACCCAACTATTCAGGAGAATAGTGTGTATATACGCAGCTTGTAGAAAGGCGGCACATGTGTGTACGGGAATGTCAAGTAAAAAGGAGTGTATAGGATTTAAAACAAGGCAAGGAAAGGAAAAAAAGGCTGAAAACTCAGACTCAAAGTGAACAAAATCTGCCAAGCAGTGATACGACAAGAAACACAAAGGAAAAAGAGCGATGAAAGAATAAAAAGTACTTCAACCCTTAGAAGGAATATGTATCCCCATTGGAGTCACCATTTCTGTTGCGAGGGAAAAACTCTCTATGGCCAAGGGTAAACCAAAACAGACAGGTATGACTACATAAATCAACTCAATTCTATTATATGTTATATAAACTAATGAGCAAGATAAGAAAGAGGCCTACCTCGATCCAACGTTTGATGATGTTCCATTGTTGAGCACTCTGACCCAAATCTTTATACCTGCAATAAGTTCTCAACAAACAAGCAAACTAAGTATATATTGATGATGTAAAGGGGTTAGCACATTAGATAGCATAATCCATTAAGAAACATTACAAACATGCCCATGGATAATAATCATATATTTTCATGATACCAATAGGATGATAAAGGAGTATTTCTATTAATAATTAATCAACAAACTTGTCAACATTACAGACTTTCGTGTCAGCATGGTTCAAAACCAAGAAACTAAGTTCCTTCCAACTGGGCCTCCACCACTTCAATCCTCCACCAAAGACAATCTCAAAGGAGAGAGACAGTGAGGTTCTCTCAACAATAGTGAAAGAGCTTGGGGGTTGAACACTGTGTTCAAACTTGAGGGACAAAGGGATGCAGACTCAATATGAAGTAATTTCTTCAAAGTAACTTTTCTCTCAAAGTTGAATGCTTTCTCCCTTTTCCATGGCTCAAAATTGTGCTCTTATAGCCTTCAAAATGCAACTGAAGGGTTGAGTCGGAATGTTTCCAGTATATGGAAGGCCAAGGACCAGAGATCTCTTGTCGTGATATGGAAACCCGACTCCATTTTTGTATTTTTTTGCATAAATCCCGATGTATGCAGGCTATAGTGGAGCAGTCTACATATACGCTTGTTGTATAGCTGATAGGGCACATATATGTGGAAAATTGTATATTTTTAGCTCTAGATTCATCAAAAAGGGATGATAAGTCTGCATAGGGAAATGGAAAAAGGCCCTTTGTGCATGATATCAATGCTGAGGCAAATCTTGCTATAACAGTATGTTATGTTCTTCACTATACCAGGAATTTCCCATGCAATGAAAATTTTGAAAAATATATGTCAAAACCAGGAGAGGAACACTAAACAACTATAAAGAGGGTCTTCATGTATTTTTGTGGCACTACATATTATGAAATTTTCTACCAAGTTATACTTGCACCAAATGGAGTGATATATGTACAAGGATTTGTTGATGGATACCAAGATAACTATATTGATCACAAAATATCTCCAAGTGGTTATGTGTTTAACCTATTTGGAGGAACAATAATTGGATGAGAAAGATGCAAGTTGTAGTTACACTTTCAACTACAAAAGTTGAATGCATGGCAACTACACATGCAACTAAGGGATTTTAATAGTTGTAGAGATTATGTTCATGAAATGATTTTGTACAACATAAAGTAAGGTTAGATTGTGACAATGTAAGCAAAATATTTATGGCAAAGAAGCATGTGTATCATGATAAGACAAAGTATATTGGCGTGCATGAATACTATGTGAGAGACATGGTTGAAGGCAATAAAGAATTGTTGGAGAAGGTTGACACCTTAACAAATGTTGCAGACTCATTGACAAAGTATATTAGCATTAAGACGTTATCTTGGTGTAGAGAGTCAGTGGGCATTACTACCTTGAATATGTAACCTTTTAAATTGTCGGACCCATTATTTTGCATAGAAAATAAGTGGGAGAATGTTGGTGGTGTGTTATATTCTTTGCATGTAGAATATGCATTTTATAAAAAGGAATTATTTGTAACATGTGGACTATTCTCTCGTCCAAGAGAACTAGCTGGGTCCAAGGTAGCACCTCAAAATCATTTAGGGTTATTTTAGCTTTCTTTATTTTGTGTTTTTTTGGCGCATTGAAATCTAATCTCGCTTAAAGGATTAGGGTTGTAATATAATCCAAGATAGTTGATTAGGGTATTGGATGTTTACAAATACCTAAATAATGTATTGTGAATGGTTAAGTTAATACACTAGTTAAGAAGATAGAGGTGTGGCTCTATGTTATGTAATTGTTTTTGGTTAAGGGGTTCTAAGGTAAATATTTGTGTGTTTCATGTGTGCCATTGTTTTTCTATTTCTTTTTCTTAATAATATATATCCATTTTCTTCACTTGCAAAGGTTTACAACTTACAAGTAGTACACAAAACAATATGGTCTATTCTCCTTAGTGACATGAAATATTTAGTTGAGTATTATTGTTTTAAATTATTGCGTATATCAAAGAGTTGTAACACTTGACATTCCTTTATCCTTAGGACTTGTTTCACCCTCAAGGGAAACTACTTCCAAACCACCCTCTATGGGGTTTTAGGATTATACTTGGATAATCTCTCTTACATATTTTTTTTGATTCACAATCGATCTTCAAGTTCTTCCATTAGATATTAGATAATCCATCCTTACATGACCACATGAGACCTTTCAAATGACTCTACCATGGTATATCAAATTCTATGCTTTACACCTCATATGATACATGCACTTGCAAAGGCTACTTCATCTTTCATCTTTACTTGAATTGATGTCTTATGATTTCATGTGTGGGTTTCTTACTTAGAAATGGTGTGATGGTTTTTAAAACATTTCATAAATGTAATGATGTAGGAGCATCTTTCACCTCAACAGATGCTCCATCAAGACAACACATAGTTGCGCATTGGAGAAAGGAAGAGGCACCAACCCTCCCATTTTTAAATTTAAAATATGATCCTATACAGATTTATGTTGTAAGGTTGAGTAAATCCAAGCCATCAATTTGTATAGGTAGTGGATAGGGTCACCTTAATGGTTGACTATAAGCAGGTCTAGATCTGAGTCAGGTCTAGATATTCATTCATTATAATGAGTTGTAGGGATAAGGTGTCTTAACTAAGACAATGATGGCACTAACGCGGTGGAGAGGATAAGCTCGAGGAACCCTATTGTAAAAAGAGAGAACCAATAGAGGTAGAGTAGAGGAGAGATACCCAGTTGAGGTAGGATTAGGAGGGGAGAAGAACTGAGACTCTGTTGTATTCTAGTCTTTGTACATATTTGTAAACAAGAATTCATCTTAATACGAAGAAATAAATTTTCCTGCATATGATGTCCATTTGTATTATCTGTGTTCTATGAATGATATCGGTGTGTGTTTATGTATGTGATAAATGCTTGTGATAGTTTTCATCTAAGGGGAGATAGAATTCCCCATCTTTGTGTTACTAAGAAGTTATGGGTTCTTTAGGCTCGTGCAAGGAGTGCACACAAGAGTAGAGAAACTCTGTGAGCTAATGCAAGGAGTGTGTATCTGGAATTTGTCAAGAGTTTGGAAGAGAACGTGCTAGGAGGGCACACCAGAATATTCACATACTGAGAATGATCCTCAGAGTTACTAAACACTTTGGAGGAAAGAATATGTAGAGTAAGCACAACCAGAGTTACTGAAACTATGTAAAATATGCTAGGAGGGCATTTAGCAGGTACCATGAGTACATCGAAACAACACCTTCCGAAGTGTTGGAGAAGTTGAAGAAACACATAATTGTTGAATACCCTATAAGCTCAACAATGAGTGCATTGAGTAGGTTCATAGAGAGCACTAAGTCAACACTTAGACAAGTGTTGAGAATGTCTAAGGACTCAGACAAGTGCAAGTTGAGCGTAGGAAGTGAACTTCTTCGAGTTAAAAATATTAGGAGATGTAGAGCAAGACAATACTGAAGTCGTCGAGCTTGTAGGAGAATGGTTCAAGGACCACAACCCTTGAACACTTGAAATACTTTTAGAATTTGAGAGGAATAAGAAGTGTGAAGAGGAGGAACAAACTCTAGCCATTAGATATGAGTGCATGGATCAATACCCGTTGGATCCAAGTAAAGTGCATAGACTATAATCTTTTTGTCTGCACAGAAGAGTGGACTCGCCAAAGTCCCAAATTCCCGAAGTGGTTAGGGATTGTCCATCATCCAAGGGCATAGGTGGAGAAAGATTTGAAACTCTGTAGCAGAAAAATTTTGATAGTTTGGAGACAAGGAGAGAGATAGATCTCCGAAGCTCTAAAGTCCATAATAGATCTTGGTCGTTGGTTTCCAAGAGGTATGTGTCAACAAATATGAAACTTCGGGGAATAGAACTCTAGGATATTCCAGTCATGGATTTTGAAAAAATCTTGAAGCTCCGAAGAGAAAAGTAGATCATAACCATCTACTGTGAAGGACACGTGGTGAGATATCTGAATTTCTAGAGGTTTAACACTCCAGGAAGAAGCAAGTGAATGAGGTTGAAGAACTCCAGAAGTCAAAGGAAGCCGAATATAGACCTGGTCATTGATCGTGCGAGGACAAGTGTTTCTAGATCCCTCACTCTGGAGAAAAATAACTTCGCAAGTGTTGGAGTGTAAAGGTGCAAGAACTCTCGAAGGACAAAAATCTAGAGTTCATAGGAACCATCCATCGGTAGTGGACAAGTGTCAAAGTATATTCTACATCGAAGTAAATTCACTACGGAGGAAGTTAGAGTTCAGTGGAGAAAGAACTCCCAAAGGCCAGAACGTCAGATTTCATCGGAATCATCCATTGGAAAGGGACGTGTGGCTAAATATCTGCCATTTTAGAGAAAATTCACTCCAACAGAAAAAGGAGTGTGTTGAACAAGAACTCCTGAAGGTCAAAGAGCTAGAGTTCATCTTAGTCGTTCGTCATTGAGGACATGTGTCAGCAAATCTTTCATTTGGAAAGATAGCCACTTTAGAGGAAATTGGGGTCACGTGAGTTAAGAACTCTAGAAGGCCAAAGTGCCGAAGTAAATCATGATCATAGGAGAAGGGAGGACGTGTGTTATCTAATCATTCATTTCAGAGATTGTGAACTTCATAGATATTACAAGGGAGAATCATTCAAAGTTGAAATAGATATGGGTCCTTTACAATGGAGGATGCATGTCAGAAGATCATGAACTTCACAGGTTTGTTACTCCGAAGATTTCGTTGAGTCATGTTTCCAAAATTGCTGAAGCATTAGATCCCGAAGAAATCAGGGACATTGATTGGAAAAGGATTGGGGGTCGTTGATCCATCACGCACCAAGTCAGAATTTTGCGAGTTCGGAGTTCAGGGGAATTGGTGAGTGGTGAGAGAAAACACCCAAATCCTAAAGCTCATAAGCACCCTTTGAATTGGCTCCTAGGAACATCCCAAGGTCATATCAAGGAAAGGATATAGCGAGGGAAGCTATTTCCTATTATTCAAATTCTTCAAAGAGGATAGGAAAGATCCTACGGGTTTGATAGAACTTGTACTTTGAAGAAAAGGGGACCTGTAACACTCTTTTATTTGAAGTTGCAACGCTCTGATACCATACTATAATGCCCCCTTTCCATCAGTTGGGTAGGCGCTACATCGTAGAATAACAATATCATGCTTAATTATATATATATATATATATGACATGCATTTAAAATAGGTTAAACACATTTAAACTCAGAGTGAGCATAATAATTATTGTTATTATAAATAATCAATGGATTTAACATTAATTCATATGCACAACAGAGTACATTATAATTATAAATACACAGACATGCAGTAACATAATTAAAACATCATCAGGTACTTATCTTTGAAAACGGTGGTTATTCCACCAACTAGGTGCAGGCCTTCCATGAACCTCCCAGCCTTAGATCGTGCTTCTCATCAAACTCAGTAGTAGGTCACCCCCAAGCTGGGACTAAGCTCCACCCAAATGAAAGGAATCCTATACTAGGCTGAGGTTACAGGGAAAACACATGGGCACAATGAAGGAATTCTCTCCCAGGAACCACTCATACTCACTGCCCATAGACACTCCTTCCCCACATGCCTATTCCACCCCAGGAGTATACACCTTCTCTGTCACCTAGATAGTCCTTTGGATGCTAACCTCCCTTTCCTTGGGTTTCAACAACAGGCTGGACTGAAATTCTCTAAGCTCTACGGCAGCTACAGGGTTCCTTCTAGGATCTCTTTCCTTCCTCAGTACATTCTCTCACTTGGAGAGAGTCGCTCATAGGTCAAGCAACCTATTCTTCCAACTTCAACCACCTCTCTCACCTGGAGAGAGTGTGGTATGACTGCCCAACAAGCCACACAGGGTCAACACTACATGTCCACCATAGTCAACAGGAATTCAGACAAGAACACCCCCAGGTAGCAACTGATAGGTGCAATAGCATAGCCAGGCTTATCAGGGATGGAACGCTTCCATTTTCTCAATCTGGAAGCATGGGATAGACTCATGCTTTGGTTCTCAGGGATGCATGACGATTTTTCCACATAGGGGTTGACTTAGACTTAACGGTTCACAACCGAAGGGGTGTACCATCCTTCCCGAAGAAAATATAGACACTGGCCTTTTTGTTTCAGAGTGCACGAGGGTATCTCTTGTAGAGGTCAGACGGTTTCACACTCAGATGATCAAGTAGAATGGAGGATGAACCTCTCAACACAGCTCATCTTAGCCATTTTATTTGCATGTGCCTGGGTTGACACTTGTCACCCATGCAACTGCATGCATTCCTTTAGCATGTGTTCTTTCCATTCGAAAGTTGTTTGTCCTTCCAAAAGAACTTAGGATAAAACATATTATTCACATGTCTTTTGGAATAATATTAAGATATTATTCCCAAGGACCTAAGCCCCTAGGCTCAACACTTAGTCCCTTTTCCCACCTTCTAGCCCATAATCCCTTTCCCACTCTATGGAAGCTTAGTCCCCCATCACTCATTCATTGTGGTCGGTCTGCACGCGGCGATGCTTATATTTTATTATTGTTCTACATAAATACAGGTACAAAATCAGGCTCTTGGCCTTCAACACTTAATCTCTCTGGCCTAACAATCACATAATCCCACTAGCTTATATAAACTCGACTCACCAGTCTATAAAACATATTTACCATTCATTTCATAAACAAGATTTACAATAGGGCTCGACCTTGGGGACATTACAATCCCCCTCCCCTTATTTTTGCACTGTCCTCAATGCAACTTTACATTGCATCTGCAAGATTTTCAAAATTTTCAAAAAAGATGTGGGTACTCTATCTGCATAACATCTTTTTTCTCCCATGTCACATCCTCAGGACCGTACCAGATCCACTGGACCTTTACAATCTCTATGGCTCGATTCCGGAGCTGTTTTCTTTTCCTGTCCAATATGCGCATAGGATGAACTTGCATGACACCTTCTGGTTCCACCTAAATCACATTCCAATCAATAACATGATTAGCATTAGGTATATATTTCTTAAGCAGTGAAACATGAAACACATTGTGTACAGTCATAGATGCAGGTTGTTATCACCCTATAATTTATAAGATCAACTGGTGACTGGAATGTTATCTCTCTAGTGTTTTTTATTTGTCAAATGATTTTTCATTCTGCAAATAATTTGAGAAAAGAAAGAAAAAGAAAAAGAAAAAAGAAAAGAAAGAAAAACCAAAAAGAAAAGAAAGAAAAACAAAAAGAAAAGAGGGCATAAAATAATTTCAATAAGAGCCCCATGCAATAACAATGACTTGGTCCATACCTTTCAAGCATGGCCAAGTTCTTTTAAATTGATGTTGATAGGAATAGTGAATAAGCTTGGCTAAACTGTTTAATCTTAGCCAAGTGACCTAGGTTAGTTAGTGAATAAATCTGGCCAGACTGTTTAATCTTGGTCAGGTAGCCCCAGGATAGAGTAAGTTCTTAGCCCAACAGTTTAATCTGGGCTAATTGTCATAGGAAGTTAGGTTAGAACTTAGGGTATTTTGCTTGTTTTAAATAAAACCATCTCAATGATCAATGTTGGACCATGTTTTGGATGCTCGAAAAGTTGTTTTCCTAACCCCTTGGTGATGTAAATATGTAAAACCTTGGGAAAAACCCATGAGATGCTCTTATCCTAAGTTTTTCAGGGCGCATACGCTTTCGCGCCCACAATTTATGCACCACTCATGTATCAACGACCCAAATGATCATGCCTAGATCTATGATGGACAAA
>ML798187.1:123098-137068 GCA_009831015.1 Picea engelmannii
GCACACAGATCTTCATTCCAAAGGAAAGTACACAGATCGACGGCCCAAGGTATTTTTCGGACCCCCTCGAATGATCTACTTTTAACGATGGGGGGGGGGGGTCCGGAATGAAGTCTTACTCTAGCGGGCCCCTTATCTATATGTGGCATGAATCTTCTAGTCCTGAATCCCACCGCCTCTCACTGCCTGGAATACCACATCACCTCCTGACGTCATCATCCACCTTTCCAATAGAGTCACATCCCATAACTCCATCAATACTTCTCCCTCATTCACTCGTGGCAAGTCCCCTCACCATGATTTTTTCCCCCAATCAATAACCGCCACATCATCCATCTATATCCTTCAGTTGTTGTCACCTGCCATCTCACATTCTAAATGACCCATTGGCCATTTATGACTAGATAAATTATCCATTAACCAACTGACCTGTCCCCCGTATTGGAAACGGAAGTCACTCCCGGATTGCTAGTAGGAGCAGAGCCCGATGCCCATCAGTTTTATGTCACGGTGGTTTATAGATGGGATGACGAAATGGAAGCCAACTCAAAACAATATCATTCCAACTCCAAAACTAGGCCATGCATGCATAGGTGAGTGAGGTCTTATATAAACTTCGGACAGTGAGCTGTAGTAAAGGGTGAACAGGTGGAAGACTTATATAAGAGAAACACAGAGGTATGTTATTAACATCGGGTTTCTAACAGGCTGAGGAAGAAGACATCCAAATGCAATATCATCTTACATTCAAACGCAAAGCCAGAGAATGCAATAATGCAACAATAAATCTTTTATCATAACATAACTGCAATAACTTGCTCGAATCAGTCAATCACGAACTCTCTTAGCATGAGACGAAAATTAGATGGAGTAAGAAAAAATGTCTGTCATAAAACAAGATATCTCATATATAGATGCATAACCCACAAACTAGAATATCAGTTAAAACTTTATAGTAGGGAGCTCTGTTCTACCATCGATAGATACAAAAATGGCGAAAACGCCTACATATACTCAAAACAACAACAACAACAAAATCAAGATGCTGCATTAAACACATTGTGTCTGCATGGCTTCTAATAATATATAACTGCAGTCTCTGAATGATCGTGCACCTATGGCAGACATAATCGAACTTCTGACAGCTCCATGGGAGAATCGACGTGCCTTTAATTTGTCACCGGACTTTCCCATTATGGTGGAGGCGATGTCTAACCACTACGAACTACCTTAATAACTGCTTTATCGGGATTGCGGATGGCCCGGCCAACTCGACACTTCTGCGATGTGGAATAACCTTCGCGCTGCCACCTGGATTAGTTGAACGACCTGATGAATAGGCATGGAGGCCAGTGCGAAGGATGGGGTGCATGACGGGAGTGATGGTGCCAAAACTATGAGGGCAAGGCAAGAAGTGATGAGGTGTGAGAGAAGTTACAGGGGAGAACACATGGCGGAAGGAAATAAGTGGAGGGAGCAGGAGATGGGACATAACAGGCACGCTTTAATGGGAGGCTGACATGGAAAGGGGCAGGACACATGGCAGGTGGTGAGTCGATGACAAGATAGGGAAAGGATAAAGGGGGGGCGAGACTCATCGCACGGTCAGGTGGAGAAAAGATGGCAATATGATATGATAAGAAAGGGGGCCCCACGTTAATTAAACACAGAAAGACAGAGGATGTACGGATTGCATATGTGTCGTTGATCTAGGTACTCTAATCACAACAGTCGAAGAGATGCATCCTTGATTCCGGACCCCCCCCCTCCGCTTAAAAGTAGAAAGGCAGGGGGGGTCCGGAATCACCTTGCGCCCCATTGATCTGGGCACTTCGATCATGGCCATTGAAGAGGTGCACCCTCGATTCTGGACCCCCCCCTCCTCCGCTTAAAGGTAGAAAGGCCGGGGGGCTCCGGAATCCCATGTGCGTCCTTGATTTGGGCACACGAATCTTTGCCACCCAAAATTGCTGACCGCTTAATCACAAGCACATTTGCGCCTAGAGATTATAGTAAATGGGTTTTTCACCCATTCCTTCGCATTCTAACCCCCCTTACCAGAAATATCACTAACATTTGGCTCCATGGGGGATAGAATCATCCCTATGATACTCTAAGAACACTTTTGCAAATTCAATGCCTTGCTATCTGGCTATGGAGTCACTTATTAAGCCAAAAACATGTAAATAGATAATACACAAAGGAAAAAGGACAATATTTACAAACAGAGGAGCCGTCTAAGGCTCAAATAAAACATTTTTTTAGAAAATTCCCATTCACTGGGCTATTGAAAACCCCTTCACCCTCCAGATCCTACAACCCATATGTGTTGTTGGAGAAAATCTCAGAGATTTTAAAGGGGCCAATCCAGAGGGCATCGAACTTGTTGTGCTTGCCATTATCTTGTCTGGGTGTGTCCCATTTAAATACCAAATCTCTGATCTCGAACTCCTTTTTCCTGACCTTCCTGTCAAAAGCCTGTTTGATCTCTGTTGATGACTGTAAGCTGCATCCCTCACTTGTTCTCTGATCTGCTGCACTTCCACTATCTGATGAATTCTTCTAATCATATGATCTGGTTCTCCCTTATAGTCTTGAAAGAACTTCGCCACAGGTAAGGCGAGCTGAGTAGGGAAAACCACTTCTTCTCCGTAGACTAGTTGAAACGGAGAAGTGCCCAGAGACTTCTTCCTTATGACACGATTGGCCCACAGAGCAAATTTCAACTTTGAATCCCAGGTTCTTTTGTTGTCCTCCAATATTCTTTTAATGATCCTTATCAGGGTTTTGTTGGAGGACTCTGCTAAACCGTTGCCTTGGGGATAGTAGGGGGTAGAGTGAACTAGTGAGATATGGAATTGTTTGCAGAACTTGATTAGAGGCTCAGACCTAAAAGAAGTAGTGTTATCGGTGATGATCCTACTGGGATAGCCAAATCTGGCTATGATATCCTCCAGGAAGCTGATAATTACTTTGTGTGATGCGCTTCTGGTGGGGACAGATTCTATCCACTTGGTGAAATAATCTATTGCTGTCAGAATCCATCTGTGTTGACCACTTGAGGGAGGATGAATTTCTCCAATGAAGTCCAACCCCCACTGCTAAAAAGGTGTTGGAGATACTATAGGCTTCAATGGCAGTGATTTGAGTTGTTTCTTTCCTGAGAACTTTTGACATTTGGTGCAAGCTCCGATCTCCCTGCAAACATCGGGGAATAAAGTGGGCCAGTAATACCTAGCTCGAAGTATCTTGTGGGCTGTGGTATTCTAGAAATGATGACCTCCACAAAGGCCGCTATGAAAATCAAACGTAACCTTCTGGGCCTCCTGTGGATCCAGGCATCTCAGAAATACTCCTAGAGGGTCTTTCCAGTACAAGGTTTGGTCAATGAGGCAATACCTGACCACCTTGATCTTTAGAGCCCTTTATTTTCTTTTTCCCATTCCATCGGGGGGCTTCAACTCTTGCAGAAAATACAGAATGTCACGATACCAGGCACATTCTACCAACGATAAGCCATCTTGAGAGAATTGGCCGGGCGATTCATCTTGCTGAGATCCTGAGCGAGTATTGATGAAACTAACTCCCAACGCTTCGCAGTTGGATTCATCCAATAGCTTGGCTAAACCTTTCCCCTTAACCAACTTGGTGGGTTTTATCTCTAAGTCAAATTATAGAATTTTAGCGATCCATTGGCCTCTTTTCCCATCTACGTCAGGCTGCACAAGGATGTCCTTCACGGAAGCTGAAGGAATGTATGTTGTTACTTTTGAATGCAAGACATAGACTATGAAAGCTTTAAGATATTTCACTAAGGCATAGGCCTGCTTCTCCATGATTTCATACCTTCTCTCTGTGTCTCTTAACGCCCTGCTGAAGAAGGCGATGGGTTTCTCACACCCTTCCTCATTTTTCTGCAGTAAGACTGCCGCCACTGTATCCTAGGAAGCAAAGGAAAAAATCAGGAAATCCTTGGAATAATCAGGACTGATTAGCACAGGTGCCTCAGTCAATGCCTTTTTTATTCGGTCAAAAGATGCCTGGGGCTCAGCGGTCCATATCACTTCGTTTCCCTTTCTAAGCATTGTTGTGATGTGTTTTACCAGTTCAGCAAAATTTGAGACGAATCTCCTCAAGAAGTTAATCTTTCCTAGAAATGCCTGGACCTCTTTTTTAGACCTGGGAAGTGACAGGGTTTGAATCACCTCCACTCTGCTGGGGTCAATTCTTACTCCTTCTGCCGATACTATATGGCCTAGCAGCTTGCCCTCCATCATAGAGAACATGGACTTCTTGGGATTTAGGGAAAGACCAAATCTCCGGCACTTTGAGAAAACTTTACTTAAGTGACAGTGGTGATCTTTATCAGACCTGGAGAAAACTGTGATGTCATATAGGTAGATCACTACGAACTGGTCTTTTTCTCCGATGAAGGCTATGTCCATGGCTCACTGAAATGTTGCTCCTGCATTCATCAACCCAAATGGCATTTTGACATACATGAATGTGCCCCAAGGAGTGGTGAAGGCTGTCTTCTCCCTATCCTCGGGCATGACTGATATCTGATTATAGCTAGAAAACCCATTGATCATGGATATCTTGGATGCACCAGTTACCCCCTACAATATATGTTCCATCTTAGGTAGGGGGTAATTTTATTTCTTTGAGATTCTATTCAGGTTCCTGAAATCGACACAAAGCCTGATTTCTCTGCTTTTCTTCCTTACTGGGACCAAGTTGGCCACCCACTCGGAATATCTCAAGGGGACAATGATTCGTGCATCCAACAACTTTTTAACTTCCTTCTCCATGACGAGAAGCAACATGGGATTTATCTGTCTTAGCTTCTTCTTGAATGGCCTAGCCTCTTCCTTCAACGAGATCTTGTGCTCGATGACAGATGTGTCGTATGTCTTGAGGTCTTCGTATGTCCATGCAAACACATCGGCGAACTCTCTTAGCAACTCCGTGTACTCGGCCCTCTGTTCACTGGTCAGGCTACTTGACAATTTTACGAATCTAGGCTCCTCTTGTGAACCAATGTTGCATTCGATTGTATCGGCATCTTCATTTGATACCTTGCCCTTTACTGGCACATCATTCCCATCGAACAATCTTTCTAAAGGGACAAGTCCTTTCAGAATGTGATTTCTGGGAAGCTGAATGATCTGATGATTAGTGATTTTATTTATAAACTCCTCAGGATAAGGGTCACCTTCCAAGTCGGGATCCTGGTCAATATGCAACGCAGAAAATTCATCAACTGATTGGAGAAACCTTTCGAGTTCAGAATCATCCTCGAACACCTTCCAATGCTTGACATTATCTGACACTGAGGGCCTATATCTTATATCAACATCATTTTTTACCATAGGCGGCAGAGGAAATTTGAGCACACTAGCTGAGACAGCTAAAGAATCAGCGAAATTATTTTCTCCCCTCGGAATGAAAGAAATGTTTAAAGCCAAGAAGAAATTATCAATAAGGTCCCATATTTCATTTCGATAATTTCTGAGCCGGGGATTATTGTCACGATAAGCATTCCTTACCTGCTGAATAATCAACTTAGCATCTCCGAATATTGTTATCTCTTTAATTCCCATTTCCTTTGTGGCCCGCATACCCAGAACAAGAGCTTAATACTCTACCACATTGTTGGTGACTTCAAATTCCATCTTGTATGTCAGGGACACGACTTCTTGACAAAGTGATATGCAAACCACTCCAGCGCCAGTGCCTTTGCTAGAAGAAGCTCTGTCAAAAAACATCTTCCACACAGGGGATCTTTGAGAGGAAATCGGATGATCAGGGCTGGGATGTTTTCTAATTAGTAAAGAGCTTTTAGGGGCATCGATAAGCTGCAACAAACTAGACCTCAAGTCGGTGTCAAGTGCAAAGATGGGGTGATTGGTAGGGTCTGCTTCATCACTGACAATATAGGCTAGCTGGGATTCTCTGTATAATCTCCTTTGTTCCCCTCCAAAGATTGGAATGGTGGCGTATGTGAGATCCATCTGTAGTGTCCCTCCCAGTTTTTTGATCCATGATCTAGACAACAGCATACCGAATTTGGGGGGGACTTCGGCTACCACAATATCCATGACCACACTTTTCATGGGAAGATGAAACAGGGAAACCACCAAGTCTTTGATGACTCCTAGACACTACACTCTCCTTGAATCAAAAGAATATAAATCATGATAAGTTCTTGTCACCTCCAGTCCCAATTCTTCCATGACTATTTTTGGCATAAGGTTATGGGAAGCCCCTGAATCCATGAGATAGTTATGCAACACTTTATCATGTATGTTCAGGGATGTGTAGAAGGGGGGGGATGAGTCATCTCTGTCTTCTACCATGGGGCCTAAGATGACGGCTGACTTCTCATATTGAAGGTTTACTGAGTCAGAGGGGGGCTGGGGGGACTCGGATTGTAGCATCTTGGAGAGGGATCTTTTAAAATCTTCGTTTTTAACTAGCTCTAAGAGAGGGATGGGGATTCTGATCTTTTGAATTTCATGTTCAAAATTAAAGGATGGAATGGTCTTAGGAGCTTCCCTTACCTCAGTGACAGGTTCTTTGACTACTGGAAAAGCGCTCTGATCTCTTTTATCTTTAGTAGCAGTTGTTGCGGATCTAGTAGGTTTTTCTACTATGAGAGGCTGGTCTGGGATGTCAACGTCTCCTTCTTTCCTTCTCGATCTGAGATTATATCTGTTAGAAGTGTGACTGGCCCTCTGTTCTTTCCCCAACTCATGAATTTGAGCACTCATCAGTGATCCTTCATATGCGGACTGCGTCAAATGGGGAAAAGGGGGAGCTTCTTCAATATAGTGAATTTCAGGGCCAAACTCGTCTATCTCCTCTCTTTCCTCATGATCAACTAGGTTGTTTTGGAGGGGGGTTTGAACCCTTTGATCTTCTTTGTCTTTTCCCCTTTGTTCCCTCGGGAAAACCTGAGGCATATTGTTAGTAGGTCTTCTGAAACCTCTATTATCAGTGTTCTGGGGATTTTTGTACATGGGATTCCCCTCTAATTCCCACCTCTCCATCTTGGCAACAAGCGATTTTAGTGTTCTAGCTGTCTCATCTGTCTGATGGGGCAGGGGAGAGGAACTGGATGAGGAAGCTTCAGGCTTGTTCTTGGATGTATTTCTATCACCTACGTTCCTGAGTCAGTTGAAAACCAATATGTTATATTCTACCTCCATGGTTGCATCCTGCATGTGGGATAGCGTAGCAGCTCTTCTCTCCCTTAGCAGTAAGCAGAAATCAGGATCAAAAGCGCTGGAGTAAGTGATCTTTGCAGAGGCTTCGGAGGGATTTATCTCAGCAGGGATTCTGTTGTACATTTTATTAAATCTCTTGGAGAAGTCGGAGATAGACTCTCCTTCCTTTCTCTTCAACGACCCAAACTCTGTCATGTAATACATGAAATCTTTTTTATCTCCCCACTGTCTCAAAAAGGTACTATATAAAGCTTTGATTCCATCAATAGATCCAGGAGGTAGGGCCTTGAACCATTTTCTAGCCTCTCCTTGGAGACTATGGACAAAAATTCTCATCCATACGTCTGCGTGCATGATAACATTATCATCCGCAAAAGTATAAAAGGATGCTAGGTGTTCTTCAGCAGCTATGTCCCCCTCGCCTATAAACTTGGGCAGCTGCTTTAGGTATCCTTCTAGTGGGAGGGCATTGAGAAGCTGTGGTAATACAAGAGGAGCATACCTAGTGGCTATGATGGCCTCCATTGTGGTCATAGGGGGATTTTCTCCGGGCATATGGATATTATGTAAAGGGGAACTCGGAGGAGAAGGAACTCGAAATGTGGATACTAGGGATAAGTTCTTAATGGGAGTGGGAAACAAGAGAGGATTTAAGAAGAAAGCTAACGAGCTCAAGTCAACAGGTGATCCTCCTTGTGTAGGAGTGGGGAAATATTCTGTGGTCATGGGTCTACGCCAAGGTATAGCTTCAGAGGAGAGGGGAGTGACAAGGATTTCTCCCTCCAATACCAGACCAGGAGGGGAAAACTCAACAGGAACACTCCCAAAATTTACGAAACGGGAAACTTCTGAAGGAGGTCTATTAAGAAACTGAGGAGGAGAAAACAGAGTTCTTACATAAGGAGATGGTGTATTACCTGTTTCAGCGGTGGAAGCTTCTTCTTCAGGGGCCTTTCCTTTTCTAAGAACCACCTCTGGATCAGTTTCAGGTGTAACTAGGGGCAGTTGTGGATGAGACCGCGTGTTTCTGCCTCTGAAAGCCACGATTGATAGAGAAGGTTCTCCCTAGCGAAGTCGTCACAATGGAGTCACCAGGTACACAACAACAATCTTGATAATTCTGATATCTGATGCACCTTCAGAATCATTTAATCGTTGTCGTCAATCCCGGGGAAAATATTCAACTTCATCCCTGGCAACGACGCCAGAAATGTTGGCGACAAAAGTCACTCCCGGATTGCTAGCAGGAGCAGAGCCCGACGCCCATCAGTTTTATGTCACAGTTGTTTATAGATGGGATGACCGAATGGAATCCAACTCAAAACAATATCATTCCAACTCCAAAACTCGGCCAGGCATGCATAGGTGAGTGAGGTCTTATATAAAATTTGGACAGTGAGTTGTAGTAAAGGGTGAACAGGTGGAAGACTTATATAAGAGGAACGCAGAGGTCTGTTATTAACATCGGGTTTCTAAAAGGCTGAGGAAGAAGACGTCCAAATGAAATATCATCTTACATTCAAACAGAAAACCAGAGAATGACATAATGCAACAATAAATCTTTTATCATAACATAACTGCAATAACTCGCTCGAATCAGTCAATCACGAACTCTCTTAGCATGAGATGAAAATTAGATGGAGTAAGAAAAATTGTCTATCATAAAACAAGATATCTCATATATAGATGCATAACCTGTAAACTAGAATATCAGTTAAAACTTTACAGTTGGGAGCTCTGCTCTACCATCGATAGATACAAAAATGGCGAAAATGCCTACATATACTCAAAACAACAACAACAACAAAATCGAGACGTTGCATTAAACACATTGCATCTGCATGGCTTCTGACAATCTGCAACCATAGTTTCTAAATGATCGTGCACCTATGGCAGACGCAATAGAACTTCTGGCAGCTCTGTGGGTGAATCGACGTGCCTTTAATTCATCGCCGGACTTTCCCATTATGGCGGAGGCAATGTCTAACTACCACCAACTACCTTAATAAGTCCTTTATCAGACTTTCCCATTATGGTGGAGGCCCGGCCAACTCGGCACTTCTGCGATGTGGAGGACCCTTCGCGCTACCACCTGGATTAGTTGAATGTCCTGATGAACAGGCATCGATACCAACACGAAGGATGGCGCGCATGACGGGAGTGATGGTGCCAAAACTATGAGGGCGAGGCAAGAAGTGATGAGGTGTGAGAGAAGTTACAGGGGAGAACACATGGCGGAAGGCAATAATCGGAGGGAGTAGGAGATGAGATATAATAGGAACGCTTTAATGGGAGGCTGACATGGAGAGGGGAAGGACACATGGCAGGTGGTGAGTCGATGACGAGATGGGGAAAGGATAAAGGGGGGGCGAGACTCATCACACAGTCAGGTGGAGAATAGATGGCAATATGATACGACAAGAAAGGGGGCCCCACGTTAATTAAACACAGAAAGATAGAGGATGTCCAGATTGCATATGCGTCATTGATCCAGGTGCTCTAATCGCAGCCGTCGGAGAGATTTTTCCATGATTCCGGACCCCCCCCCTCCGCTTAAAAGTATAAAGGCGGGGGGGGTCTGGAATCACCTTGCGCGCCGTTGATCTGGGCACTTCGATCATGTCCATTGAAGAGGTGCGCCCTCGATTTCAGACCCCGCCCCCCCTCCGCTTAAAGGTAGAAAGGCCAGGGGCTCCAGAATCCCATGTGCGCCGTTGATCCGGGCGCGCGAATCTCTGCAGCCCAAAATTGCTGACCGCTTAATCACAAGCGCATTTGCGCCCTGAGCTTATAGTAAATGGGTTTTTCACCCATTCCTTCACATTCTAACCTCCCTTACCAGAAATATTGCTAACACCCCACTCCCAACGGATACCCATCTACTCAAAATTACCCTCGCTCTTCATTCCTTCACCATTTACCCACTGATTGCACTAGAGAATTTACCCTGTTTTCTTCTCCGTTACAGTCAGTCTTCCCCATCTACAATCATTCCTGCTAACATTGTTTTATTTTCAGGTATTGTTACAGTAATGGTGCCAAAATCAAAATGAACAAAAGGAGAGGAGAATCTATTTCTCCCACCTCCTGTCGATCTCGATAGGATTCCATTGGCCGACAAAGACTACTTAATCGCAGACACTAAGTGTGATTTCGACTTCGCAGACCTTCAGTCATGGATTAAAGAAGTCTTCCTAGACCACAGTGATGAAATTGGACTCTGGGAGTCCAACCTTCCCCTGTATCTCTTCCCCCAGATTCACCATTTCCCAGAGTTGACCCTCAAGTGCCAATCCCACTATATTCCTGAGCAAAGAGCCATCATATCCTCGTCCAGGGAAGTTCTCTTCCTCATCATGCTATAAACCATCGACCAAATGATGCAAATATCTCAATCTGACTCCGCATCACCTTTTAACCTTGAAATCCTTACAGAGTTATACCAGAAGATGAATTTTCCTCAAAGAGCTCAAATATTTGAGCTTTTTCTTCCACAATTCGCTCAGCTCCCTGCTACAAATCCCCCTTATCCTTCCTCCATGTTCTCAACCAAAGGAAACCAGGTTATCACGTCCCTATGCACCTTGTTGGTTTATTATTCAGGTCATTGGGTAGATGAATCCATTATGGGATTTTTGTCTATTTTCTCCACCGATGAGAAGCCTACTACACAGTTCGACTTCAGAACATTCCTGGCGAACAATATTCACAAGCAATTTGTCAATTTCACCATAGAAGGCATGTTCCAGTATTCTTCAATACTAGCATACCTATTCATTTTCTTCCAAGTGGACAAATTTTCTTTTTCCATGCAGAAGATGGACAGAGATGGCAGACCCCAGGCAGTAACCGCATGGACTTCCCTTCTCAGACATAACTCCACGGAATTCAGTTTCAAGCATTTCATCGATCAATTCTACCACATGATGGTGAGTATGCTCAGTGGCAGACACGAACCCAAGATTAATGATGAATTTCAGAGGATCCTACTTCTCTTGGATGATACAAAGACTAGTGATTGGTACCTGTACCAAAATGACACTGAGATCAGAGTCTATGGGTGCAAGTTGGCCCCATATAAATTGCCCAAATACTTACCTGTCAAAATGTTTTCTCTGGAATACATAAGGCAGATGATAAACTGGGATGATATTCATTTTGTGTCTTTAAAGAAGAAGCAATAGCTCAGAATAAAAGGGCAGATTGGATCTTTCATATGCAACAATCGACGCACCGGGGAGGAAGAAGACAGGCTGCTAAAGGAAATGAAATTCTTCATGAGTTTCACATGGCGCTACGATCCATGCAGGATCATTTCAGAGATGAGGATAAAATACAAGAATATCATGTATGTCCATGAATCTAGGCCTGAGGTAGAGAAATTTACAAACCAGTCAGGATGGAAACCAAACACTTTGGTTGAAACAGAACAACAGGACCTCCCGGTCACTGTATCACAGACAACCACACCACAGGAATCAAAGGAGAAAAGGCCTAGGCAGGATCTGTCACCTCCTGTCAATGAAGTGTCATTAGAAGAATTCTGACTGCATACCAAGAGGCTAAAAACTAGCCCAGCTCCTAACCCAGCTAGAGAAAAGGAAATTCCATCCACTATAGTGACATAGGTTGATCGGTCGCTCCTCAACATAAGAAACAAGCAGATTATAACCCTTGTGTTACCAAAGAAGACTACAGATACTCCACCAATCAAATATCCAGGTAAGATAGGACCAAAGATGATCATCTTTGAGAGATATGACTTTATCAAGAAAAAGAATCAGACTGTGACCAACAACACATATGCCCAATTCTGGAAGCAGACGTTGACTGCACAACACAGGCTGCTATCGACGTTCGACACGGAGAAGGGTAGAATGCACATGGAATTTCTCCAAGCATAGGTGCCAGACCCAAAGGTAATCATCGATTATAAAAGGGCAACCTTTGAATTCTACAACAAAGACGTGCATCCTGTCGATCAAATGGATCTGCACAGGAAAACTGGAGGAATGGTTTTCTCCACGTTGGCACATGCTTCCACTACTGCTTCCAGGTTACAAGTGTCTCTGAACAACGTCTAGACACAGTTGAAGTTGGAGAATATATCATCCTTTACCAAGGACAACAGGATCAAGACATTGGAGGAGATGGTCCTTAGGATCGAGTACGATCCCTCGAATGTGAAAGCAGTCGAGGAGATGATCAAGAAGAAAAATGCAGACATAGCGTATTTGAGGAAACATTTGAAGCTGCCATGAATAATAGACTCACAGGCAAAGGAAATAGCAGAGATAGAAGGAGAAAAAGATGAGATGCTTAAGTTAATCATGGAGCAGAATGCACAACTGAAGGAAATGGAAGTTGAGATGGAGAAGCTAGTGAAAGAGAAAGAATAGTTGAAACCCATGGAAGTAATTCCATTGAGTGTAGTGCCACTCTCATGAGTGAGCACAACATCACTAACAAAAGTCCCATCAGCGAATCCACTGACGTTTATGGAAAAGACAATTGAATTGGCCAAATCTATGGAAGAGATGAACCTGCAGGAGACAGAGATTAGCAGACTCAAAAAGGAGATTGAGAACCTTCAGGAACTCAAATATTCTTATCAAACCAGTTTCTCCAAGAAAAATCAAGTGTCATACTAGCTCAAACAAGAGTTACAACAACTCCGGAAGCAAACAGTGGTAGGTAAAACACTGGTCGAAGTCAAATAAAGTGTCTGGATAGACATCACCAAGTCTATGAATGAAATATGGCCAATGATACAGATTATGTTTGAGAAAAATGAATTGGTGTAAAGAAGTAAACAAGCCATCGAGAAGATCAAATTAGAACTGGGAGAGATGCTCACACAGGCTAATGAATTCATCAAATTCTTGAATTCTAAAACCAAAGAGGAGCTGGAAGAGCTGAGAATTGAGGATAGAACAGAGACCATCCTTGAGGTCAAAAGAGTCTTGACCAAGAGAGGATTGATGCTACAGCTAGAAGAAATGGTTCAGGCCATGGACCTAGGGGTACAAAAGTTTTTCAGCAATATTGAGGCTCTACAGAAGAAAGGCCTTCCTGGTTTGAAGGTGATAAATGACAAACTGATGACACTCCCAGACTAAAAAAAGAGACTAGCCGATGTTGCTAAGGATAGTTCGAAGTTTTCAGGAATTCAAGGCAGCATCACTGGCAAGGCATTCCTAGATGCACTTCAATTGGACATCAACATACAGCATGAGATCCGATACATCTTCATCACCAAGCCTATTTTTTCCAAGTACACAAAAATGGATGAAGTCTACCGAAGGTTACTCAAAGTCAGTGTTCCCAGTCATCTTCGATGGGAAGAGCTTTATGACCTAATCAAGTAATTGATGAGCTATCCCAGCCCAATCAGCTGTCCAGTTAGATGAGGTTGTGCAGAGGCCTCACCAACGATTCACCTAGAAAACAACATGCAGTTGCGACACATCATCAAACAGTTTCCTAGTTTCTTGTATTTTGTTAAGTTAGTTAGGACAAAAATAGATTTACCACGTCCTGATCTTTAATGACAAGATTGTTTGTAATTTTGGGTTATAAATACTTCACTTTTCAAAGTATTGAGGGTTGATCTTTATGCCCTGCGAGCTATCAGAATGTAATATTTTTCAAGAGATCTTCCATTAATACAAAGAGGCATTTTTATAGGATTCTTGCGTGTATTCACTGGTGATGTTTTTCTTTCTAAGTTTAATGTTATTC
>ML798187.1:137118-158143 GCA_009831015.1 Picea engelmannii
TTCTTGGTGCTTTGATTTCATCAATAGATCATCCTAAAAACATTGGTGACATGGGTCTTTTTGTGTTTGTTATCTCTATGTCCCTATGCTTATGATTTCAGTTTGTATTAGTTTAATTCTTGCTTATAGTTTTGTTTTTCTTTTTCTAACTCTTTCCTCTATAGTTGTCATGCTCAGCAAGACCCAACTGGGCATGCAAGCACCTCTTATTTGCTCACCAAGGTGACAAAAAGGGTGCAACAGATTGGTGACTCCACTGGGGAAAGGTATCAAATTCCTACCTCATTTGGGTTTATTTTTCTCTTCTTTTAGTTTGTTTAACTTGCAGGTGCACAAACCAGCCTCAGTCAACCTGCTAACTAGTCAATTCCAAGGAGAATTGAGAGAAATCCATCCGGATTTTTCTTTCTCAGTCGTTTGTCACAGGTGCATGGGTATTCCACCCCACAAATGTGCATCGTGCATGCATGCGCTTATCTGACAGCCATTCTCTATGCGCATGCTCTTTCGGACCTATCTCTGTTCACATGCCTGTGTTCTGTGCGCCTCTATCTGCACTAGGGGCCACGCATTTAATCAAAATTTCACATTGTAAGTTGTTGGGATGTAGGGAAGGCCATTTGCCTTATTAAAAATGATGTTAAGCATTCTCTAAACACTGCACTACACTTAGTCCCCTCATCATATAAAAGGGGTTAGTCAAGCACACATAGGCACTTAAGAGGATAAAAATCAATTTCCCTTATTTTTCTTTTTGCCACATGGATGGCTTGCTTTGACTTACAATCTAAGGTGAACATCAATTTTAATCACATCTAAACTTACATTGGGACTAGAGGTTGAATTACAATAGCTTAGTATGCTCTTCTCTCGTGCATTCAAGCGACCTTGAGAAATAGAAAAAGATTGTGAAACAATCTCATCTCCCTTAACAAAAGTTTAAAACCTTTAGGAGAGGACAACAGCCCTTCTTGGGACCCCTCTTAGTTTTCTTTTTTAAAACATACCTTAATATTGTAATGGGCCCATACATTCCCACATGCTACAAAGATAGGGTAGTGTTTGGAATTTTTCTTCCTTATATCAAAACACTAGGGAAGTTTAAAGGTTTGTAACGGGCCCATACATGCCCACATGTTCAATCTAGGATAGTTTCAAGTTTTTTCTAGATTGCATCACAATAGGGAGTTAAAGGATAGTAACGGACCCACATGTCCACATGCTAGCTTCCTAGGGCTTTTGAATTACACAAGGTTGTACCAAAGGCATTTAGTTAATTAGGTAATCAAACTCTTGTAAGGACCAAGCGAAGTCCACATGCAGCAAGGTAACATCTAATTCACTAAAATTGGCACACTTCCACTCACACACAAAAGTCACTTTTCACTCACATAGCTTCTTCTTGAAACATGGAGGTCGAAGTAAGTTTCCTCCAAAAGGATTCTGAAAATACCCCATCTTTTCTTGACGAGACTATCCATTCCCATTTTTAAATCAACGAGGTTGGTTTGCACCCCAACCTCCCAAAATGACTACATCTAAAATCTTTCTAAAAACTCACTAAGTTTTCTTCCACAGGAGGTACCAAAAGAAATTTTTTATTCTAGGTAGGATTTCGGGGATAGGCATCCAAATAACTCCCCATTATCTGGTTCTCACATTATCAAAACATAGAGGTTGTCAAATAGGGAACTTAAAATCCTCCAAGTCAAGTGTCCCAATCACCATAAGGCAGGGAGATACCTGTGAAGGGTTGAAGGCCGAGGTCCGGTTGTTCTGTGCATCCCCCCTTGAGGCACCCACCTCTTGGACGGGATCCAGCGCATGACCCATTTCTTAGGCCAAAAATCTAAATGTCTCACTTTGAACAAGGTACCTAGTGACCAACTTTAGGACATCTACCCAGGTGGCAATTGTGGGCTGCAATTGCACCTTGATTGGATTTTGTGTGGCTATTGGGAAATATCGCCAACTCTTTCGGGATATGTCCCCTTTACCCCTCATTATAACCAATTATTTCATCCTTCACTAGTTTCACTTCTGGTGACTTCAGACCCCACTGTTGAGTACTATTGGAAGGTCCAGTGCTATTTGAGAGGAAGGATGTTATGTCTTCTAGGACACGAGCATTTTCTTTCTTTTGATTCCCTCATGCAGACAAAACCCACTTACCTACATATATGTTTCTTTTCTCATTTTATGTATGATGCACATTTGATTACAGTTTGATTTGGATATATATATATTGTGTAAACATTCAATGCAAAGGCTCTTGTTTCTGTATTTCTCTCACCACATTTTGCCAACATTCACCCAGCTAGTTTGACATCATAGGGGAACCACAAAACCCCCATCGTTCACGACACTTTCTCAACCTCCCTCCTATCTTAGGGGGAGTATATGGTCATGCCCACTCATCAACACCTCCTTCACACACTCTTGTGAGTGCTACTATCTTAGGATCAGCTTTTCTTGGTTCTACATTACTTGGGTCAACTTCCCAAGGTCATCCATTCACTCGCTCTCCTTTACACGGAAGCGGAGGACCCACTTCCTCTCAAGGAGGGAGCACCAACCCACCTAGCCCCCATCAAGGGTCAGGTTCACAACACACTATGGCTGGAGCTAATCCTCCCCCCCCACTGCAGATGCCGTACTTGGCCTCTCTCAACATACTGGATCTTACCAAACTCACCAATGATCCTATATTGCATGACCCCACATGGCCTGCAATGCCAACCAAACTACCTTCAGACATACCAAAAGTTGAAGGAAAGGTAGGTGATGATCTTACCAACCATGTCATGACTTTTCATCTCTGTTGCTCTTCCAATAGCATTATGGAGGACTCCGTCAGACTGTGATTATTTCAACGCACACTCATTGGCCCATCAGCTAAATGGTATGTCGAAGAAAAATGAGGGTCCCATGCGACCTTTGAGTCATTGGCCAAAGCATTCTTGACCTTCTTCCAATTGCCCATCCGCCATGACAATGGTCTAGAACTACTGTCTAACATCAAACAAACCTCAACCTCACACATCGTTGACCACATTCATGAGTGGCATAGGCGACATAGTTTGTGTAAAGCAGAAACCACCAAGCAACAATGTCTTGACTGGTTTCTTAGATCACTTGTCTCTCTCCTTGGAAAGGATGTAGCTTCCAGCTTCCCTCAATCGGAAGAGGAAGCCATCAGCAAGGCCCAACAGTATGACCTCATCTATGCACAGTCAGGGTACTTATACACGGTACTTCCTGATCTTCCAAAACCTGTGCCATTTGGCCAAGACAAACCTGGGATGTCTCACTCAACAGATGGACTAATCGGTGCCACCACACACCATGGTCCACAACCCCAACCACCACCTATGTATGGAACACCTCAATACCCGCCAGCATATGGGGGCACTTCTTATTACCCCCCACCCCCTTATCAATAGCCATACCCTGTTGCTATACCTCTACCCATTAGTGGACCAACACTGACACCTCCCATACATCCACCTATTCCCACAAACAGTGGTACTCCCTCAACATCAGCTTATATTACTAGTGAAATCACTATGCCTTCCTATGTACCTTATGGATCAGTACCACCACAAAATCCATATTTCCCGTTTCCTAGTCCTCCACAACCCATGGCTCCCCCACATCCTCATGTGGGGGTAAATTTTGTTCAACCCTATGTTGCTCAACAATGCCAAAATTTTGAACAATTGAACACAACCAACCCAACTCATCCATCGAACAATGCCAAGAAGAAAGGACAGAACAGGAATACCAATAACCCAGGCCAAGGTGGGAATCAACCCTCACAACACCAACCAACTGGGGGAAACCAGAACCAAGGGAACCAAAACCCCCAAGGGGGCAATAATAACAACAAACGCCAAGGGAGGAATAATGTTAAAACCATCTTCCCTTGTGCCCTTTGTGGTGAGTTCAGTCATTACACTCACCATTGCCCCCATATCGTTGATTTCAAATGGTTGAAAGACTCAGGTAGTCTTCCCTATTCTCCTGCACAACCTACCCCTCAGCAGGCACCACAACAATATGTGCAACAACCCCCTCCCACCGTGTTGCAAAATCCTATTCCACATCAAGGTGTGATAAACACCCAACAAGACACATAGCATCCCCCACCTCAAGGGGGACAATACCCCAACCCTAACAACCCAACAGAGCGTACAATTCTCCTCTGCGGAAGAAATCCTTCTGCAAACATGTAATCGTCAGTATCATACACCAGCTGAGTCTACTCCTATCTCTCCAGAGACAAACCCTACACCGACGGGACCCCCGTTGGTGATCCCTCGCCCTTCCAACGAACCACCACTACGCATCCCTCGCATCTCCTTGCACAGGAATGTCCACAACCCACAGGCTAGGGCAGGTCATAACTATAGTTTGGTAGACGACTTAGCACAATCCCCGGCTTCCATGTCAGTCTTGGAAGTCCTCCAGACTTGTCCTACTCAACGGAAATCACTACTTTCCACCTTGGGGGTAGTCGACCCTATAGATACTTGACTCGTCACCTTTGATATTGATAGCGATGAACCTCATCTTCCCTCCCTGATCGCTTTTCAAATACTAGTGAAAATACGGAACATCACCGTTCATCGATGTAGCATCGATGAAGGTGCATCTACATGCATCATGTCCAAAACCGTATGGCAGAAACTTGGTTCCCTGGAACTCATTCCCTCTGCCATTACATTACGAGCTTATGACGGATGACCATCATCTCTTGAAGGTCTCTTCCAAAATGTCCCCGTTGAATTCGGGGGCAAAACTATTCTCATTGACATCGAAGTTATCGATGCTCCGCTCGATTAAAATATCTTGTTTGGTCGTAGCTACATGTATGCTATGAAGGTAGTGGCATCCTCTGTCTTTCAGACAATGATGTTCCCCCACAACGGGAAGATCATGACCATCGACCAAGTCTCACATTATGAGCCTAACCCATCTGCCAATCTTGATAACATTCTTCCTCTCATCCACACAAACCAAGACACATATCCACTCGTCGAGATGGGTCCTGAAATTTTTAAAGATCCATCCTTGTTAGGGATGTACCATGGAGCACCACCACTCCTTCATCCTGCTAATCAAGTATGCGTCATCTCATCTAACGGAACTCACACAGAGGATGCTCGTCCTCCTTAGGAGGCTTCAGTCATTCTTGACGTCCCAATAGTCCCAAAACCACTCCCACCGGAGCCTCCTGCGTAGTCGTCGACCCCAAACGTCCACGAATCCACATACCCTCAGGGGCATAGTACCATCTGGGAGACAATTCCCCAACCCCTCATTGAAATTCCCTTCTTTTACCCTCCACTAGGTATTGAAGCTTTTCAGGTAGTCGCAACGCTCACACTACCCAATATGGTGTTAGCAATCCCAGTCTGGTATTTACACCCACCTGAGATGGTTCCTTGACCATCCCTTCCCCCACAGGAAGGCCTCCCCATGACAATTCCCGTCCTTACCCCCACTACCCCCATACTCACTAACCCCCCTGCTATAGCTGGGAATAGGAGAAAGAAGAAGGAGCCTACCGCTCCACTTCCTCCACGCATCCCACCACCTTGTGCACTATGTGAGAAAGAGGGCCACCAAACCAAAAATTGTCCATCACTACCTGAATTACGGACTTTGATTCCCCTCAATCCACCTCCCAAAACACCCACCACTACTACTAGTCCCACCACTGTCACCCCCCCTTCCAGTAGTAAAGGGTTGAGGACCAAATACGCTTGTTCTATATGTTCAGAGTATGGCCATTACACCCATCATTTCCCAGCACTACCATGCTTTCGGCAGAAATTAGCGGCTGTACGCTAGAACTTCCAGAACAACCCCAGTCCTTCTACATCATCGTCAAAAAATATCACTGACATCCGCTATGTCACCACTTCAGTTAATGAATGCATGAGATTCCCTTGTGCTCTCTGTGATTCATTAACTCATTTTACATACCAATGTCCCATGATCCTTGAATATAGGCAGCGTCAATTGGCCCTGCTTCACCAACCCGCCGAAGTGATCATTGACATTACCTCATCACTCGAGGATCTTCATGTCATTTCTCCCGAGCCCAAGACACTTCTCCCGAGCCCGAGACACTCCCAATGCCTCCATGGTTCTTAGATGACATCTCTTAGGATTTACCCCACAACCCCCCCAACTCTCTTGTTCATTTCCCTACGGACACTCTCCACCCAACCACCATGGGTACCCCTCAGTACTTCAATATATGGTTTATGTCGAGTGAACCCTCACCCTCTCCCAGCATTGCTCCCTCTACTTCTCCATCAGGGGGCAACCAAACTGTCACCAATATCACTCCTCACGACCCCTTGTATTCCCAACGTTTCTAATGCAACGAGGAAATACTGGAAGAGATAAACCACCCAGATTCTCCCTGGGATGCACTACATCACCGTGCACTCTTTTCTCCACAGGAAGCCCTCGGGGATCCTAACCAAAACCCCATTTACGCGGTCGAAACCAAGGATTTTATCCCATCAGGGCCTATCGATTGGTTCAAAAATCCCATTCCTGCTCCTAATGCATTTGAAGAAGGAAACATGGCCAACATTTCCCCCACTATCAAAATCGACATTTCCATTAAACATGGCATCATCGAAGAAATCACCATTGGAGCTGCTTGCACTCCTTAGGCACTCGACGCATATAAATCCCTCTTCCAAGAATATAGGGATATATTCACCTGGTCATACACAGAAATGTCTGGCCTCGATCCCTCTATTGTCGAACATCGCATCGACACTTGGCCTGACATCACACCAATTCGCCAGAAACAGCGACCGCTACACCCATCCAAAGCCGCAACTATCAAAGCTAAAATCGACAAATTACGTGCTACCGGGTTTATTTACCCCATCGCTTACACTTCATGGGTTTCCAACCCTGTACCCGTAAAAAAAAAACAGGGCACTATCCACATTTGCACAGAATTTCGCGATCTCAATAACGCATGTCCAAAAGACAACTTTCCAACACCTTTCATCGATCAAATTATCAACGACTGCGTCGACCATGAGGCTCTCTCCTTTATGGATGGATTCTCTAGCTATAACCAAATTCAAATCCACCCAGTCGATTAGTATAAAACCACATTCACTACCCCATGGGGTACCTTTGCATATCGTGTCATGCCTTTCGGCTTAAAGAATGTCGGTGCAACTTTCCAGTGGGTGATGACATACATCTTCCACGATCTAGCTAACATCATCCTCGCCTACTTGGACGACCTTACAGCTCGATCCAAGAAATGCACCCAACATCTCGATGATTTATGAATCATCTTTCAACGGTGTCGTCAGTACAACATTCACTTGAATCCTCTCAAGTGTGTGTTCTGTGTCACCATCGGGCGCCTCCTCGATTTTATTGTTTCCTAAAGAGGTATTACCATGGACCCCCTCAAAGTCCAAGCTATCACCGAACTTTCACCTCCCCAAAATTTATGACAACTTCAGAGTCTTCAGGGAAAAGCTAACTTTCTTAGATGCTTTGTCCCAGATTATTCCATACGTGCACATGGTTTCCTTCTCTTACTACGTCATGACATCCCTTTTCACTGGGACGACTATGCCCAACAATCATTTGATGATCTTAAAACAGCGCTTTCAAATGCACCTTTAATTAGTGCACCTGACTATACTCGTGACTACATCCTCTACATATCAACATCAGCTGTATCAGTAGTCAGCATCCTCATCCAGCTCGGAGATGACCATCATGAACATGTCATTTATTACGTTAGTAAAAACCTCTCAGGGCCACCCTTGAAGTATAAACACGAAGAGAAACTTTCTCTTGCAGTTGTCCTCGCAATCCAGAAACTGTGCCATTACATTCTGCTTCGCACCACAAAGGTCGTCGCAGATTCCAACCCTATGCAGTACTTGCTCATCCGTCAGCAAGTTAACAGCAAATTCGTTCGATGGATCGTTATCCTAAAGGAGTACGACCTCGAGTTCTCAACACCTAAGAGTAAGAAGGCCCTCGTTCTCACCGAACTTGTCACGGCCCTTCCCTCTGACACCACCAGCGCCCCCGTTAACACCGACTTTCCAGACAAACATCTTTTTTACATCACTTCTAATTATCCTTGGTATGGCGAACTTCTCGTCTACCTACAAACTCAAAAATTCGGTAACCACCTTTCACGAGATGACCATCGACGTATTCGCCATCAGGCCCCTCGCTATCTCCTCATCGGAGACATCCTATATCGGTGGGACGTTGACACTATTCTTCATCGATGTCTGACTATTGACGAGGTTGACAGAGTCTTAAATGACTGCCACAACAACGCATGTGGGGCCCATCTTTTGGGTATATCCATGGCTCAAAATATTATCCAAGTTGTTTACTTTTGGCCTACCTTGTTTCATGATTGCATTCATGCCATGAAACGATGTGAGCAATGTCAGCTCTATACCAACAAAGCCCAAGCTCCCCCCGCTCTTCTTCACCCTGTCATTATGGTCGGCCCTTTTTGTACATGGGGCATCGACTTTATGACTTGTAATCCCCCCTCCAGCAATGGTCACAGATACATTGTTGTCGTCGTTGATTACTTCACCAAATGGGCCGAAGCTATGCCCACTTTCAACAACACCGCTGACACTGCAGCGCGCTTTTTCTTTAACCACGTCATATCCCGTTTTGAAGTACCACTCCAACTCATTTCTGACCATAGGAAACACTTCGAAAATGAGATCTCCGTCGAACTCTCATCTCGGTTAGGCTTCTCTCACGAGTTTTCCTCACCATATTACCCTCAGTCAAATGGCGAGGTCGAGGCAGTTAACAAAGTCCTCAAGACCATGTTACAGTGCACGGTTAATAAACATAAAACCAATTTGCATCATATGTTATTTTCTGCACTATGGGCTTATCGAACGGCGGTGAAAACCGCTACTGGTTTCACACCATTCCATTTAGTCCATGGGGTTGAGGCAACTCTTCCCATCGAGTGCAAAATTCCCACCTTACGCACCGCAATTGAGCTATTACCTAACACTGCTCCAATGGAGAAACGCTTACTGAACTTGGAGTCTCTAGATGATGACCATCGATCTTCCTTACAGAACAACGAGGTAGCTAAAAAACGATCCAAGGCTACCTTTGATCACCATGTCAACCTTCGATCATTTCGCAAAGGCAACCTCATCCTGGCTTATGATATCGCCCATGATACCTTTGGCCATGGAAAATTCGAATCACTTTGGCATGTCCCTTACATTATCCAACATTGCCTCACCAAAGGCACATATATCCTGGCCTCTCCCAAAGGATTCTCTCTCAAAGAACCCGTCAACAGGTTTTATCTCAAGAAATTTTACGGTTAAACGTAGTCATTCTACTTTAGGTTATTTTATTCTTTTTTAGTGTTTTTAATCTTTTTTCTCCTACCCTCACGTCTAAACTATCCCTTGTGCTATTGACAGATGCTTCCTCCACCAACCTACCACATTGGATACACCAACAACACCAGTCGTTGGACGCAACATCTCGCTTCGGCTGCTTGGGCTCTCTACACCCCCTCACATGAAATGCTACATTCAAGCGGCATATGTTTTGGGCCAGCAACCAAAAACCAATCCGAATACACTGCGGTCATTGGCCTCCTAGTTGATGCCCAACGTCATCATATTCGTCACCTTAGCATCTTCCTCGACTCTCAACTAGTCATTCTCCAACTCAACAATGTATACCATGTACGCGATCAGTGCCTCTTTCGCAAATACCTGCAGGTTAGGGTGTTATCTTGACATTTTGATTCCATTACATTTACACACATTCCACGAGAATTGAATCAAACAACAGATCAAATAGCTAACATGGTGTTAGATTGGCATATATCACATCAAGCTACACATACATAAACATCTCACAAATCCTGTCACAGCATATATAAAGAATAGACATCAGCAAAATCATCAGCAAAAAACACATGTAGACACCAGATGAATCTCAAAATATGTATACTCATGTATATATAAAATCCCATCAGGCCATCCAAATGTTTACATACAAAAATACATGTATCTGTAGGCCAATATAGCACCTCGGTACAAAAAATGGGCTCACCAGCCTATATACACCAAAAAAAAAAATATACATCAGGCACCACTCATGGTGCCTCTATCGCACCACCACCTTCCCCTCCCTCAAGCAGTGGCGACCCACCACCACCTACCTCTCACGGTGGTGGTCCACCCATAGGACCCTCCTACCCCAGCGGCAGACGTCCACTAGTCATAGAACCAAGCACCGCTGCTCGACACACTATGGCCCACCATGGTGGCGGCAATCCCACACACTTCTCCAGGAAGCTCTCATCCTAGATGCATGTCCACATGCCCTTAGGCACATCCTGCAACACCATCTCCAGACGATGGTGTATGTCATCAAAATCCACTCCGGCCGCCACTGGAGGAGCGTGTGATGGCCCCGCACCAGGGTCATCGAACTGACGCCTCCTCGCTACCCTCTCAGGCTCTGTTGGTCACCCTGCGGCATCCTCCCACCGACGTCTCTCTCCATGCGATACTCTCTCCGGCTCTCGACGAGTCGGCGCTCTCTGCATCTCCACCTCGCACCCGCGAGGTGCCACATCTGCACATGCAAAAAACAACAACAAAAGACAGTATCAACATCTATATCATATACATATGGACTGCTATCTCAAAAAACAATATACATCAAAACATACAACTAATACTAAACATACCTCGATGGTAAAAAAACTCCCCTGAAGGTAGCACCATGTCCGGGTCACCCTGGAAGTCCACCCTAGCATAGGGGTACCGAAATATCACCTGGGGCATCTGTCGCCATATCCCTGCCGCCTCTACTAAGAATAAGTGGCCACCTTCGCCACCACTGTGACGAAGCAAAACTGTCGACCACAACCTCAATAGCGGCTCTCATGCCCCCGACATCTCTAGTAAAACCCTCGAGCACAACATCAGCACCCTCTCTAAGAACTAGGCCACTAGGATGGACACAAATGCAAACTCTCCCACACCTGTGGACCGACAGCGGTCCAACTACACTATCATCCGCACATGCAGCGTCAACCCCCACGCGAACTACTCGCCGGCCACCACTCTCTCCAGCACCAACAGTTGGCCACCACTAATCCGTTGGGTCGCAAGTGACCCATATATACGAACAATCATCATCGCTATACAACGATGTGCCAGGGAGTCTATCGCACCAATGCTCACCACAGTCCCAAACATAAAGTCCCGACCTGAGCAGTATCTCTGGCCAATATTGGCCAGCTAAATCGTCCTAGGCAACACCGGCTCCACCGGTAGGGGCATTCCCTGAAAGGGGAGCCCAGTCAAGAAATAAATATCCTCCACCGCAGTGAAGGGGATCTTCTGTCCTCGCACGAGGAAGCAGTGCAGCTCCAGACTCCACATCTAGATCAGGAACTACAACAAACACTCATGTGCCCGTATCAATGGGCACTCAAAAAACTTTAGCAACCCACAAGTTTCCAAAGTCGCACGCACCCCGGGCCCCTCAATGGCCATGGAATCTCGTAGCTGGGCCCAGTCTTTCTCTCACCACCGCATTGGCATCGTCACTACTGTCCACCTGCAGACAACACAGAGTCCTATATCAGCTCAGGCAACCATCAACAGCATTAAAAAGACTTATTTTTTACCCTTCAACCTTGCCTCCTAAGCGTGGTTTTTGTTCCCACAGGCACGCACACATGCGTGCATGTTCATTACACAGGCACGCATACATGTGCGCCTATACACTGCAAAGGTGTGCATCAGTGTGCACCTGTTTGCTTCATAGGCCCACCCTTACGTGCACTTTTTCACCATACAGATGCGCATAGGTGCGTGCCTGTCAAACCTACAGGTGTGCACTGCTGCACGCCTGTTCAACTGTTCAACTCATAGGCGTGCCCTTCGGGCATGCCTTAAATTCCCCCTATTGCGAACCCATGCACGTATATTCGATGTACAGGCATGCACTAATGTGCGCCTCTCATCGAGTCTCCCGCGCATGGGGGGCCCACATCCCCTAAATACCCCTGTATGGCCCCCCGTACAAACCCTGCCCAAAAATTGAAAACCTATTTCTATACCGGATGATCAGACCACTAACCTGATACTCTCAAATCCTCAATCGGCTGCCTCGTCCTCCCTGAATCTATAAATCTTCTCTGTAAACTTCTTATCCACTCACTATTGCAGCAGGTACAAATGAGGTGGCAATGTGGGCCCTACAGCTATATATAGGCCTCTTTCCAAACTTCCACTCACCATTCCGGGAGGCCAAGATGTCCATTTTTCAAACCGCCTTCAGCCACGGGATCGACATCCCATCACCTACATCACCACAGTCCCTAGGTCACTTTTCATCCTGAGCCCCCGGGGTACCTTTTTTTCATATCATGGTCAGGCACGCATGTGCATAGTCACATTTATCAAATACATGCTCATATCTTTGATTCTCTTCAGATGTTGTTCACTTTGGGTGTTTGGTTTTCATGTGTACAGGTACTTGATCATCATCCATTGACACAACCCCTTCAGGTATATACTCAGCACTGGCATGTAGTCTTTCCCACTATATTTCATTTACATTTCCAGTCCCACCCTATGATATTGGCCTCTAGAATACCCATTCCCGACTCTGCAGTACCCACGCCTCCATTTTTGCATCTTCAGTACTGTTACCCGGTAGCATTCTTACCCACATGAGTTTTCCCATTCATAGCACCTTTTGGCACTTTTGACACTCATGTTGTTCTTCATTACCCTTTAGGGATGGGAGTCTCGATAGTATTTCATCATGTCACGAATCAACCACATACTCCTTCTCCTCATTTTGCTAGCTTTCCCACACGGACTCCCAGATTATCTCTTTACAGTGCTATTTTTTACCTGCCCCTCCGCAGTATCATGAACCCTTCATTTCATCCACAATCAGTTTTCCCATCTACGAACCTACCTTCATTTCACCTACCTCATACAGAAACTCACCAATGGGGCCCCCACCCTTCATCAGTCTTCCAAGCCCATTGTTCCTTAAGTGGGCCACCCATATCACACTGGGGCACCCGTTTCTGTATCTTTACATTTCTCCCCAATTATTCGTTATTTATTGTACAAACGCTATTATTTCCAGTCATTACATTCTCTTTTTTGTCGTCACCTTTGGCGACTTGCTTCCTTTTGGCCACATGCAACCCATGTCACCCTTGGTTGGAGAATTACTTATCATCTACCCTTGCCGGCATTGTCCATCTCTTCAGAGGACCCCACAGGTCACTTACCTCTACCCTCTGAATTTGTTCACTTTGTACCGCCTCTGGCACAACTTATTACCAGTCTTGTCGTCTCCCTGACACTCAACCTCGTTACACGGTTGCGGCCACTTTTTATGTCATACATCCTCCAACCAAGGGCAGTCTTGAATCTTCCCACTTCTTGACTTCATCCATGTACCTTTGCCACTTCCTCACCTCAGTAAATTCCATGAAGCCCTTTGCTTCTGGGAGTCACGTTCCCCTTTTGTCGACATCAGTACAATTTTCCAGAAGGGCGACACTATCTTGATTCTCATTCTCCACTCAATGAGAGATCTCGGATGGCATAGGGTGACACCATTTCTCCTTGCTATTTTTTACCCCCGTAACATTCGACGCTGACACCTTCTCATGTTACAGTGGGTCTTACTTTGCGACTATTGCAGTTAGTTCTTTTATTTGCCGAAGACCTCTGAACTTGGCAGGGCTATCAATGCCCACATCATCGCTACTACTTATTACCGTGATCAATGCCTATTGTTTAGAGCATGTTCATTTGCATAATTGTATTTTTCCTCTATCACGACCGCCCCCGAGGGCGCTGCAGTTGTCTACACCAACACTTCAGTCATCATTTTTCAGAGTTATATGACATGAGCATAGGGCATGCCCGCCTCGTTTGTACACATTTTTCCATTTTACGCACCTCATAGAAGGTCGGGTCCTACCAGTTCCTTTTTTCTCCAACGGATGGCTCTGAATGATCCCACTATTTCTCTATCTTACAAAAACATTCTCAGTAGAAGAAACATTGATGGATTTTGGCTATACGTATGCTCCTAACCTCGTCCATCAGGGGGCATCTATTATCACTGAAATTTTGTCAGCACATGGTTACAAGAACTCAGCATCGTCAAATAGTAATGAAGTCATTCATGGCCCTGAATTAATATCACAACATTCATAAAGGTAAAAAACTATACAAAGTAGTGAAAAAATTGAAGAGCGATTTACAGAAGTTGGGCACGCGCACACATGCGCGAAATAGAAGCATAGAGTGTGCGCATACGCGCACGATGCACGACTGTTAGCGAAAAAAGACACGCACCTGCTAAACGACGCATTTATGAATGTGGTCGGCCTCCCAACCACTTATGGTTCAGCTCCCAAGCCGATTTGACCTCCAAATCAGGGCTGGATCCAAATGGTGGGTTGTTCAAAGACTTAATAATGCCCTAAATGGCCTTTTTTCACACTATAAAGGAGTTACACAATAACCCAATGCAATGCTATAAAAAGCCATGAATGCACCTCATTTTCTCAAGGAATTCAAGGTAATGTTATGCTGCCTAGATTGTTTTAAGGACTCCATCCTTGACAAGAACAAATTGGCACCATTTCATTGAGCAATCCACCTCTCCATTGAGTGGATTTGCAAGGAGTTCTTTCACCACCATTTTCATTTTTTCTTGTTGTAAGGAGAGCAAGCTTGTGAGGGTCCAAGAGCCTTCCCTTGGAGAAAGAAGGGACTCATAGTCCCCTTTCTTCTTGGTGCTTTGATTTCATCAATAGATCAGCCTAAAAACATTGGTGACATGGGTCTTTTTGTGTTTGTTATCTCTATGTCCCTATGCTTATGATTTCAGTTTGTATTAGTTTAATTCTTGCTTATGGTTTTGTTTTTCTTTCTGTAACTCTTTCCTCTACAGCTATCATGCTCAGCAAGACCCAATTGGGCATGCAAGCACCTCTTATTTGCTCACCAAGGTGACGAAAAGGGTGCAACACTAGTGAACAATCCACACCTATATTTATGTTCTCAATCTCACCAGGGGTATGAGAGATATCGATTGAGACAGTAGGAGAAATAATCACCATATTTCCTTCAGCATAAATTTCGTGCGTATCAAGTGGAACTACGACGTGACCGACTATCTCACTTAGGGTAGACCAGAAGTAAACTTGCTCGATTATTTCAAGACTTGCTAGTAAATAGGATCGATGATGCATGTCATCCCAAGGTATTTCAGAACCATTCATGGCTTGGAGGATGGCTTCGTCTGAAGGCAAAGTCTCGTCAAGGAAATCATGCAAACAAGAAAACAAGGTGGCCCATATAGGCCTAAGAATTGGATCCTCCTCGCCCATCTACGAGGTAACAGGATCAGGATCGACAGAAGAGTCAAGAACAACTTGATATGAAATATCCACTACCGATAGTGGCATAGCAATGCCAACATGCAACTGTCCTTCACACAATGAATTCGAAGAAGGTAAGGTCCATGGATGACTAAAATAGGAAGTGTGGAAAGGAATGGACCTCCCTACAGAAGTGAACCTACTAGACATGGAGTAAATGTGGTGAGTCAGTGTTGAGAAGTTGAAGGTACCCATGAGGGATAATACATTATGACATCGATATTCTCAGTTGCTGACTGATAATTGTTGATCATGGGTATCGACGGTCCAATAGATGCGTTAGGACTAGAGTACACAAATGATAACTGGTCGATAGTCACGATCTCCCCTTGATGAGGAAAAAAAAGTACACGAAAGACAGATGATACGACAAGAACCATAGCATAGGTCCAATTGTGACCTAGTAACAAGTTATAATTGAGAGGTTCATCAACTACCTCTACCTCCACCTCTACCGTATTCCCACCTAACTGGACCGGAAAGGTAGGGAGAATACCATGAGGGTGAAAGGAATGACCATCAAATGTAGTCAACATGTTCGATGACTTGGAAAGGGCTGGAGAACCGAGAGCTTTCCAATAGACCAAGGACATCACGCAGGCGGCAGAACCTTCATCAATGACTACTTGTTTTATAGTATAATTGGAATACTCCATGTGGATTTGGAAAGCCACATGGTAAGGTAAGAGAGGCTTCACATCCATGACGTCAAACTTGATAATTTTCGAGCCACTATGTTCTAGATCCCTAAGGTAGAGAGTAAGGCATTTCTCTTTGATGGACACATCTGGAGTACCTCCAAAGCTGACATCACGCAAGGGGTTTGGCCTAGATCCTCAAAAATAGAGTAGTTATGGGCAACTCTAGCATTGGGCTTGTGGGTAGAGCGCTTAAGTACTCCTTTCGGAATATGAGGTGGTGGCTCTAGTTTCTCAATATGTAAGTTTGTCTCTGGAGGGGGAGGAGGAGCTTATAGAATGGTACTAGCTTTTGAAGAGCTATAATATTGAGAGCGGGTGGCTATATCTATTTCCACATCAACCATATTGATACAAACATGGTTTCCATCTTGTGATAGTGGGTTTTGACTTCCACTGGACGCATTTCTGGCATTCGAAGAGCTCGAGGCTAAGTGTTGGTTGTGTGGGAATGGATTTGTCAGCATAGTGGGCGATAGATTTAAAAGCCTCATAGCCTCCACAAGTTTTGGGCATAAATGTGTAAGGTGGTCATCGGTACAAAGTTAATAAGGAAACTTCACCTTATGTTTCTCTTTATTTCCCTCTCCACGATTATCATTTTGTCTCTCATTATTTCCTTTATCCTTAGGTTTATTGTTATTCTTCCCACCCTTATGATTGTTTTGACCTTTCTTTTTATTCCCATCTGGTTGCTGGTCACCATTTGGGTTCTTCGATGATTGCATGGAATGTACATCCGCCGATTGGGTGGTTTTGGAGGATGCAGATGAAGCTGACCCCTCCAGCAGGCTTAATTGCCAAGTTTTTGGACCTTACATTGGAGGACCCTACAATTCCATCAGCATGAGGTCCAATTTTCTGTCTAGGATCGTGATTTGGTTGTGGTGCATCTGGAGGAAGGTGATATAACATCCCAGACTGAGTGTATATCAAATTGAGTTGCTGAGCTCTAAAGATAGCTTCTTCCTTGTTGAAGAACCCGAAAGTAGCAACATCCTTCGAGATAGGAGGGTCAAAATACTTTAGGAACCATTCTAGAAGAAAGGTCGGGGGTATAGGAGTCTTAATCAACTACTTCCATATACGCAATTCCTGGATATGATCTGAGATTTGAGTGTCGATACCCTGGTGTAGAGTCGACAAAATTTTAAGACCAACATCATAACGAATGGGCAATTGAAAGTGGTTGAGAAAGGCTAGCACCAACTAATGGAATGATTTTGTATGTCCCCCTTAGGTAGCTCAATGTACCATTGTGATGCAACTCTAATGAGAGTGAATTGGAATAATCGTAATCTAATATAATTATGGTTCAGAGAATTCGATGAGCACCAAAGGTGAAAAGTAGTGATGTGATCACCAGGGTATTCACCATTCTTACCTTCAAACTTTGGAATGTTTGATGGAAGTTTGGTTGGGACAGGTGGCCATGTGGGATCATGACTCACCAGGTAGTTCATTAACTTAGACAAGTCTAGCAGATTAAGCATGGCCAGAAAATGGTGACGGGGTTGCGACATCTGACCCCACCCTCCGACAAAAGATTGTGCATTGGGAACTACATTCCATCTAGGATTTTGGTAAGGACCAAAACCCTGTCCAAAATTATAAGGACCACCTCTAGGATGATTCACATAATATGGGTTGGGTATCATTCTTGCAGGAATGTTCTGATAAGGTTTATGAAAATTTCCCCTTGTTGGATTAGATTCGAGCTGAGGGTTTTGAAAATTTCCCCCAACCGAATTGGATCCAAGTTGGGGGTTGCCCAAAGTGTAATACTAACCTCCTCCAAGTGGGAATCCGGAGGATTGAAGTGGATTCATCATGCCAAAATTATTGGTCGGAATCAACACCAAGGAGATAGGGATGTAAGGTGGAACTTTTCCTCCAGATAGGTTGTTCCATCCATCTGTAGAAGGATTAGACCCAAATTTAAGAAAAGGGACACTTCCTAAACTAGGATTCGTTTGGGGTATATGAGAACCACCAAATGGAAAAGGAGTGTAAGGAGGTGTAGTGCCCCTAAGTTCAAGGCTAGCATTGGGGCCAACAGTTGGGATAGCAGTTGAAAACTACGACGTGAAGTTAGACATACCATAATAAAATCTACTAGAATCCATAGGGATGGAATGAACATTGTAACCTGACGAGTGACCGAAACCTCCAAAAGAGTTTGATGCAAGTGATGAAGTATTAACTACAGGCTGATCCATAGTACTAGTATAAGCCTCTGACACTGTAACTGTACCGGTTGTAGGAGTCAAAGGGGCATCATTAATTAAAGTGGGTATGGGAGTTGAAGAACTCCCAGTGTTCTAAATACTAGACTCAGTACTCATCCTTGTGGAACCACAAGTCTAAAAGGTGGATGTGTGTGTACCACTTCTACAAACTATATGCCTTTTAGAAGGCAAGAACCCAAAATTCGATGGGACCGATGGGAAGGCTGGTCTGAATCCACGATGAAATATGACTCTACAAAATACAAATATATCCTAAGGCCAACAAGTAATCAAAGAGCATACCAAAAAATCAAACGACCAATATGCATGAAAATGGGCTAAAGAGGCTGAGTGGCCTCCCTCGCTAAAGAAGGTATTCCTCATCCAAGAGGGACTTGAGACTCCCTGCTAAAGTTTGGACATAACAAAATCACTTATAGAGGCCCTCATGGGATTAACAACCAGTCGGTTAGATCCCCATGGAGAGGTAATCCTCCATAAAGGATGTGTGTTGTCCGACCTTTATCTGACCCAGGATACAAGCAGAATAACCCCTTCAACTAACCTATGATATTCCTAAGTCAAGCAACTAATAAACCACCATATAATTGATGCACAGGTGAGTAGTCATAATTCCATATCACCATATGGGTAGGGTAGCAAATCCCAAAAACTTGAAAGCACTGCCTCTCACAGAGGTATGGGTACTAGCAAGATCCCCAAATACGAATAAATCCACGAAAATATCTCTGACGCTAGGCGAGTATCCAGGGGTTATCCCTTCAACTAACTTCATGCGACCTCATGATTAACTCCAGTGTGAGAGGAGCCTCCTAACATTACCAATTATACAATGGACTTCTCAACTCCCTGTCTCAGACACATATGCTGATTCAATTGCCTTGGAGAAATTTACTCATAAAATCCTATTCCAAGGCACTAAATCCTAGGCTAGTTTGTGCACCCTAGAAATAAAATCGTGACTAATCAATTTTAGTTTAAAGATTAAATTTTATTGGCCATGATTAGTCAAGAGGGTATGGAAATGAAACTCGTGATGTTAGGACTCTACAAAAGATAAATATGAATATAATGCAAAGTCTACCTTTAACTTTTCAATGAATGATATGCTAATAAAAACAGTGCAATTTTCAATCTCAACTCTGTAATTCAAAAGTAAAATGCAATCTTTCACTAAATGTACTAAGCTAATGATAAAGGTTCAAAGACAAAAACGTTAACCAATGAAAAATGCTTATTTTTTTTTGTATTTTCAATATATTAAAGAGAAAATGCATGGATTGAAAAGCAACTTGATATATAAATTCTACTGTGTATAAATGGAATAACTCAAGAAGAATACCAAGAAGCCAAGCAAACAGCCTAGGGTTCAAGGGAAAACCAAAAAATGAAAAACAATTAGAAAGTGACGTAACCCTTCTCTCACAGCAGTCGGTCGCTCCTCCAGGACCTTCTACAATTTGGCCCGAAGGGTCAACAACCCTTCCAACTCTCTCGGGAGTTCTTTACCCACAGTACACTTCTCGGCGATCTCCCTTTCGCCAGTCAGGAAATCGGGTTTCGTGGATTCGCGAACCTTGGGTGCACTTCCCGTGCAATATGGAACTCCGACTCCCGATCCTCGATGTCAACGGTCAACACTTATGTATATCGGGGATTTCCCTATCGGGAAATCGACAAATGAAAGGAGGTGATTTTCTCACCTTCCAAAGCCCCGAACGTCGATGTACGATGCCATGTGCTATCCTCTGCTGCTTCTCCGTGGGACCCGTCGCAACTCGGGGCTTCGCTGCTTCTCTGTGCTCCCTTTGACTTTGAAAATTCCGAAGTGCCGAGTCCCGACTCCTCGAGATCTCGTGCCACCTATCCCTCCGATGATCGACGGATCCGATTAAATCGGGGGATTTCAACTCGCAATTTCGACGTGCATGCAACTCTTGCACTCGCCAATCCCGATATACTGATATGCAATGGAAAATGGACTCCCCCGTGTGCTTGCGAGTTAACTCCCTCGCAGCTCCTCCGCGATCTGACGATCTGCGGGGTTTCAAAGGTCTACTCGACAGCTTCAAGCCGTCGATTCTCTTCCTCTTGAAGAATTCTCTGCTTTACCACCTTCACCTGTGTAAGCAAAGGAAAGGAACTAACCCTCCTGAGCTTTTATGGCCTCTGGGTTCCTTCTGGAAACTCCCTGCACGCACTCGTTGCGGCTTTACTTCAAACACACTAAGTGTTTAAGTCTCCTCGACCTTGCACACTCTTGCAGCAACAGTCTATCAATGCCTTAGCTCGGAATCACAATTCTGAGACCCCGTCCAGCCTGTACAACCCTGGCACGACTCTAACAATCCTATTTACTCTGGGCAAATGAGAACAAGAGTTTAACTGCTTAGCCTCATCAATGCACTCTATGCGGAGGAATTCAACTGCACTCTATGCAGGAATCTCCTGGCTCAAACAGAGAAACAATTGAAACTCATTTCTCATTCTCTCAGGTTTCGAACCTGATATGCAATCACATACGCAGCATATAGAAGATAAGCATA
>ML798187.1:163402-184926 GCA_009831015.1 Picea engelmannii
TACTAGGCTGAGGTTACAGGGAAAACACATGGGCACAATGAAGGAATTCTCTCCCAGGAACCACTCATACTCACTGCCCACAGACACTCCTTCCCCACATGCCTATTCCACCCCAGGAGTATACACCTTCTCTGTCACCTAGACAGTCCTTTGGATGCTAACCTCCCTTTCCTTGGGTTTCAACAACAGGCTGGACTGAAATTCTCTAAGCTCTGCGACAGCTACAGGGTTCCTTCTAGGATATCTCTCCTTCCTCAGTAAACTCTCTCACTTGGAGAGAGTCGCTCACAGGTCAAGCAACCTATTCTTCCAACTTCAGCCACCTCTCTCACCTGGAGAGAGTGTGGTATGACTGCCCAACAAGCCACACAGGGTCAACACTACATGTCCACCATAGTCAACAGGAATTCAGACAAGAACACCCCTAGGTAGCAACTGATAGGTGCAATAGCATAACTAGGCTTATCAGGGACGGAACACTTCCATTTTCTCAATCTGGAAGCATGGGATAGACGCATGCTTTGGTTCTCAGGGATGCATGACGAGTTTTCCACACAGGAGTTGACTTAGACTTAACAGTTCACAACCGAAGGGGTGTACCATCCTTCCCGAAGAAAATATAGACACTTGCCTTTTTGTTTCAGAGTGCACGAGGGTATCTCTTGTAGAGGTCAGACGGTTTCACACTCAGATGATCAAGTAGAATGGAGGATGAACCCCCCAACACAGCTCATCTTAGCCATTTTATTTGCATGTGCCTGGGTTGACACTTGTCACCCATGCAACTGCATGCATTCGTTTAGCATGTGTTCTTTCCATTCGAAAGTTGTTTGCCCTTCCAAAAGAACTTAGGATAAAACATATTATTCACATGTCTTTTGGAATAATATTAAGATATTATTCCCAAGGACCTAAGCCCCTAGGCTCAACACTTAGTCCCTTTTCCCACCTTCTAGCCCATAATCCCTTTCCCACTCTATGGAAGCTTAGTCTCCCATCACTCATTCATTGTGGTCGGTCTGCACGCGGCGATGTTTATATTTTATTATTGTTCTACATAAATACAGGTACAAAATCAGGCTCTTGGCCTTCAACACTTAAGCTCTCTGGCCTAACAATCACATAATCCCACTAGCTTATATAAATTCATCTCACCAGTATATAAAACATATTTACCATTCATTTCATAAACAATATTTACAATAGGGCTCGACCTTGGGGACATTACAATCCCCCTCCCCTTATTTTTGCACTGTCCTCAATGCAACTTTACATTGCATCTGCAAGATTTTCAAAATTTTCAAAAAAGATGTGGGTACTCTATTTGCATAACATCTTTTTTCTCCCATGTCGCATCCTCAGGACCATACCAGATCCACTGGACCTTTACAATCTCTATGGCTCAATTCCGGAGCTGTTTTCTTTTCCTGTCCAATATGCGCACAGGATGAACTTGCATGACACCTTCTGGTTCCACCTGAATCACATTCAAATCGATAACATGATTAGCATTAGGAATATATTTCTTAAGCAGTGAAACATGAAACACATTGTGTACAGTCATAGATGCAGGTTGTTATCACCCTATAATTTATAGGATCAACTGGTGACTGGAATGTTATCTCTCTAGTGTTTTTTATTTGTCAAATGATTTTTCATTCTGCAAATAATTTGAGAAAAGAAAGAAAAACAAAAACAAAAAAGAAAAGAAAGAAAAACAAAAAAGAAAAGAAAGAAAAACAAAAAGAAAAGAGGGCATAAAAGAATTTCAATAAGAGCCCCATGCAATAACAATGACTTGGTCCATACCTTTCAAGCATGGCCAAGTTCTTTTAAATTGATGTTGATAGGAATAGTGAATAATCTTGGCTAAACTGTTTAATCTTAGCCAAGTGACCTAGGTTAGTTAGTGAATAAATCTGGCTAGACTGTTTAATCTTGGTCAGGTAGCCCCAGGATAGAGTAAGTTCTTAGCCCAACAGTTTAATCTGGGCTAATTGTCATAGGAAGTTAGGTTAGAACTTAGGGTATTTTTCTTGTTTTAAATAAAACCATCTCAATGATCAATGTTGGACCATGTTTTGGATGCTCGAAAAGTTGTTTTCCTAACCCCTTGGTGATGTAAAGATGTAAAACCTTGGGAAAAACCCATGAGATGCTCTTATCCTAAGTTTTTCAGGGCGCATACGCTTTCGCGCCCACAATTTATGCACCACTCATGTATCAACGACCCAAATGATCGTGCCTAGATCTATGATGGACAAATATTTTCAAACCCCCCTGACTGTTCTACCTTTAACGGAGGGGGGTGGGGGTTCGAAATCGCTGATAATACATGCGTGCATCTAGATGGCTCACATTTCGATGCTTAGATCTACGGTCTATATTGGATTCCAGACCCCCCCCGTTTGTTCTGCCTTTAATGGAGGGGGGGGGGGGTCTAGAATGTGTGTTAAAGAGTGCACACAGATCTGCATTCCAAAGGAAAGTACACAGATCGACGGCCCAAGGTATTTTTCGGACCCCCTCGAATGATCTACTTTTAACGGTGGGGGGGGGGGGTCCGGAATGGAATCTTACTCTAGTGGGCCCCTTATCTATATGTGGCATGAATCTTATGGTCCTGAATCCCACCGCCTCTCACTGCCTGGCATGCCACATCCCCTCCTGACGTCATCATCCACCTTTCCAATAGAGTCACATCCCATAACTCCATCAATCCTTCTCCCTCATTCACTCGTGGCAAGTCCCCTCACCATGATTTTTTCCCCCGATCAATAACCACCACATCACCCATCTATATCCTTCAGTTGTTATCACCTGCCATCTCACATTCTAAACAACCCATTGGCCATTTATTACTAGATAACTTATCCGTTAACCAACTGACCTGTCCCCCGTATTGGCGATGGAAGTCACTCTCGGATTGCTAGCAGGAGCAGAGCCCGACGCCCATCAGTTTTATGTCATGGTGGTTTATAGATGGGATGACAGAATGGAAGCCAACTCAAAACAATATCATTCCAACTCCAAAACTAGGCCATGCATGCATAGGTGAGTGAGGTCTTATATAAACTTCGGACAGTGAGTTGTAGTAAAGGGTGAACATGTGGAAGACTTATATAAGAGAAACGCAGAGGTCTGTTATTAACATCGGGTTTCTAACAGGCTGAGGAAGAAGACGTCCAAATGCAATATCATCTTACATTCAAATGCAAAGCCAGAGAATGCAATAATGAAACAATAAATCTTTTATCATAACATAACTGCAATAACTTGCTCGAATCAGTCAATCATGAACTCTCTTAGCATGAGACGAAAATTAGATGGAGTAAGAAAATATGTCTGTCATAAAACAAGATATATCATATATAGATGCATAACCCGCAAACTAGAATATCAATTAAAACTTTATAGTAGGGAGCTTTGTTCTACCATCGATAGATACAAAAATGGCGAAAACGCCTACATATACTCAAAACAACAACAACAAAAAAATCAAGATGTTGCATTAAACACATTGCATCTGCATGGCTTCTAATAATCTATAACTACAGTCTCTGAATGATCGTGCACCTATGGAAGACGTAATCGAACTTCTGACAGCTCCGTGGGAGAATCGACGTGCCTTTAATTCGTCGTCGGACTTTCCCATTATGGTGGAGGCGATGTCTAACCACCACCAACTACCTTAATAACTGCTTTATCGGGATTGCGGATGGCCCGGCCAACTCGACACTTCTGCGATGTGGAATAACCTTCGTGCTGCCACCTGGATTAGCTGAACAACCTGATGAATAGGCGTGGAGGCCAGTGCGAAGGATGGGGTGCATGACGGGAGTGATGGCGCCAAAACTATGAGGGCGAGGCAAGAAGTGATGAGGTGTGAGAGAAGTTACAGGGGAGAACACATGGCAGAAGGCAATAAGTGGAGGGAGCAGGAGATGAGACATAACAGACACGCTTTAATGGGAGGCTGACATGGAAAGGGGCAGGACACATGGCAGGTGGTGAGTCGATGACAAGATAGGGAAAGGATAAAGGGGGGGTGAGACTCATTGCACGGTCAGGTGGAGAACAGATGGAAATATGATACGATAAGAAAGGGGGCCCCACGTTAATTAAACATAGAAAGACAGAGGATGTACAGATTGCATATGTGTCATTGATCTGGGCAATCTAATCACAAACGTCGGAGAGATGCATCCTTGATTCCAGACCCCCCCCCTCCGCTTAAAATTAGAAAGGCGGGGGGGGGGGTCTGGAATCACCTTGCGCCCCGTTGATCTGGGCGCTTCGATCATGGCCATTGAAGAGGTGTGCCCTTGATTTTGGACCCCCCCCCTCCTCCGCTTAAAGGTAGAAAGGCCGGGGGGCTCCAGAATCCCATGTGTGTCGTTGATCTGGGCACACGAATCTCTGCCACCCAAAATTGTTGACCACTTAATCACAAGCACATTTGCACCTAGAGATTATAGTAAATGGGTTTTTCACCCATTCCTTCGCATTCTAACCCCCCTTACCAGAAATATCACTAAAATTTGGCTCCATGGGGGATAGAGTCATCCCTATGATACTCTAAGAACACTTTTGCAAATTCAATGCCTTGCTATTGGGCTATGGAGTCACTTATTAAGCCGAAAACATGGAAATAGATAATACACAAAGGAAAAAGGACAATATTTACAAACAGAGGAGCCATCTAAGGCTCAAATAAAACATTTTTTTAGAAAATGCCCATTCACTGGGCTGTTGAAAACCCCTTCACCCTCCAGATCCTGCAACCCATATGTGTTGTTGGAGAAAATCTCAGAGATTTTAAAGGGGCCAATCCAGAGGGCATCGAACTTGTTGTGCTTGCCTTTATCTTGTCTGGGTGTGTCCCATTTAAATACCAAATCTCTGATCTCGAACTCCTTTTTCCTGACCTTCTTGTCAAAAGCCTGTTTGATCTCTGTTGATGACTGTAAGTTGCATCCCTCACTTGTTCTCTGATCTGCTGCACTTCCACTATCTGATGAATTCTTTTGATCATATGATCTGGTTCTCCCTTGTAGTCTTGGAAGAACTTCGCCACAGGTAAGGCGAGCTGAGTAGGGAAAACCACTTCTTCTCTGTAGACTAGTTGAAACGGCAAAGTGCCCAGAGACTTCTTCGTTGTGACACGATCGACCCATAGAGAAAATTTCAACTTTGAATCCTAGGTTATTTTGTTGTCCTCCAATATTCTTTTAATGATCCTTATCAGGGTTTTGTTGGAGGACTCTACTAAACCGTTGCCTTGGGGATAGTAGGGGGTAGAGTGAACTAGTGAGATATGGAACTATTCGCAGAACTTGATTAGAGGCTCAGACCTAAAATAAGTAGTGTTATCGGTGACGATCCTGCTGGGATAGCCAAATCTGGCTATGATATCCTCCAGGAAGCTGATAATTACTTTGTGTGATGCGCTTCTGGTGGGGACAGATTCTATCCACTTGGTGAAATAATCTATTGCTGTCAGAATCCATCTGTGTTGATCACTTGAGGGAGGATGAATTTCTCCAATGAAGTCCAACTCCCACTTCTAAAAAGGTGTTGGAGATACTATAGGCTTCAATGGCAGTGATTTGAGTTGTTTCTTTCCTGAGAACTTTTGACATTTGGTGCAAGCTCTGATCTCCCTGCAAACATTGGGGAATAAAGTGGGCCAGTAATACCCAGCTCGGAGTATCTTGTGGGCTGTGGTCTTCCATAAATGATGACCTCCACAAAGGCCGCTATGAAAATCAAACGTAACCTTCTGGGCCTCCTGTGGATCCAGGCATCTCAGAAATACCCCTAGAGGGTCTTTCCAGTACAAGGTTTGGTCAATGAGGCAATACCTGACCACCTTGATCTTTAGAGACCTTTCTTTTCTTTTTCCCATTCCATCGGGGGGCTTCAAATCTTGCAGAAAATACAGAATGTCATGATACCAGGCACATTCTACCAACGATAAGACATCTTGAGAGAATTGGTTGGGCGATTCATCTTGCTGAGATCCTGAGCGAGTATTGATGAAACTAACTCCCAAGGCTTCGCAGTTGGATTCATCCAATAGCTTGGCTAAACCTTTCCCCTTAACCAACTTTGTGGGTTTTATCTCTAAGTCAAATTATAGAATTTTAGCGATCCATTGGCCTCTTTTCCCATCTACGTTAGGTTGCACAAGGATGTCCTTCACGGAAGCTGAAGGAATGTATGTTGTTACTTTTGAATGCAAGACATAGACACTGAAAGCTTTAAGATCTTTCACTAAGGAATAGGCTTGCTTCTCCATGATTTCATACCTACTCTCTGCGTCTCTTAATGCCCTGCTGAAGAAGGCGATGGGTTGCTCACACCCTTCCTCATTTTTCTGCAGTAAGACTGCCGCCACTGTATCCCAGGAAGCAAAGGAAAAAATCAGGAAATCCTTGGAATAATCAGGAATGATTAGCACAGGTGCCTCAGTTAATGCCTTTTTTATTCGGTCAAAAGATGCCTGGGGCTCAGCGGTCCATCTCACTTCGTTTCCCTTTCTGAGCATTGTTGTGATGTGTTTTACTAGTTCAGCAAAATTTGAGACGAATCTCCTCAAGAAGTTAATCTTTCCTAGAAATGCCTGGACCTCTTTTTTAGACCTGGGAAGTGACAGGGTTTGAATCGCCTCCACTCTATTGTGGTCAATTCTTACTCCTTCCGTCGATACTATATGGCCTAGCAGCTTGCCCTCCATCATAGAGAACATGGACTTCTTGGGATTTAGGGAAAGACCAAATCTCCGGCACTTTGAGAAAACTTTCCTTAAGTGACAGTGGTGCTCTTTATCGGACCTGGAGAAAACTGTGATGTCATATAGGTAGATCACTACGAACTGGTATTTTTCTCTGATGAAGGCTATGTCCATGGCTCACTGAAATGTTGCTCATGCATTCATCAACCCAAATGGCATTTTGACATACATGAATGTGCCCCAAGGATTGGTGAAGGTTGTCTTCTCCCTGTCCTCGGGCATGACCGATATCTGATTATAGTCAGAAAACCTATCGATCATGGATATCCTGGATGCACCAGTTACCCCCTACAATATATGTTCCATCTTAGGTAGGGGGTAATTGTCTTTCTTTGAGATTCTATTCAGGTTCCTGAAATCGACACAAAGCCTGATTTCTCTGCTTTTCTTCCTTACTGGGACCAAGTTGGCCACCCACTCAGAATATCTCAAGGGGACAATGATTCGTGCATCCAACAACTTTTTAACTTCTTTCTCCATGACGAGAAGCAACATGGGATTTATCTGTCTCAGCTTCTTCTTGAATGGCCTAGCCTCTTCCTTCAACGAGATCTTGTGCTCAATGACAAATGTGTCGTATGTCTTGAGGTCTTCGTATGTCCATGCAAACACATCGGCGAACTCTCTTAGCAACTCCGTGTACTCGGACCTCTGTTCACTGGTTAGGCTACTTGAAAATTTGACGAATCTAGGCTCTTCCTGTGAACCAATGTTGCATTCGATTGTATCGGCATCTTCATTTGAGACCTTGCCCTTTACTGGCACATCATTCCCATCGAACAATCTTTCTAAAGGGACAAGTCCTTTTAGAATGTGATTGTTGGGAAGCTGAATGATCCGATGATTAGTGATTTTATTTATAAACTCCTCAGGATAAGGGTCACCTTCCAAGTCAGGATCCTGGTCAATATGCAATGCAGAAAATTCATCAACTGATTGGAGAAACCTTTCGAGTTCAGAATCATCCTCGAACACCTTCCAATGCTTGACATTATCTGGCACCGAGGGCCTATATCTTATATCAACATCATTTTTTACCATAGGCAGCAGAGGAAATTTGAGCACACTAGCTGAGACAGCTAAAGAATCAGCGAAAGTATTTTCTCCCCTCAGAATGAAAGAAATGTTTAAAGCCAAGAAGAAATTATCAATAAGGTCCCATATTTCATTCCGATAATTTCTGAGCCGGGGATTATTGGCACGATAAGCATTCCTTACCTACTAAATAATCAACTTAGCATCTCCGAATATTGTTATCTCTTTAATTCCCATTTCCTTTGTGGCCCTCGTACCCAGAACAAGAGCTTCATACTCTACCACATTGTTGGTGACTTCAAATTCCAGCTTGTATGTCAGGGACACGACTTCTTGACAAAGTGATATGAAAACCACTCCAGCGCCAGCGCCTTTGCTAGAAGAAGCTCCGTCAAAAAACATCTTCCACACAGGGGAGCTTTGAGAGGAAATCAGATGATCAGGGCTAGGATGTTTTCTGATTAGTAAAGAGATTTTAGGGGCATCGGTAAGTTGCAACAAACTAGACCTCAAGTCAGTGTCAAGTGCAAAGATGGGGTGATTGGTAGGGTTTGCTTCATCACTGACAATATAGGCTAGATGGGATTCTCTGTATAATCTCCTTTGTTCCCCTCCGAAGACTAGAATGGTGGCGTATGTGAGATCCATCTGTAGTGTCCCTCCCAGTTTTTTGATCCATGATCTAGACAACAGCATACCGAATTTGGGGGGGGCTTCGGCTACCACAATATCCATGACCACACTTTTCATTGGAAGATGAAACAGGGAAACCACCAAGTCTTTGATGAATCCTAGACACTACACTCTCCTTGAATCGAAAGAATATAAATCATGATAAGTTCTTGTCACCTCCAGTCCCAATTCTTCCATGACTATTTTTGGCATAAGGTTATGGGAAGCCCCTGAATCCATGAGACAGTTATGCAGCACTTTATCATGTATGTTCAGGGATGTGTAGAACGGGGGGGGATGAGTCATCTCTGTCTTCTACCATGGGGCCTAAGATGACAACTGACTTCTCATCTTGAAGGTTTACTGAGTCAGAGGGGGGCTGGGGGGACTCGGATTGTAGCAGCTTGGAGAGGGATCTTTTAAAATCTTCATTTTTAACTAGCTCTAAGAGAGGGATGGGGATTCTGATCTTTTGAATTTCATGTTCAAAATTAAAGGATGGAATGGTCTTAGGAGCTTCCCTTACCTCAGTGACAGGTTCTTTGGCTACTGGAAAAGTGCTCTGATCTCTTTTATCTTTAGTAGCAGTTGTTGCGGATCTAGTAGGTTTTTCTGCTATGAGAGGCTAGTATGGGATGTCAACGTCTCCTTCTTTCCTTCTCGATCTGAGATTATATCTATTAGAAGTGTGACTAGCCCTTTGTTATTTCCCCAACTCATGAATTTGAGCACTCATCAGTGATCCTTCATATGCGGACTGCGTCAAATGGGGAAAATGGGGAGCTTCTTCAATACAGTGAATTTCAGGGCCAAACTCGTCTATCTCCTCTCTTTCCTCATGATCAACTAGGTTGTTTTGGAGGGGGGTTTGAAACCTTTGATCTTCTTTGTCTTTTCCCCTTTGTTCCCTCGGGAAAACCTGAGGTATATTGTTAGTAGGTCTTCTGAAACCTCTATTATCAATGTTCTGGGGATTTTTGTACATGGGCTTCCCCTCTAATTCCCACCTCTCCATCTTGGTAGCAAGTGATTTTAGTGTTGTAGCTGTCTCATCTGTCTGATGGGGCAGGGGAGAGGAACTGGATAAGGAAGCTTCAGGCCTGTTCTTGGACGTATTTCTATCACCTACGTTCATGAGTCGGTTGAAAACCAATATGTTATATTCTACCTCCATGGTTTCATCCTGCATGTGGGATAGCGTAGTAGCTCTTCTCTCCCTTAGCAGTAAGCAGAAATTGGGATCAAAAGAGTTGGAGTAAGTGATATTTTCAGAGGCTTCGGAGGGATTTATCTCAGTAGGGATTCTGTTGTACATTTTATTAAATCTCTTGGAGAAGTCAGAGACAGACTCTCCTTCCTTTCTCTTCAAGGACCCAAACTCTGTCATGTAATACATGAAATCTTTTTTATCTCCCCACTGTCTCAAAAAGGTACTATATAAAGCTTTGATTCCATCAATAGATCCAGGAGGCAGGGCCTTGAACCATTTTCTAGCCTCTCCTTGGAGACTATGGACAAAAATTCTCATCCATACGTCTGCGTGCATGATAACATTATCATCCGCAAAAGTATAAAAGGATGCTAGGTGTTTTTCAGCAGCTATGTCCCCGTCGCCTATAAACTTGGGTAGCTGCTTTAGGTATCCTTCTAGTGGGAGGGCATTGAGAAGCTGTGGTAATACAAGAGGAGCATACCTAGCGGCTATGATGGCCTCCATTGTGGTCATAGGGGGATTTTCTCCAGCCATATGGATATTATGTAAAGGGGAACTCGGAGGAGAAGGAACTCGGAATGTGGATACTAGGGATGAGTTCTTAATGGGAGTGGGAAACAAGAGAGGATTTAAGGAGAAAGCTAATGAGCTCAAGTCAGCAGGTGCTCCTCCTTGTGTAGGAGTGGGGAAATATTCTGTGGTCGTGGTTCTACGCCAAGGTATAGCTTCAGAGGAGAGGGGAGTGACAAGGATTTCTCCCTCCAATCCTAGACTAGGAGGGGAAAACTCAACAGGAACACTCCCAAAATTTAGGAAACGGGAAACTTCTGAAGGAGGTCTATTAAGAAACTGAGGAGGAGAAAATAGAGTTCTTACATATGGAGATGGTGTATTACCTGTTTCAGTGGTGGAAGCTTCTTCTTCAGGGCCCTTTCCTTTGGGCAACTGTGGATGAGACCGCGTGTTTCTGCCTCTGAAAGCCACGATTGATAGAGCAGGTTCTCCCTAGCGAAGTCGTCACAATGGAGTCACCAGGTGCATAGCAACAATCTTGATAATTCTGATATCTGATGCACCTTCAGAATCATTTAATCGTTGTCATCAATCCCGGGGAAAATATTCAACTTCGTCCCTGCCAACGACGCCAGAAATGTTGGCGACAAAAGTCACTCCCGGATTGCTAGCAGAAGCAGAGCCCGACGCCCATCAGTTTTATGTCACAGTTGTTTATAGATGGGATGACCGAATGGAATCCAACTCAAAACAATATCATTCCAACTCCAAAACTCGGCCAGGCATGCATAGGTGAGTGAGGTCTTATATAAACTTCGGACAATGAGTTGTAGTAAAGGGTGAACAGGTGGAAGACTTATATAAGAGGAACGCAGAGGTCTGTTATTAACATCGGGTTTCTAAAAGTCTGAGGAAGAAGACGTCCAAATGCAATATCATCTTACATTCAAACAGAAAACCAGAGAATGACATAATGCAACAATAAATCTTTTATCATAACATAACTGCAATAACTCGCTCAAATCAGTCAATCACGAACTCTCTTAGCATGAGACGAAAATTAGATGGAGTAAGAAAAATTGTCTATCATAAAACAAGATATCTCATATATAGATGCATAACCTGTAAACTAGAATATCAGTTAAAACTTTACAGTAGGGAGCTCTGCTCTACCATCGATAGATACAAAAATGACGAAAATGCCTACATATACTCAAAACAACAACAACAACAAAATCGAGACGTTGCATTAAACACATTGCATCTGCATGGCTTCTGACAATCTGCAACCGTAGTTTCTAAATGATCGTGCACCTATGGCAGACGCAATAGAACTTCTGGCAGCTCTGTGGGTGAATCGACGTGCCTTTAATTCGTCACCGGACTTTCCCATTATGGCGGAGGCAATGTCTAACTACCACCAACTACCTTAATAACTCCTTTATCGAGATTGAGGATGGCCCGGCCAACTCGGCACTTCTGCGACGTGGAGGACCCTTCACACTACCACCTGGATTAGCTGAATGTCCTGATGAATAGGCGTGGAGGCCAACGCGAAGGATGAGGCGCATTACGGGAGTGATGGTGCCAAAACTATGAGGGCGAGGCAATAAGTGATGAGGTGGAGAGAAGTTACAGGGGAGAACACATGGCGGAAGGCAATAAGCGGAGGGAGTAGGAGATGAGATATAATAGGAATTCTTTAATGGAAGGCTAACATGGAAAGGGGAAGGACACATGGCAGGTGGTGAGTCGATGACGATATGGGAAAAGGATAAAGGGGGGGCGAGACTCATCGCACGGTCAGGTGGAGAATAGATGGCAATATGATACGACAAGAAAGGGGGCCCCACGTTAATTAAACACAGAAAGATAGAGGATGTCCAGATTGCATATGCATCATTGATCCAGGTTCTCTAATTGTAGCCATCGGAGAGATGTGTCCATGATTCTGGACCCCCCCCCCCCTCCGCTTAAAAGTAGAAAGGCGGGGGGGATCTGGAATCACCTTGCGCGCCGTTGATCTGGGCACTTCGATCATGGCCATTGAAGAGGTGCGCCCTCGATTTCGGACCCCGCCCCCCCTCCTCTTAAAGGTAGAAAGGCCAGGGGCTCCAGAATCCCATGTGCGTCGTTGATCCGGGCGCGCAAATCTCTGCAACCCAAAATTGCTGACCGCTTAATCAAAAGCGCATTTGCGCCCTGAGCTTATAATGGGTTTTTCACCCATTCCTTCACATTCTAACCTCCCTTACCAGAAATATTGCTAACACCCCACTCCCAACAGATACCCATCTACTCAAAATTACCCTCACTCTTCATTCCTTCACCATTTACCCACTCATTGCACTAGAGAATTTACCCTGTTTTTTTCTCCGTTACATTCAGTCGCCCCCATCTTCAGTCATTCCTGCTAACATTGTTTTATTTGCAGGTATTATTACAGTAATGGTGCCAAAATCAAAATGAACAAAAGGAGAGGAGAATCTATTTCTCCCACCTCCTGTCGATCTCGATAGGATTCCACTGGCTAACAAAGACTACTTAATCGCAGACACTAAGTGTGATTTCGACTTCGCAGACCTTCAATCATGGATTAAAGAAGTCTTCCTAGACCACCGTGATGAAATTGGACTCTGGGAGTCCAACCTTCCCCTGTATCTCTTCCCCCAGATTCACCATTTCCCAGAGTTGACCCTCAAGTGCCAAGCCCACTATATTCCTGAGCAAAGAGCCATCATATCCTCGTCCAGGGAAGTTCTCTTCCTCATCACGCTAGAAACCATCGACCAAATGATGCAAATGTCTCGAGCCGACTCCGCATCACCTTTTAACCTTGAAATCTTTACAGAGTTATACCAGAAGATGAATTTTCCTCAAAGAGCTCAAATATTTGAGCTTTTTCTTCCACAATCCACTCAGCTCCCTGCTACAAATCCCCCTTATCCTTCCTCCATGTTCTCGACCAAAGGAAACCAGGTTATCACGTCCCTATGCGCCTTGTTGGGTTATTATTCAGATCATTGGGTAGATGAATCCATTATGGGATTTTTGTCTATTTTCTCCACCGATGAGAAGCCTACTACACAGTTCGACTTCAGCACATTCCTGGCGAACAATATTCACAAGAAATTTGTCAATTTCACCATAGAAGGCATGTTCCGGTATTCTTCAATACTGGCATACCTATTCATTTTCTTCCAAGCGGACAAATTTGCTTTTTCCATGCAGAAGATGGACAGAGATGGAAGACCCCAGGCAGTAACCGCATGGACTTCCCTTCTTAGACATAACTCCACGGAATTCAGTTTCAAGCAGTTCATCGATCAATTCTACCACCTGATGGTGAGTATGCTCAGTGGCAGACCCAAACCCAAGATTAATGATGAATTTTAGAGGATCCTACTTCTCTCAGATGATACAAAGACTAGTGATTGGTACCTGTACCAAAATGACACTGAGATCAGAGTCTATGGGTGCAAGTTGGCCCCATATAAATTGCCCAAATACTTACCTGTCAAAATTTTTTCTCTGGAATACATAAGGCAGATGATAAACTGGGATGATATTCATTTTGTGTCTTTAAAGAAGAAGCAATAGCTCAGAATAAAAGGGCAGATTGAATCTTTCATCTGCAACAATCGAGGCACCGGGGAGGAAGAAGACAGGCTGCTAAAGGAAATGAAATTCTTCATGAGTTTCACATGGCGCTACGATCCATGCGAGATCATTTCAGAGATGAGGATAAAATACAAGAATATCATGTATGTCCATGAATCTAGGCCTGAGGTAGAGAAATTTACAAACCAGTCAAGATGGAAACCAAACACTTTGGTTGAAACAGAACAACAGGACCTCCCGGTCACTGTATCACAGACAACCACACCACAGGAATCAAAGGAGGAAAGGCCTAGGCAGGATCTGTCACCTCCTCTCACTGAAGTGTCATTAGAAGAATTCTGACTACATACCAAGAGGCTAAAAACTAGCCCAGCTCCTAACCCAGCTAGAGAAAAGGAAATTCCATCCACTATAGTGACAGAGGTTGATCGGTCGCTCCTCAACATAAGAAACAAGAAGATTATAACCCCTGTGTTACCAAAGAATACTACAGATACTCCACCAATCAAACATCCAGGTAAGATAGGACCAAAGATGATCATCTTTGAGAGATATGACTTTATCAAGAAAAAGAATCAGACTGTGACCAACAACACATATGCCCAATTCTGGAAGCAGACGTTGACTGCACAACACAGGCTGCTATCGACGTTCGACACGGAGAAGGGTAGAATGCACATGGAATTTCTCCAAGCATAGGTGCCAGACCCAAAGGTAATCATCGATTATAAAAGGGCAACCTTTGAATTCTACAACAAAGACGTGCATCCTGTCGATCAAATGGATCTGCACAGGAAAACTGGAGGAATGGTTTTCTCCACGTTGGCACATGCTTCCACTACTGCTTCCAGGTTACAAGTGTCTCTGAACAACGTCTAGACACAGTTGAAGTTGGAGAATATATCATCCTTTACCAAGGACAACAGGATCAAGACATTGGAGGAGATGGTCCTTAGGATCGAGTACGATCCCTCGAATGTGAAAGCAGTCGAGGAGATGATCAAGAAGAAAAATGCAGACATAGCGTATTTGAGGAAACATTTGAAGCTGCCATGAATAATAGACTCACAGGCAAAGGAAATAGCAGAGATAGAAGGAGAAAAAGATGAGATGCTTAAGTTAATCATGGAGCAGAATGCACAACTGAAGGAAATGGAAGTTGAGATGGAGAAGCTAGTGAAAGAGAAAGAATAGTTGAAACCCATGGAAGTAATTCCATTGAGTGTAGTGCCACTCTCATGAGTGAGCACAACATCACTAACAAAAGTCCCATCAGCGAATCCACTGACGTTTATGGAAAAGACAATTGAATTGGCCAAATCTATGGAAGAGATGAACCTGCAGGAGACAGAGATTAGCAGACTCAAAAAGGAGATTGAGAACCTTCAGGAACTCAAATATTCTTATCAAACCAGTTTCTCCAAGAAAAATCAAGTGTCATACTAGCTCAAACAAGAGTTACAACAACTCCGGAAGCAAACAGTGGTAGGTAAAACACTGGTCGAAGTCAAATAAAGTGTCTGGATAGACATCACCAAGTCTATGAATGAAATATGGCCAATGATACAGATTATGTTTGAGAAAAATGAATTGGTGTAAAGAAGTAAACAAGCCATCGAGAAGATCAAATTAGAACTGGGAGAGATGCTCACACAGGCTAATGAATTCATCAAATTCTTGAATTCTAAAACCAAAGAGGAGCTGGAAGAGCTGAGAATTGAGGATAGAACAGAGACCATCCTTGAGGTCAAAAGAGTCTTGACCAAGAGAGGATTGATGCTACAGCTAGAAGAAATGGTTCAGGCCATGGACCTAGGGGTACAAAAGTTTTTCAGCAATATTGAGGCTCTACAGAAGAAAGGCCTTCCTGGTTTGAAGGTGATAAATGACAAACTGATGACACTCCCAGACTAAAAAAAGAGACTAGCCGATGTTGCTAAGGATAGTTCGAAGTTTTCAGGAATTCAAGGCAGCATCACTGGCAAGGCATTCCTAGATGCACTTCAATTGGACATCAACATACAGCATGAGATCCGATACATCTTCATCACCAAGCCTATTTTTTCCAAGTACACAAAAATGGATGAAGTCTACCGAAGGTTACTCAAAGTCAGTGTTCCCAGTCATCTTCGATGGGAAGAGCTTTATGACCTAATCAAGTAATTGATGAGCTATCCCAGCCCAATCAGCTGTCCAGTTAGATGAGGTTGTGCAGAGGCCTCACCAACGATTCACCTAGAAAACAACATGCAGTTGCGACACATCATCAAACAGTTTCCTAGTTTCTTGTATTTTGTTAAGTTAGTTAGGACAAAAATAGATTTACCACGTCCTGATCTTTAATGACAAGATTGTTTGTAATTTTGGGTTATAAATACTTCACTTTTCAAAGTATTGAGGGTTGATCTTTATGCCCTGCGAGCTATCAGAATGTAATATTTTTCAAGAGATCTTCCATTAATACAAAGAGGCATTTTTATAGGATTCTTGCGTGTATTCACTGGTGATGTTTTTCTTTCTAAGTTTAATGTTATTCWCGCTTAGTTATCACACTRTTTTCTAAATCTAATCTTTGAAAGTAATGAATGTTGYAGGATTTATCTTTGTATACCCTGTTTCTGACTTTAAAAGATTTTAGTGYTTCATCTTCTGATTTTATGATAAAGAAATTCTTAATTGATTCTTTGTTGTWATTGRCATTCTCACMTTTTTTCYGCTATTTCTCATTTATGCTACTAAAAGAATCCAACAAATTACATTATCTCGCYCTGTGAAAAGTTTCTTTKCTTTCTGGTTTAGATTTTATTTCATGATACAKACCCCATAGCCCAATGGATGTGTAAACTCTCTCAGCCAACCCAACGAAAACTACAACAAACAAAACCAACATATTTTATTTACCTAGCCTAATATTTTAAATTTGAAACATTTCTAAATCATATAGAGAGATCCCTCTCTGAAGCTGGTAGGGCTAGATCCCAGCTTCGAAGTGGTTGGATAAAGTTACCTCCCATAAATTTATTCTTCTCTAACAACCTCTAGGAAATTTACAGAGCGTTAACATAGTGGCGACACCACTAGGGAACAGAACTGAACAAATTTTAACCTCACATCTTCTTTTCCCTAGAAGAAAAGTTTGCTTCTGAAATATTGCAAATCTAAGAAAGAAGTAATGTTTAGAGGTTCTTGAAAATGTGCACATAATATTTCCAGATTCGTAAAAATAAAAAGCATAAATATAAAAATCAAAAAGAAATCTGGCTCCCAAAAGAGATTATACTCGATCTCACCCAGACCCAGAACCTACGATAGCAATAGATAATCCAGAATAGTTGCTCAGGAAAAAGACCATTGCTGAAGTTTCAGTAAGACATAATCCCCTTCAGAAGTCCCCTTCTCTTCCAGAGGAGCTTGTTTCCCTTCAGGATTTTGACTTTGACATCCTTTTCGAACAAAGCCTATTTAGAATGAAATCCGATAGCTTTGTAACTGAAATCATTATGGACCCAACCGTCTTGCAACCTCGGACTCCTAAAGTTCTATCTCCCACTACTAAACCTCAAACCACTCACTCTTTGCCATCTAGCCCCTCCTCATCCTCGTCTTCTGTCACCACTCCATCTATCATCCAGGTTATCGTCATGCCCCCTCCGCCTATCATGGCAGCCAAATATGCTCCCTTGGTGTTGGCTACACCCCTTCATGCTATGCCCCAAGAATATCAAATGAGACTTCTACAATTCGATGGAATAGGATCCTTGAGCGCCCAACAACACGTTGATAAAATGAATGATTATTTTGACCTACAGGAAGTAGATGAGGTTGACGTTCAAATGAGATTGTTTGCCCAAAGTTTGATGGGTGACATTAAGAAATGGTATAAATTTTTACGTGTTTCCTCAGTCCTTGACATTACCTCATTCCAAAGGAGTTTTCTAGATAGATGGGAGGTAAAGAAAAACCCTCTCCAAATCCTGTCAGAATATGAAAACATCAGAAGAAATCAAGGTGAGATAGTACAAGATTACTGCACCCATTTCAATAACCTGTACAATGTAATTCCAGCTGATATTAAGCCTCCACAAGGTTTAGCATTGATAAAATTCCCTGATGGTTTTGACACCGATATGTCATATCAATTAAGGGAAAGAAACTCCACCACCCTGGAGGACATGCAGAAAAGTGCAATAAGTGTGGAGGCCAACCGGTTGGCAAAAAGGGCACGATGGAGGACAAAGAGGAGAATCACAATCAAAGAGGAACCTTCCACATCAACTTCTAATTCCAAATTGGATTCCTTAGCCAGAGCAATAGAAATAATGATGGAGAGACTTACTGTATCCAAAAGAAACCCTCCTAGAGAAAACCCACCAGCTCCTCAAATTTGAAATCCTAGCTTCAGAAGAAACCCTCCTCAAATCAGGTAGAGAGATCCTAGGGATCAAAGGGAATAAAGAGGTCTTGATCAATAGATCAGACCTCTCCTACAAGAAAATTATGCCAATGAAGGAGAGGAAGTAATTGAAGAACTAGAGGATACTCACATAAACCTCATGGGAATTCACGATAATGAAGCTATTTTGCTTACCCAGGAAGAGCAAGAAATTTTTCTTCTCAATCAAACAAAGGTAAGTGAAGAAAATGAAGACGCCAAACAAAAGGAATTTGAAATTTCTATTTTGGAGGTACATCGACAGTACAATCTACGAAGTAAAAAGACAGATGGAAGTTCCCCAAAAAAGGTGGCCGAAATAAAGAAGACAATCGAAACCCAAAAAGGCCCTGATCCCTCTACCGAGAAGAGCCCTGAGAAGGGTAATGTTGAAGTTTCAACAAAAAGAAACTTTACCATTCTGAAAAGATCATCGCAGTCTGAGGTTTCATCAATTAACCCACCAAATACTTATGTCCAAAAGATTGTGGCGGACAAATCAGAATTGCTGAGCCAAACAAGAGCACCTACACCTTTCAGCCTCAAAGGGGAATTAGCCAAAGTAAAAATTCCCATTCCCCTTTTCGAGTTGTTGAGCAAAGATGCTTACCATTCATAGGTGATTAAATCACTGACCATTAAACCTAATATAGGTACAAAGGCCTTAACTGTTGGGTCAATGAATCATTTAGATACTGTGAACCTTACAGATGATCAACCTGAACTCTTGTTCAGACCTGAAGTGGATGGTCAGACCGACAATGGTGTTGTCGCTCCTTTTTACATCAGCCTTAATATACACGACCTGATTTTGCATAATGCTATGTTAGATTCAGGCGCTTCCCATAATTTGATGCCTAAAGCAGTGATGGAAAAATTGGGACTTGAAGTTACTAGACCTTACAAGGACATACACTCTTTTGAATCCAGTAAAGTTAGATGTATCGGTTTGATCAAAGATCTGTGTATAACCCTGGTCCAGATTCCCGCGAAAAGCATGGTCATGGATTTTGTGGTTGCAGACATTCCCCCAAACTATGGTATGTTGTTGTCCTAGTCTTGTGGGGGCAAGTTGAAAGGTACTTTGCAATTGGATATGTCTTATGCCATTGTCCCAGTTTTTGGTCAACAGAGAAGAATATATAGAGAAACACTGATGAATTACATGGTTAGCATCCAAGAAAAACCACATAACTATCCTCTATACTCTACACATTCTGACCTGGACTCCTTCATCCTATACAATGATGGTGATATGGGAGAAAAAATCATTTAGATGGAAGAAGATACATCTGGTCCGGATGAAGGCCAGGAAATCGTTGAGGCAGAAAGAAAGAAAAATGTGATAATTGAAGAACTACCAGCGGATTTCTGGAGCATGGACTTTGATGGAGCTATAAGAAAACAAGGAGCTGGAGCAAGAGTTTGGTTGCACAATCACAGATCCAGGTATTCGGAAAACCATTCTTACAAATTAAATTTTCAATGCACTAACAATATTGTCGAGTATGAAGCCTTGATGCTCGATCTAAAACTTCTAAAGAACGTTGGTGCCAAACAAATTATGGTAAGAGGTGATTTTGAATTAATAATCAAGAAACTTAAAGGTGAGTATGCAACAAAACACCCTCATCTTAGAGCTTATAGGAATGATGTTCTGGATTCCCTTAAATGTTTCATTGAAGTTGATTTGCAGGTGATGCCTAGGGGGAAAAATATTTTGGCAGACGGGTTAGCTACGTCAGCAGCCACATGCAATATACCTTGTCAATCCACTCACCCATACACGATGGAGGTGAAATGCAGACCAACTGTTCCAGAAAACATCATATATTGGCAGGTATTTGGTAATGATGATCAAATTGAAGATTTTCTGCAATGTAAAAATGATTTCGAATGTACAAACATAGACTTAGAAAATGAAGATGAAAATGTAAAAAGACCCGATTTTTGAAATGATAGTGTAAATAAGATAGATTCAGGAGAGTTGGTCTATGGCACAGAAGCAGTCTTTCCCACTTCCTTAGGAGTCCCTGTCATGAAATTGATGCAAGAAATGCAAGCCGAGCCAAACGACTCCCAAAGAAGGATCAACCAGATGATCCATTTGCAGCAGTCCAGGGAAGAAGTATACAACAAGACCCAGGTAGTCCAAGAAATCATTAAGAATATTTTTGACAAAAGAACCAAGGACGATGATTTCGAGCTAGGAGATTTAGTGCTGAGATGGGATTCCCAAAATGAAGACAAGGGAAATCATGGAAAATTCGATAATTTGTGGAAGGGACCATACATGATTCAAGAATTTAGAGGAAATAACGCTTTCTTGCTAAACAACAGTGATGGGACGGATTTGCCAGGAGGACTTGTAAATGGAAGAATGCTGAAACATTATTCACCACCTCAGTAGAGACCTGAAGTCACACTTTCCATTGTACAAACCATTTTTTATTTTTCTTGCGAGTTTCTGAGTGAATAACTTTGTTCATTTGGTTGAAGCCTGAAGAGAAGGCCCTAAGCTGATTGACCACTATTTTTTCCATTTTTCAAAAATAAAACCAATCAAGCAACAAAGGCGACTAGGGATGAAGTTTTAGAACATCAAGAATCAGGATTCTTGGCACTTCACAAGGAGAGTACCATCTCCAGGTGGAGTCGTTGTTATCACCCTATAATTTATAGGATCAACTGGTGACTGGAATGTTATCTCTCTAGTGTTTTTTGTTTTTCAAATGATTTTTCATTCTGCAAATAATTTGAGAAAAGAAAGAAAAAGAAAAAGAAAAGAGGGCATAAAAGAATTTCAATAAGAGCCCCATGCAATAACAGTGACTTGGTCCATACCTTTCAAGCATGGCCAAGATCTTTTAAATTGATGTTGATAGGAATAGTGAATAAGCTTAGCTAAACTGTTTAATCTTATCCAAGTGACCTAGGTTAGTTAGTGAATAAATCTGTCCAGACTGTTTAATCTTGGTCAGGTAGCCGCAGGATAGAGTAAGTTCTTAGCCCAACAGTTTAATCTGGGCTAATTTTCATAGGAAGTTAGGTTAGCACTTAGGGTAGTTTTCTTGTTTTAAATAAAACCAGCTCGATGATCAGTGTTGGACCATGTTTTGGATGCTCAAAAATTTGTTTGCCTAACCCCTTGGTGATGTAAAGATGTAAAATCTTGGGGAAAACCCATGAGATTCTCTTATCCTGAGTTTTTTAGGGTGCATACGCTTTCGCGCCCACAATTT
>ML798187.1:237903-262047 GCA_009831015.1 Picea engelmannii
TCTAGCGCAATAAGAGACCAAAGTCATCGATCTTGTAGGAGAATGTTTCAAGGACCACAACCCTTGAACACTTGAGATACTTCTAGAATTCGAGAGGAATAAAAAATGGGGAGAGGAGGAACAAAATCCAACCATTGTATTTGAGTGCATGGATCAATAGTCATTGGATCCAGGTAAAGTGCATGGATTCTAATCACTTTGTGTGCACAGAAGAGCGGACTCGTCGAAGTCCTAAAGTCTTGAGGTGGTTAGGGACTGTCCATCATCCAAGGGGACAGGTGGCGAAATATCTGAAACACCAGAGAAGAAGCATTCCGAGAGTTTGCATACAAGGAGAGAGAGACATCATCGAAGCTCTAAAGTTTAGAGTATATCTTGGTCGTTGATTTCCAAGAGGTATGTGTCAACAGATATCAAACTCTGCGGAATAGAACTCCGAGATATTTCAGTCATTTAGTGTGAAAAAATCTTGAAGCTCCGAAGAGCAGAGTAGATGTAACCATCCATTGCGAAGGAAATGTGGTGAGATATCTGAAGTTATGGAGGTTTAACACTCCAGGAAGAAGAAAGTGAATGAGGTTGAAGAACTCTCAAATTAAAAGGGATCCGAAGATAGATCTAGTCATTGATATTGCGAGGACATGTGTCGCTATATCCCTCATTCCAAAGAAAAGTCACTTCGAAGGTGTTGGAGTGTGAAGGTGAAAGAACTCCCGAAGGTTGATGAGTCAAATTTCATAGGAACCATGCATCGATAGTGGATAGGTGTCAATGGATCTGCTACTTTGGAGGAAATTCACCCTGTAGGAAAGTAGAGTTGAGTGGAGCAAGAAATCCCAAAGGCTGAAGCGCCAAAGTTTATCAGAACCAACCATTGGAAAGGAACGCATGGTAGAAGATATTCCATTTTAGAGAAAAGTCACTACAGGAGAAAAAGGAGTGTGTTGAACAAGAACTCCTAAAGGCTAGAGATCCATAGTTCATCTAAGTCGTCTATTTGTTGAGGACAGTTGTCAGCAGATCTTCCATTTCGAAAGATATCCACTTCGAAGGAAAGTGGGGTTGCGCGAGTTGAGAACTCACGAAAGTCAAAGTGCAGAAGTAAATCGGGATTGTAGTATAAGGGAGGACGTGTGTCTTCATGTTGTCCATTCTAGAAATTGTGAACTTTGGAGATATTACAAGGGACAATCGGTCAAAGATGAAATAGATATGGGTTGTTGAAAGTGGAGGACACGTGTCAGGAAATCGTGAACTTTGGAGGTTTCTTACTCTTGATATTTCATGGAGTCGTGTTTCGAAAATTGACGAAGCATAAGAGATTGAAGAAATCAAGGTTGTTTATTGGAAAAGGAGTGGAGGCCATCAATCCCTTACATGCCAAGTTGAAATTTTGTGAGTTTGGAGTTCGAGAGAATTGGAAAGCGGTGAAAGAAAACACTCGAAGCTCAAAGCTTCGAAGAACCCTTTGAGTTAGCACTTGGGAACAACCCGAGGTCATATGAAGGCAAGGATCTAATGAGGGAATATAGTACATGTTATTCAAATTCTTCAAAGAGGCCAGGAAAGAACCCACGGGTTTGACAGAACCTAAACTTTGAAGAAAAGGGGACCTATGTAAAATGCTTTGGGTCTAGCAGAGACCTGAAGAGTCAATCTGAATCCTTGATTTGAATGATCCTAGACCGATAGCTCAAGCACCCCTAGGAGAAATAAAAGGGGTTGCATCAAGTGGTATCATAGCCTAAATTTTGTCTGCAGATCATAGGAAAAGGAGAGACAGTGAAAGGACATAATCTAATACCAACTAGTATCAGATCTAAAAAATTCATTTGTACAAAGCAGGTGAAGAAGAAGACATAAAGTGATACTCTATGTGTGATTGTCTGCAAAGTGTGAAGCAGTCAGTAGAAATTCAGGTGGACTGTAAGAGGAATATGGAGATGCTCTCATTTATAGAGTAGACAACAAACAACCAAGTGGGATGAACATAGAGAAGATGGATACTGAAGGGCATAGGTGTGGTTGAGGAACAAAACAAAGCAGAGATATGGATAAAGAGCTCGAGGAGAGCAGAGAAGATATGGAGAAGATAATTTTGAAGATGCAGCAAGAAGCATAAGGAGGTTGGAAATATGAGTGGCCCTTGAAGAGGAAAGCAAGGTGGCCCATCCAACATTTTTTTTCAAGGAGGCTGTTGTAACAGATGTTGGAAATTGCTCTACTCAGTGTCTTTATCCAAAATGTGTTTGAGGATCACATTGAGCTTATCAGTCAACTAGGCACCTCAACTCCAAATTATCTCTAACTTGCATTAGATTGTTGAAGGCCTTGTAGGGCCTTTTGGGAAGAAATTTTTTGTTCTGGGGTATCTCACTACAAGTGTAACATCTCTATTTTGCATGTGGCACAACAACACTTGCAATATGAAGATTCTGCTGACATTTTCTCTCAATATGTTATTCTTTCCACAAAGGCAATCAAATGGTGTAGAATTTATTTCCACTCATTTTCTACAAGAAAAGATTTAAATGAGGAAAGTCACATGACTACTTCATCCAGTTGCTTTTGGAATCTTTGAACTTTGCTTCTGCTACCTCTTGAGCTTTGGAAAAGTGTTCTTTCTTGTTGGAGGATCATTTTATGTTGGTAGTGGATGATTTTATTTTAGAGCATTTGAACCTGATAACTAAGCAAAAAGAAATTTTTCAATATCAAGAAATCGCATTCTGAATCATAAATTCTTAAAGCAGGGAAGAAGCTCCTTGGTGCAACAATAAGACTCTCATCCATTTATTGCCGAAGTATAAAATCCAATTCTGACCTGATACTAACTTACCAGAAAGATGACGTCTCTATAAATTATGGCAGAAAGGAATTCATGCATCATATTGTTAATATAGCATCCTGTAAAATAGAAAATTTTATGAGTTGGGGGTATTAACAGCTATGGGTGGAGGGAATTTGGTTGAAATTCTGAAAATATCATGGAAATGTGTTGTATCCTTGCTATGATTTGGCAAGGAGGTTATGGCCAGCAAGGTGATCATATCAAACATTACTTTAACCCTAATATATTTGGCTACTGAGTCATCGAAGCTTTCAGAAAAATTATGGATATTGTCGTCTCCAGATGGTAGGGCATCGGCCGCATGCAAGAAATGCCACGAAGAGTAACCACACAAAATTTAAACCACATTCTATTTCAGGATTTTGACCATCGTTTTAAGAGTGTAAATATGCCACTTCCTCCAAATCTCAAAGGCCGAGATCATGGTCCCATACATACTCATCACGTCGATGGGTAGGGTTTCGTTTGTCAATTATAAACCCAATAGTCGAGCTTTGAAGTATTCGCACACGGAAAGGAAAGAGCAATGTTGTAGATACATTGGGAAGATGTGCCCATAGTGATATTTGTGTTGCATAGGTTATGAAGTTTCCACTATAAAATTTTCCACCGATTTATCTTCATGCAGCTAGGATGAATCAACAACAACTATCAGAATTCGAAACTTCAATCGGAAATCTCCTCAAAGGGACAAGAGTAGACGGACAACTCAATGCTTACCAGCTTTCTCTCTATATCGAATAGATATTTCCTTAGATAAGGAACATGTGTCCCTCACTACAACTCACGCACATGGAGGTGGATCTAATGCATGCACTGTTATAGACAGTTCGCTGGAATTTAGGATTATTTGTGATTTTAACATAAATCAGTTCGAATTACTGTTATGATTAGTTAAAGAAGGTTAATAATTAGTTTACTTTCAGTTAGGTGTTAGAAAAAGAATCTTACAATGAGGATTCAACTTCCTGGAGATAGATGAGTTATATAAAATGATGATCAATTGAAAATGAGAGGGAGGGGGGAAACCTCTTTTTAAGAGGGCTCCTATTGAAAGCTGAGTTATTTTGAAGACCTAGAATGGAGTAATGTAGGAGAGACGTGTTCACTTGATATGTGAGATTCATCACAGTCGATTCTTTCAGTATGTTCTTTGTATTTTCATTGTCATATTGTCTATCTCTTCCTTTATCGACTGATTTAAAATTTGTTTGGAATTCACTTTACATGCTCCTTACACACAGTTGATATGTGTTGTGTTTCGATGATGACTAGTCAGAATTCACTCAAGATTAGTGCTCTGCATGTAGTTATTAGCCTCCAGTCTTTTTCCTCTAAAGTTGTAGTGAAAATTCATCTATGTTAGATGCTTTCACTGTGATGATCTTTTCCTTTTCTTTTCTGCTACTATATCATGATTATTGATTGTTGAAAGATAGCATTATTTTGCCTCATTTTCCTCAAGTAACAAGATCACTGCTATTATCCCTTTTATTTGGTTTTCACTTGACTCCATCACCCAATATGCCTTTTCAAATCCATGCAACCACCAACCTTATCAAAATATCTTGTCTGATAAGAAATCTAGCCTTCTTACTATGATTTTTGAATATTCTTGAGTAAAGAGCCTTGGGCTATTGAGAGAGCCCTCTCTAAGTGTATTAGGTCAAAAACAAACTCTAAAGCAGTTTTCATGGATTGGCTTGCAGCAACCCAAGTCAAGTTCTGAGCAATGATTTATTATCTCATTATAAATGTGCTAAGTCTTGGCTCTATTACAACCTAGAACCAACTCTTGCGACAACAAAAGCAAAGGAAGACATTGAGGAGGTGGTTGAGGCATACTGAAAACCTCAGTGACACAGAGGAACAAGTTTTCATTTGAAGACCCGAATTTGGAAGAAGCCTCAGTGATGAGGAGGACGATAGATCATCATAAGATCTCATAAATTGTCAGGTGGGCATAAATGGACTTTGAAGTTGCCAGGTGGACAATGGATAGAGATCAGTTGAATATCTCATATAGTTCCATGAGGGAGTAATGAAATTTCAAATTTCCAGGTTCGAAATCAGATGAGATCTAGTGATCCCATTAACTTCCAGGAGAGCAGAGGAGAAATCCCAATTTTCCTAGTGGGCAAGGGAGAAGAGATGACACTATTTGAAAGTCTCAGGAGCTCAGAAGTGATTTCAGATCAGCAAGGAGTGTTGATAGATGAAGGTTCATATGGGATTATACACCATGTGAATGAATATGATGATAAGTTACATACTTCTGTCATCATGGAGGGGGATCAGAGATGTGTTATGATCATTGGAGGAAATAGGGTATTCTTGCCAACTAGCCTAGCAGAAAATAGTGCACATATTGAAGGTGCAACAGAAAGAGAAAGACAACCATTAGAGGTTGTCATGAAGGAGGATATGGTACAAATATTGAATTCTAACCAAGAGGATAAAAAAGAGCATTCAACAGAATATCTCAAAATTTCAGCCACAAAGCTAAACAGGAGATGACTGCAAAACTTGATCCTACAACATAAGAGGAAGAAAACAACATGGTTTTTGTTAATCTATGTGAAGAATTGGAATCCTTGGAGAGAAGGGTAAATATGTAGAGTAGGAATATCTAACAATTTAATTTGGAGGAATATGGAGGAGCGTACAAACCTAAGGAGTATCTAGGTGAAGCTAGAATGGTACCAGCAGGAGAACTAACAAAAGACAATCTGTCAATAGTGGAGATAGCTGAGAAGTAGCTCAGTAAGGAGACTATAGAAGGTGAATCTATAGAGAGATGTCAAGTTAGTGCCATAGGATATTAATATAGCATGGGAGATCAATTTGATCTTCCTGTTTATATGTATAAAGAAGATAAAGTGCAATAGAGAATACTACCAAGGAGGATCCAACCCATAGACAAGTTGGATAGAGTAATAGAAGACATCAAAGATCTAATGGTGAGATCAACAGAGGAGACTGTCTGTAAGAGGAAGTTGAATAGGGGAGAACTTGCAACAACATTAGGGAAGCAACAACATCAACAATAGCATAGCAGAGGAGCATGAGGACAACTCCAATAAGAAGTTTGGGATCCAGGAGGATTTCAACAGAGTTGGGGAGATCATGAGCAGAAGATCATGAATTTTTCGTAGCAGTGAAGTATCATGCAGGAGCATATTTTCACCTCAACATATGCGCCAGCAAGCCAACACATAGGCATGCATTGGAGAAAGGGAGAGGCACCAAACCTCCCATTTTTAAATTTAAAATATTATCCTATATAGATTTATGATGTAATGTTGAGTAAATCCAATCCATGCCTTTGTATAGGTAGTGGATAGGGTCACCTTAATGGTTGACTATAAGCACGTCTAGAACTGAGTCAGGTCTGGATATTCATTCATTTTAATGATTTATAGAGTTAAGGTGTCTTAACTGAGACATTGATGGCACTAAGGTGGTGGAGAAGATAAGCTCGAGGAACCCTCTTGTAAAAAGAGAAAACCAATAGAGGTAGAGTAGATAAGAGATACCCAGTTGAGGTAGGAGTAGGAGGGGAGAAGAACTGAGACTCTGTTGTTGTCTAGTCTCTGTACACATTTGTAAACACGAATTTATATTTATAAAAAGAAAGCATTTTTTCTGCATATGATATCCATTTGTGTTATTTATGTTCTATGAATGATATCGGTGTGTGTTTTTTTATGTGATATATGCCTATGATAGTTTTCATCTGCAAGAGAGATAGAATTCACTATATTTGTGTTACTAAGAGGTTCTAATTATTTAGGCTCATGCAAGGAGTGCACACCAGAGTAGTGAAACTCTATGAGCTAACGCAAAGAATCTGTATCTGGAATTTGTCGAGAGTTCAGAAGAGAACGTGTGAGGAGGGAACACCAGAATATTCACATAATGAGAAGGATCCTCAGAGTTACTGAACACTCTGGAGGAAATAATGTGTAGACTAAGCACAAACAGAGTTACTGAAACTCTGTAAACTCTACCAGGAGGGCATTGAGTAGGTACCAAAAGTACATAGAACCAACACCTTCTGAACTATTGAATAAGTTGAGAAATACAAAATTGTTGAATACCATGTAAGTATGGAAACGAGTCTGTTGAGTAGGTGCATAGAGAGGATTGGGTCAAAACTTAGACAAGTGTTGAGAATGTTTGAGGACTCGATATCAAGATTTTTATCACAAGATGAGACCGAATTCATCGAGATCATAGGATAATGGTTCAAGGACCACAACCCTTGAACACTTGAGATACTTTTGGAATTCGAGAGAAAGAAGAAGCGTGAAGAGGAGGAACATACTCTAGCCATTAGATCTAAGTGCATCGATCAATAGCCATTAGATCTAGGTAAATTGCAAAAACTTTAATATCTTTTTGTGCATAGAAGAGCGGACTCATCGAACTCCCAAATTCATGAAGTGGTTAAGGACCGTCCATCATCCAGGGGGACAATTGGTGAAAGATCTGAAACTCCGGAGTAGAAGCATTCCGAGAGTTTGCAGACAAGGAGAGAGAGGGATCGTTGAGGTTCTGAAATCCAGACTAGATCTTGGTCGTTGGTCACCAAGGGGTACATCTCAAACTATCTAAAACTATGGGGAATAGAACTCTGGGATATTTCAACTGTGGAGTGTGAAAAACTCTTGAATCTTTGAAGAGCAGAGTGGATCGTAACCATATGTTGCATAGGACACATGGTGAGATATTTGAAGGTCAAAAGGTTTAACACTCTAGGAAGAATAAATTGAATGAGGTTTAAGAACTCCCAAAGTCAAAGGGAGTCAAATATAGATCTGGTCGTTGATCCTGTGAAGACAGGTGTCACTAGATCCTTCACTCTAGAGAAAAGTCACTCCAGAGGTGTTGGACGATGAAGGTGTAAGAACTCCCAAAGGATGAATATTTGAATTTCATGGGAACCATCCATCAGTATTGGATATATGCCAAAGGATATTCTACTTCATAGGAAAGTCACCCTAGAGGAAATTAGAGTTGAGTGGATCAAGAACTCCTGAAGGCCGGAGTGTCAAAGTTCGTCAGAACCATTCATTAGAAAGGGATGGGTGGTAGAAGATATGCCATTTCAAAGAAAAGTCACTATGGAAGAAAAAGGATTGTGTTGAGAAAGAAATCTTGAAGGATGGAGAGCCAGAGTTCATATGAGGCATTCGTTTGTTGAGGACAGGTGTCAACAGATCTTCCATTTCGAAAGATATCCAATTCGGAGGAAAGTGGGGTCACACAAGTTGTGAACTCCCGAAGGCTGAAGTGCCGAAGTAAATTGTGACTATAGGATAAGGGAAGACACATGTCATCAGATTGACCATTCCAGAGATCGTGAACTTCAAAGAGATTACAAGGGATAATCGGTCGAAGCTGAAATAGATCTAGGTCATTGAAAATGGAGGACGTGTGTCAGAAGATTGTGAACTTTGGAGGTTTTTTACTCTAGAGATTTCATAGAGTCATTTTTCAAAAATTTCCAAAGCACCAGAGCCCGAAGAAATCAAGGTCATTGATTGGAAAAGGAGTGTGGGTCGTCAATCCCTCATGCGCCAAGTCATAATTTCACGAGTTTGGAGCTTGGGGGAATTGGCGAGCGGTGAGAGAAAACACCTAAATCTCGAAGCTCTAAAGCACCCTTTGAGTTGGCGCTTGGGCATAGATCGAGATAATATGAAGGTAAGGATATAGAGAGGGAATCTAGAACCTGTTATTCAAATTCTTCAAAGAGGCAAGGAAAAATCTTGCAGGTTTGACAAAACCTGCACTTTGAAGAAAAGGGAACCTATGTAAATTGGTTTGGGGTCTAGCAGAGGCCCGAAGAGTTGATATGACTCCTTGATTTGAACGATCCTAGATCGGGAGGTCGAGTACCCCTAGGAGGAAGAGGGTGGATTGCATCACATAAGAAACAATGGTTTAATCTAATAACACTTATTAACAATAATAATTTTATTATTTTGTCTCATTATACCATGGAGGTACACGATTTTCCTTAGATAAGTGTTTTATTGACTTAGGCCAAATCATACTATTCATGATCTATTTTAGTGTACAACATGTCCTAACCACATCTAACACTTTCCATCCTTTCCATTTCACTCCATCTCATTCATAAAAAAATGTCATCCCCGCTCATGTCTTACTTATCAAATGTCATCTAGCAAGATTTGGATGAAAAATTGAACAAAGCCAAAAAACAATAGAGGTGAAGAGAAATAATGCTAAAAATGAAAAAATGCTAATGTTAGAGCTATTCCACTTAATTAAAAAGTCCCAATCCGAAAGTCATATGCTAAAAATGCATATCTAAATAAAAACGACTAAAAAAATCAAAGAAAAATGAAAAGAAGCGGTAATAAAAGGGTGTCAATGGGGTAACTCTAAGGAAAGCTTCCTCTTAAAGGCTTGCAAGTACAAATAATTAAGATTCCTATCTCTAAAGGGATAGTTGGACTAGTTAGAAGACCTCATACATAATTTAATATGAAATGAGGGTCAAAACATGAACTTCTCCTTCCCTTTCCATCAATAATTCATCATTTTTACCTATCTCTAACCAAGTGACCTGGGAAACACCCTTTTTCCTAGGAATTGACACATTTAATAAGGGTATAGTTGTCCCACCATGGTAAACTTAGGCAATTTATAAAATTAACCTATGTGAATATGTTGTTAGAAGAGATTACTTAATGTGCATTACCTAATGACTTGATTAATCATTATAGGTGGGTGCCCCACATTGGGATCTGTGCACTATGCCTCAAGATCCTTGTGATCTCTATGTACCTACATTAGAATTCGTGTATTTGTATTTGACCATATTTATTGACATTGGGATCCATGCCATTTTTCTTGGGATCAATGTCACTTCCTTGGGATCCATGATAGCATAGTGGACGATGATGGTGATGCAACATCATCACAAAGGTGTCCACCTCATCATAGTTTACACTTGTTATCATATGGAGAATGTATGAGCCACTTAGAAGTGAAATTACTTATCACCTATGAAGAATTCTTCTAGAAGACACACTTTCTCACTCTTAGAGCTCAGCCATGTGCTTCTAGAATCCTCTAGAAGGGGAGCATCTCATCTCTTCCTTGTTCCCAAACATGTGAGTGAAATATTCCATATTTTGGGGAGTTAGTTGGGGGCTCCCTAGTTTTGGTTCCTCCTTTGACCTCACACATGCTTCTAGAAGGTGTTTTTTATCTCATTTTGGACCACACCAGTGGAATTAGTTGACATTTTCTCACTTTTAGGAGGGCATCCAACTTTTGAAGAGTTTTTTGTAACTACAAGGGGTTTTCTCACATGGTTTTTACTTTGGACATGGTATTAGCTCATGGTTTTATCTCATCACATGGTATGAGATCATTGTTTCATTATAGCTCATGATTTTCATTGTATGGTATTGAGAGGCTCCTCACCTATTTACAGAGGGTGTCTCTCTAATTTTTTATGGTTGAAAATAAAGTGAAGGACCTCTTGCTTGAGTAATGTTCTAGGGCTTAATGATAGATTTTTAGAATTAGAAGCTTCGTTGAGGTATGATATTTGACAAGAAAGAGTAATGAAAATGAGTTATGAGCCATAGTTCTATTTCATTTCTTTATTTAAATCTAATCTAGATCGATCTTGCATTAGAAGTTAATATCCTAATGTTTTATTTCTTTATTGGAGATCTAGAGTATAAGTTTCCTTCTCATACTTAGGTTAATATCTCTAAGAGTTATCCTCTATTTAAGACATGCAAGTTTTCATAATCTTTAGTTTGATGCTCTTCCAAGTATTCAACGTGGTATTTGAAGACGTCAACAACTAATTCGTAGAGGATACTTTCCAAAGGATTTTAGACTCCATGCCCAATGGTTCCACCAGGTTTTCTCCTCTTTCCTTAACCTATCCTTTATTTTTTCTTTTAAATTTTCTTTACTAGCAACCAAGGGTTATATATATATCTTGTATAACTAGGTTTCCTCCTCCAGGTAGGTTATATATATATATATCTTGTGTAAATATTTGATTGGATGGACTGTTGTATAAAAGGTCAATGAATGTAAATTTTGTTAGTTACTAAGAAATGGATAAGTGTTGCATCACTGCTGGAAAGGGGGGGTGTACTAAGAAATACCATGAATTCTATGAAAAGATATGGTGAAGGGGACCAGGAATGGTTGTGTTAACCTTCACCAAACTAGTACCTTACTGGATTTAATTTCTCAGGACGAGAACAGTCCTCTGACCCAGAAATAAATTATAGTCAGGTTGGTAGGTGGGAAGACCTCCTCAAGAGTTAATGAGGGGATGGAAGAGAGAACCCATCTGTAAGGATTTAAGACCTGAACACGGACTGGGAATTCAAGACACACACAACCTTGTTGAAAGAAGCAATAAAAGAAGGTGTGGTGGACAGAGGAAGACCTGCGAAGAGTGCAGAGACGAGAGGTTAAGCTCTCAGGTTCAAGAAAGAATTAAGGAAGAAGTGTTTTGGTCACAGGGAGATGGCTTGTGGGGTTATGATACAATATGATAAATGGGGTTGGTCCTCCTTTCTTGGTATCATGTAAACCATTGCAAAGATCCTATGGGAGGAGGAGAGTAACCTCCGTCCCTACTATTGTTGAGCCAGAAGAAAGGATTTTATCATAGATCATTGTGGTCTAGATCGAGGGTGGCTAGTCATAAATGTGTTAAGAGTGATTGATCCTATGGTTGGGTGGAAACGGGCACCCCTTTCAGTAGTTGCTTCACGTTATTTGGTTCTAATAAGTATTTTCCATGTTTTATGTATTGAACTGGAATAATGGATGAATGCTTGGATTTATACATATGTGTATTTATAACTAAATTCTATGTGGAATGGTTATGATATGTGTATTCCTTCATCTCTTTGTGAACTTACACTTCTAACTGACAGTTTGTATGCCTAGATTATCTTCCAAGGCTTCCTGGGGAATAATCTTGTAAGATAGTCGAGATAGGAGATATCGTGTCAACTTGATCCTGTCTATTTCAATAGGATACCTCTTTCAGAATCCTTATCATGCAAATGGGATTCCAGGCCCAAGTCCTTAACCATTTCATGATAAATCTCAGGAATAATAGTGAAGCTAAATCCTTGAAAAGAGGAGGTCTCTTCATTTGGAAGAGAAACAAATGAGATCCATTCGAGAGGACCCATATGACCAATACCTAGGAACCTTGGGCTAAGCCTATGGAAGCTATGTCCTCCTAGGTTCAGAGCTCCAGAAGTCTGAGACTTCGAAGTATGACTGACCTTACCAGCCTTATACTGGCTGAAGGTAATTGGGAGACTCGGTTTTCTGTAAGTTTGACTATCGTTAGGTAGTTCCCTAGGGGTTAGGAGGACCTATCCTACCAGCTAAACTGGGATCCAAAACCCCAAAGGTTGGAACCGTGAAGGGTCCAAAGCCATAGATCGAGGGAATCTTCAGGTTCTTTCCCAGTTGTTGATTTACTGGGATGCATGAAATTATCTCCTTTAGTTCATAGGTCAGGCACTTCAGGAGATAAGAGGAGGTTGCATCGCAACACTCCCGAATGTCGAATCCCCAAGTTAACCAGAGCCATAGATCTATAAATATACATGGCTAGATCTCGACCATGAGATCTAGGGAATATTAGAATCATGTTAGTCTGGGGTGACGTGGTTCAATGAAATCACCCAGGGTGATGTGGACCCCAGCTTGACATGCCCCATGTCACTCTGACCCCTCCTACGTGTCAGTTCCTGATACGTGTCTGCCTAGCCAACATGGTTGGTGAAATGACCAGGACTCTGGGAGTCTGAGACATCGGGACTCTAGAGGGTCTGGGATGTAGTATAGTAGAGAGAATGAACAGCCTAAAGGCTAGAGCCATGTGGCAAGGTTATGAGACTTTGGAAGTTTGGGACTCCAGGTGGTTTCGTGCATAGATAGTAAAGAGGCGTGAAGTGTCATAGTGTGAAAATGTTGAAACGTCGAGTTCCACCACAACTGACATAGGAGAAAGAGAGTAAATCTAGTCATGGGATTGCACTATGGATGGTCTTCCACTGTGGAGGAAGGAACTTGGAAATAGAATGTATGAGGTGGATCCACGTGTCCCTCAACTAGTGAATGCCCGAACGACTTCAGAGAGATATATCTGTTGGTTCTGGGCTTGGTTTTGAGCATGGAAACCATGGTTGGAGAACTATAGGCGAGCACAGTGTGGTAGATACCCCTAATGAAAGATTTGAGCACTTAAGGGGAATGAAATTTTGAGGCCCCATCCCTAGGAAATACACTCAAGGGTCAGGTGTGTTACAAATTTGTATCAAATCATGGTTACAACACTTGGCCTACTTGGTATCATGGATGACTTGCATAAAAACCATGTTTAAATAAATTTAAGGGTGATGCCCTACCTTACCTCTTTCCTAAAGATTCTAGTTAAACCCTTACTGAAGAAAAGAATGAATTTTTTCTATTTTATGTGTGTATTTAAGAAATATGACTATGTGTTGTTCATGAACTAAGAGATTGTTATCTAACAACAAGTGTTTTATCAACACTCAAGCAGACAGTGAACTGTGGAAAACTACAAGCATAAAGGATGGTGACACGCCATGAAGTGGGGGATGGCTCCCACAATAGAGATGAAGAATCTGAGGAGAGGAGGGTAGAAGAAACCCCTTTGGATCTAGCTAAAATTGTAAGGATCCTCATGGTTGAATTACAAAGTTGTAGGGCCGACAACGAGATATTGATAAAGGAGTAAGAAAAGAAAATGAAAATTAATGCAGTCTTGTTGTAGAGCTTATCCAACATACAAAGATAGTTGTAGCATGGACCTGCAACCAGTCATGTGGACCGATGACATACAAAGAGAATTCGAAGTCCACCTGAGATACAAAAATGTGGTCTCATAAGTGGCCACACTAGGAGAAGTACCTCAAGGAAGGTCCAACCTTGAGACAAGGGATACTCATTGGGAGACTCCTCTAGAAAGGGAACTGACAACTCAGAGGGATCTTCTAGTAGGAAAACTAGCTCACATTCTCAAAGGAAAGGGAAGAAGTGAAAGCATTCCAAAATTCATGACCCTAAAGAGTTCAATAAATCCAAACCACCCTCTTTCCATGAAAAAATTGAGAAAGGGGAAGAGGCAGAAGCTTGGTTGTTTGTTTTAAAGAAGTACTTCATAGTCCATGATTACTACTAAAAATTGAAGGCTCAAATAACCATATTCAACCTGAATGGAAAATATTCCATTTGGTGGGAAGACCTTAATAATGTGAAAGGAATCCATGAAGAGGACTTATCATAGAAACAATTTGAGAAACACTTCAAGAATAAGTATCTATCAGAGAAATACTTTAATGGGAAGACTAAGGAGTTCTATGAAATCAAGCTGGAACAACTCATCATTGAGGAACATGTCAAGAAATTCCTTGAGATGTTTAGATATGTACCCTACATAAAGGATGAAAAGGTAAAATTTTAATGATTTATTAGTGGGTTCCCTCAGACTTACCAGAACAGGATTGAGTTTAACGAGCCAAAGACCTTATAAGACACTATTTAGAAGGCAAGGTATTGTTACAAATAGTTCGAGAGTTGGATAGAACCTCGCAAGGACTGGAAGAGTAAGAGCAGTTCGGGATTCAATAAGAAGGGGTTCAAATCCTCAACATTTAAGAACTATAGGAAGGAATCTAGGATAAACCTTCCTACTAGAAGCGTATATCATCAAAATTTCCCCTCCCATAGTGGAAATAAACCTTTTAGAGAAACTACAGGAAAGATTGATAATCCAAAAAAGGAACCCTTGAAATGTTGGAGTTATGGAGAAGAACATCTACTAAGGGACTGTCCACACAGATAACAAAATAGTAGGATATTTTACAACATCCAAGAAGCTACCATAGTCACTGATGTGTCTAGGAGTATGCCACATATTTATGCAACCATGGATAATAAACAAGCCGACCACCAAGCTTCAATGGTGGAGATGGAATGTATGATTGCCAACCATCTAGTTTCTATTTTAATTGACCTTGGTTCTAATTTGAGTTATGTGGCCCCTCAGTCTGTTGATAAGTGTAAACTGCAACTAGTTAGACATATTAAGCCATGGTTGGTACAACTAGCCATTGCAATGAAAAGAAAAGTAGCAAAGTTCATACCAGGTTACCAATTCATCATGGATGGATTGCCCACCCAAACAACCCTTAATGTACTTTCCCTAGGATCTTATGACATGTTGATTGGTATGGAATGGCTAGCTACTTATAAAACTAAGTTGGATTGTTTCCATAAAACCTTGGAATGTGTAATTGAAGAAGGGATAAAGGTAACCCTCCAAGGGATTCAAAATCCTGTCTCGGTGAGATGAATATCATGCCTTCAAATGAAAAATTATTGCAGAAAGGGATGTCCTCTATATGCAATACAAGTGTTGGAATGTATTGAGGATGAAAAACTAAACCTAGAAGACTACCCCATATTAAGAGAGTATAGAGACGTGTTTGCATAAGAGGTATCGATTCTACCTCCGAGAAGATACATTGAATTATCAATAGAACTTGCACTAGGAGTGTTGGCAGTGTCTAGGACACCCTATAGGATGAGTACACCCGAACTAGTTGAGCTCAAGCTACAACTAAAGGAAATGATGGACAAAGGCTACATTTGGCCTATTGTGTCTCCATGGGGAGCACTAATCCTATTTTTGAAGAATAAATATGGCACACTCCGACTGTGCATGGACTATAGACAAATCAATAAGACAACCATAAATAACAAGTACCCCTTACCAAGAATCGATGACTTGTTCAACCAATTAGGGGGTGCTTCCATTTTCCTAAAGATTGACTTGAGGTATGGATACCATCAAGGATAAATCAAGGATAAAGACATCCACAAAAAATCCTTCAGGACAAGGTGTGGTCACTATGAATTTGTCGTAGTGCCATTTGGATTAACCAATGCCCTTGCCACTTCTATGTGCTTGATGAATAATATACTCAACAAATTCCTAGACAGATTTGTATTGGTTTTCATTTATGATATCCTAATTTAATCCAAGAACAAAGAGGATCATGAAGAACATCTTAGACTTGTACTTCAAGTACTAAGAGAGCATCAACTCTATGCTAATTTTAGCAAGTGTGACTTTTTCCAAAAGCATGTCCATTACTTAGGAAATGTTATTTGAAAAGAAGGAGTGCTAGTAGACCCTGACAAGATCAGATCTATTATGGAATGGCCTACCCCAAAGGATGTGTCTGATATTTGATCCTTTATGGGCTTAGCAGGATACTATAGAAGGTTCATAAAGGGATTTTCCAATATTGTTGTGCAATCACTTCCCTTTAGAATAAGGGAGTTAAATTCACTTCAACATCAGAATGTGAAGAAATATTTTAGACATTGAAATAAGTTTTGACCCATGCACCTGTGTTGAAAATTGCAAACCTTGATAATGGCTTCCTTGTGTGTAAATATGCCTGCAAGGAAGGACTCGGAGGAGTCCTTATGCAATAAGGATGTGTAGTTTCCTATGAATCCATAAAATTGAATGAGCATGAAATCGATTATGTGACCCGTGATCTAGAGTTGTTTTCCATAGTATATTCTTTAAAAATGTGGAGGAATTACCTCCTGGGTAGGAGATTTGTACTTATGACAGACCATTGTGGATTGAGGCCCCTGTTTGATCAACCAAAGCTCAATGCTAGACAAGATAGGTGGATGTCTCTCCTTAGTGAGTTTGATTTTGAAATCAAAAACATCAAAGGAAAGGAAAATAGGGTGGTCAATTCCCTTGGCAGAAGTGTGAAAATAATTCACTTGGCAGCAGTGAGTACCTGTGAAACAAATACCAGGCAAAGAGTCAGGAATGCACAAGAAACATATGATTTCTTCAAGACAGTGACATCATACCTAAAGAAATATCTCACAGGGATAAAGTATGAAGGCTATTAGATGTTGGATGAAGGTCTACTAACTTACAAAAATATATTGTATATCCCAAGTTGTGGTGACTTGAAGAGGTTCATAATGGAAGAATTGCACAAGAGACCATATACCATTCACCCAGGATATCAGAAAATGATCACAGACACTAGGAAGAAATTATATTGTGTTTGGGTCCTAACCCACAAATAGGTACAACAATATATTCAGATGTAATAAAGGTCAATATTAATAAGGCCTTGCAATAAAATAGAATAAGTCAAATGTAAGAAGACCTAATAGAAGCTTCCTCTTCTAGAAGGATCTTCCTCTAGATTCTTCTTTTCATAGACATATTTAGTATAAATAGGAGGTGAGGGTATGAGAACCCTAGCTTGGCGATTATTGTAATAGAGCTCTACTCGACTAGAGGTTGCCCCCTCGAAGAGGCCCGTGAACATTGCTCTCAGAATCAAAGTGTTATTTCTATTTTTATTCTTATATCATTTCAATGTTATTGTGGTGATTATTCTGTTTATATTGTTGTTATTCTGCCATTTCTATCATTTTATTTATGTTCTGCATACTTTTTATATCTGGTATATTACAAGTGGTATCAGAGAACTTTCCTTGGCATAATTTGTGGGTAAATTTTTTTTCAGGGTAGAGATGTATTCCAACATCTTTACGCCACAAAGATCTTTCATTACGTGCATAAACCCATGGTTGAGGGATTCATACACATAGGAAATAAAAGTGGTTCTTAAGCACACATCTATTGGCCACCCTTGTAACCCATGTTGGTACCCCTTCGAGTGGTAGTGCATTAGAAAACACATGTGTACGGATCGACCTAGATCTCCTGAAGCCCTCTTTAGATAAATCGATCGATCGCTTGACTGCTATAGTGCCACCGAGAACAACACTCGAGAAGATACTCTCTAGTACCTGGGTAGTCGGGTAGTACAACTAAGAGTACAGTCTATCCTCCTTAGTTAGTGCCCTGAGATATTGAGCTGAGTACTACTATTGGACCCCGCACATATATCAGAGAGCTATAGCACAAAGCAAACCCTTGTCTGTAAAACCCTTGAATACCTAACCCTTGGGGACCGAAACATAAACAAATTAAAACAGACAAGATCTATTTCCATGCAACTATGTTCGGGTTGCCAAGTAAATACACACTTCTTTATGGTTAAGCATTTGGGCATTTCCTCTCTACAGTGTTCTTCAGACCAAAGTATAACTCCACAGGTGTAAAAAAAAAAAAAAATCACCATTATTTGAGACCTATTCCATTGGATTCATCTCTTCACCCTTATCACTTTCATCCATATCATTTTTTAGCAAAATGTTTTACCCCATCCCCCCCTTTTCAGTTCCCCCATCCTCATGGCCCATACCCATAGCCAAGATTTTGAAGCTCGCTTCAACACCTTGCAATCTGGTCTCATTGAGACCCAACAAGAAGTAAAACAACTCATTTCCAATGTTGTCACCATCAATACAACCATGCAGTATTCAATGGAGGAAATCAAATAAGACCTCATGAACTAGCTTGAATCTGTCTTTTCGTCACTCTACACCAAACTACATATCCCTACAGATAGCCCTTCCTCTTCCTCACCTCCACATACTAAAGGTGACCATTCCTCTCATTCCCATAACTTTTAGAAACATCACTTTCAACATGACCTATGCCTTCCAAGGGTGGATGTGACCAAATTTGATGTCTCAGACCCCACTGGTTGGGTAACCCAAATGGAACATTATTTCTCTTTATACCGAATTAAAGATGACTTGGCCAAACTTCAGTATGGTGTTCTCCATCTAGATCAAGAACGTTGGCAATGGTGGCAATGGAGAAAATCTTCTCGTCAAGGGTATATTGCTTGGACACACTTTTTGCAGAGCTTTATGAATGCTTTGACAATGACACCAACCATTTGGGCCATTTGACAAAGTTGAAACAATCAGGAATAGTGGAAGACTTTATAATTTCCTTTGAACGCCTGGATTTTCGGACATAGGGCATGTTTGATGCCTCTTTCTGAGAATTTTTTATCAGTGACCTCAAGGATGAGATTCGAGCCCATGTCCTGATGGCTCGGCCTCAGATTTGGGTGGAGGATACTAAAAGAGATAAAGAAGAACAACAATTTGTATCTTCTCAAAAATGGAAACCCTCCTTTATCCCCTGCCCTAAACAAGTAAATCCCACTACTCCCTCTGCTCCACTAAAGATCCAAAAATTGACTAGGGATGAAATGGATGAACTCCAACTCAAAGGCCTTTGTTATAATTGTGATGAAAAATATTTTCTAGGCCACAAGTGTAAGGAACAAAATCTCTTTATGGCCATATTTGAGGATATTTCGGAAGAGGATATTGAAACTCCCCTTGTGTCTGATTCACCTGAAACCCTCGACATAACCCCTCCCTCAGACCCTCCCAAAGTAGAACCAGTCATTTCCCTCAATGCTCTCACTGGCTTCTCCTCTCCCCAAACCCTCAAGCTAATCGGTTACATCAATCATTGGAAGGTCATCATTCTGGTTGATAGTGGAAGCACCCATAATTTTATTCATTACCGCATTGCCCAAGAAACTCATTGCTACATCCATGCTGTCAATAATTTCCAAATCATGATTGCCAATGGTGGTTCCATGAAATGTGGAGGGCGTTGTGAAAATGAGTGTCTCCAAATTGGTGAGTACCACCTTAAATCTCATATGTTTTATATAGACATGGGCATGTGTGACATTGTGTTGGGTGCAGACTGGCTAAGGACTTTGGGTCCCATTATCATGGATTTTAAGGAATTAAACATGCAATTTGACTAGGAAGGCCACCAATATAAGTTCCAAGGCATCACCATGGGTTCACCTAAGATCATTAGTTCCCATCACATGGAAAAGATGCTCAAAAAGGGTCATTATGGTGTTATTTCTCAACTCCATGCCATCCATGCAACAGAAACACCCTCGGTGCCGCAAGACCTCCAAGTCATCCTTTCTAAACATCAAGTGGTATTTTCCACTCCCTAGGGACTCCCTCCTTCACATGGTGTTCATGATCATTCCATTCCCCTTGTATCCGAAATCCTTCCTCCGAATATATGCCCGTATCGTCACCCCTTTTGCCCAAAAAATGAAATTGAGAAAATGGTCCAGGAACTCCTTAATGTAGGCATTATCCGCCCTAGTACGAGCCCCTACTCTTCTCCTGTGGTCATGGTCCTGAAGAAATAAGGTTCTTGGCGAATTTTTCCTAACTTCTGTGCCATCAACAAACTTACCATTAAAGACAAATTTCCCATTCCTGTCATTGATGACCTCCTGGATGAACTGAGTGGTGCCCAATTATTTACTAAACCTGATCTTCATTTGGGATACCACCAGATACGTATGAAAGAGGAATACATTCCAAAGACTACCTTTATAACTCATGAGGGCCACTATGATTTTTTGGTCATGCCCTTTGGCTTGTTTAATGCCCCCTCCACCTTCCAAAGCCTCATGAGTCATGTCTTCCGTCCTTTTCTCCATCATTTTGTATTAGTTTTCTTTGATGATATCCTCATCTATAGCAGACCTGGACAAAACATCTTGCTCATGTGGATCAAGTTATCCATCTACTCTCTCAGCACCAACTTTTCCTGAAACAGTCTAAATGTTCTTTTGGCACCTCAGAAGTAGAGTACTTGGGTCATCTAGTTGGCAAGGATGGCGTCAAAGTGGATCCTAATAATATTGAAGCTATGCAAGACTAGACTCACCTAAAGACTCTCAAAATATTGTGTGGATTTCTGGGCTTAACAGGCTATTATCACAAGTTTATTAAGAATTACGGAAAGATTGCAGCACCTCTCACTGCTGTCCTAAAAAAGAACTCTTTCACTTGGACTCCAACTACTGCTCAAGATTTTCAAAACTTGAAGATGGCCATGTGCACCACTCCAGTCCTGGCCCTTCTTGATTTCACAAATACCTTTTTCTTGGAATGTGATTCTTCAGGGAAAGGAATTGGTTTTGTCCTTATGCAAGAGGGTCGACCTTTGGCCTTTACCAGCAAGAAACTATCTAAAAGAAATTTGGGAAAATATATCTATGAAAAGGAAATGTTGACTATTCTGCATGTCATTGATTTGTGGTGCCCTTATATATTGGGGAAACGCTTACAAATTAAGACAGACCATCAAATCCTCAAGTACTTTTTGGAACAACACGTTTCCTCCCTGGAGCAACAAAAATGGGTAACTAAGCTATTTGGCTATGTTTATGAGATCATTTACAAGAAAGGCAAAGAAAATGCGGTCGTGGATTCACTTTCCTGCAAATATGAAGATGAAGGATCCCTTTTTTTTCTTTCCTTCATTGTACAAGATTGGCTCCAAGTTGTTCGCCAAGAATGGATACAAGATCCCAAAAGTTCGCAGCTAATCCAAAAATTGTAGTCTAGTGCTCCATATCCCCCAAGGTACTCTTGGATCCATGATGAGTTGTGATACAAAGGTTTTTGGTATTTAAGTAAACAATCAAAGCTTAAATCCACGGTACTTTCTGAGCTTCATGCTACACTGACAGCGGGGCACTCCAGGTTCACCAAAACCTATGACATGGTCAAACGTTCTTTTTTGGGGGATGGTATGAAATAGGAAATTTGTAACTTTGTGGCCGAATGTGATGTATGTCAACTTAACAAGGGAGAAACGGTCAAATCTCCGGGCACACTACAACCTCTCCCGATTCCACCTATTATTTGGAAGGACATATCTATGGATTTTATTACATGCTTACTCAAATCGGGAAATAAACCAGACATCATGGTGGTTGTTGATCGCATTTCCAAGTATGCTCATTTCTATGCCCTTCAACATTGATTTAAAGCGTCCATGGTGGCTCAAATTTTCATGGATCAGGTCTTCAAGCTCCATGGCATGCCACACTCTATTGTTTCTAATCGTGACCCCACTTTCACAAACAATTTTTGGCAAGAACTGTTCAAGCTACAAGGCACCCAATTGCATCTCAGTACAACTTATCATCCCCAGACTGATGGTCAAATAGAAGTTATCAACAAGTGTCTGGAAACATATTTGAGGTGTTTTTCCTCGGAAAATAAAAATCAATGGGCTCAATGGTTACCCCTAGTTGAATGGTGGTACAACACTTCATACCATACAACTACATGCATGACTCCTTTTGAAGTGGTATATGGGCAGAAACCACCTTCAGTTCTCTCATACTTACCTGGTGTCTTGAAGGTCCAAGCAGTTGACCAAACATGTACAGTTCGAGAGGCTATCCTCCATACCCTCAAAAAGAATTTGGTCATGGCACAGAATCACATGAAGAAACAAGTAGATCAATACCTCTCTGAACATCAATTTGAAGAAGGGGATCATGTGTTTCTTCGCCTGCAACCTTACAAGCAGAATTCCCTCAAGGCCGAGCATTGTCAAAAGCTAGTACCCAAATTTTATGGTCCTTATATAGTTCTCAAGCCTATGGGACAGGTGGCCTATCAATTAGCTTTGCCCAATCATTCGAAGCTACATCCTGTTTTTCATGTTTCCTGCTTAAAGAAGGTGATCGGAACTAAGTGCCAAATTCAAACCAACCTTCCTGAGTTAGCTGAAGAAGGATCCATTTGGCTACATCCACAAGTAGTTTTGGACTAGTGTGAGTGTCGCCTGCATCAGAGAACCATCAAGGAAGTGTTAATCTAGTGGAAAGATACAACTCCAGCAGATGCCACTTAGGAACCAACTACCATTCTACAACAATTTCCACATCTCAAGCCTTAAGGACAAGGTTGTTTTTAAGGGGGAGGACATGTTAGGGTCCTAACCCACACATAGGTAGAAAAATATATTCAGATGTAATAAAGGTTAATATTAATAAGGCCTTGCAATAAAATATAATAAGTCAAATGTAAGAAAACCTAATAGAAGCTTCCGCTTCTAGAAGGATCTTCCTCTAGATGCTTCTTTTGATAGACATATTTAGTACAAATAGGAGTTTAGGGTATGAGAACCCTAGCTTGGAGATTATTTTAATAGAGCTCTGCTCGACTAGAGGTTGCCCCATCAAAGAGGCCCGTGAACATTACTCTCAAAATAAAAGTGTTATTTTTGTTGTTATTCTTATATCATTTCAATGTTATTGTGGTGATTATTCTGGTTATATTGTTGTTATTCTGCCATTTCTATCATTTTATTTTTGTTCTACATAATTTTTATATCTGGTATATTACATATTGGCCTGGATTGAAAAAGGACATAGCTGATTATTTAGCCAAGTGTCTAGAATGCCAACAAGTTAAGGCCGAACACCGGCACCCTACAGGGTTGTTACAACCTCTACCAATTCCAGAATGGAAATGGAAAACCATCTCCATGGATTTCATCACCGGATTACCAAAATCAACCAAGCAAAATGATGTCATCATGGTTGTGGTGGACAAATTGAGCAAGTACACTCACTTCATGGAGTCAAATCAACTTGCAAGAAAATATATATTTCCAACATCTTCATGAAGGAGATATTTAGACTACATGGCATGCCTAGGGAGATTGTATCCGACAAAGACAAAATATTCACTTCAAGCTTTTGGAGATCCTTGATGGTTTGTTTTGAGACTAAATTGTTGTTTAGCACAACCTATCACCCTCAAACCGATGGACAGATAGAAATAGTAAACCAAATATTAGAAGACATGCTAAGAATGCATGTAATGTATCAGCCTAAGAAGTGGGAAGACTACCTGCCACTAGCAGAATTTTTCTACAACAACAATTATCAAGAGTCATTGAAGATGAGCCATTTTGAATCCTTCTATGGTATATAGTGGAAGAATCCATTCAGCTAGAGTAATCTAGTGGATAGAATTACAATCGGAACTGACATGATGAAGGAAATGGAACAAGTGATTCAAATAAAGAAAAATATGAAAAATTGCTCAGGATAGACAGAAGAGTTACGCCAATAGAAAGAGAACTCCCAAAGAGTTTAAGACAAGAGACCATGTATATCTCATAGTTAGGCCCAGGAAGAGTTCCCATAGAATGGGATCTTGTGCCAAGCTGGCACCTCGGTATTGTGGATGCTTTGAAGTATTAGATAGAGTGGGACATGTATCCTATAGGCTAGCAGTCGCTCCCACGGTAAAGGCACATGATGTTTTCCATGTTTCATTATTGAAGAAATATGTATAGGACTCTAATCATATGATTGGTTGGTATGTGATCTAGGTGGAGATAGAGGGACAATTCTGTTATAACCCTAAATTGCACCATCCATGCTTAC
>ML798188.1:47819-76753 GCA_009831015.1 Picea engelmannii
ACTCTCGTGTGGACAAAGGAGTACTTGTTGGTTACTCAAGTACAAGGAAAGCATACAAGTGTTACAATCTGAGGTTGAAAAAGTTGTGGAAAGCATCAATGTAACAATTGATGAAACAGGTGGATGAGAATTAAAGAAAGAAGAAAATGAATCAATGGAACAACTTTATAAAGAAGAAGCAGAAGATGAAGAAGTAGAAAGGGAATATGAAGAGGATCAGACAAAAGTAGAAGAGAAAGTTCAGGAAGTGCCTCCAAAGACACCTAGAAAATGAGTACAGAAGAATCATGCTTCAGATTAGATTATCGGAAACAAAGATGTAGGAGTTGAGACTAGAAGAAGAATCCATTCACCAGAACAAATGCACCTAGCACTCTCATCTACAATTGAACCAAACAATTTTGAAGAGGCCAGCAAGGATGAATTTTGGAATAAAGCCATGGATGAAGAATTATATCAAATAGAGAAGAATGACACTTGGGAATTGGTTCCAAGACCAAAGAATAAGAATGTGATTGGCACAAAGTGGGTATTCAGAAATAAATTGAATGAACATGGATAGGTTACAAAGAACAAAGCTAGATTGGTATGTAAAGGATACACACAGGTTTAAGGAATTTACTTTGAAGATACATTTACTCCAGTTTCCATAATGGAAGCAATCTGATTGCTCCTAGCTTATGCATGCTCCAAGAATATTAAAGTGTATCAGATGGACGTGAAATCATCTTTTCTGAACAGGGAACTTGAAGAAGAAATCTACATTGAACAACCAGAAGGATTTTAGTTGTCAGAGAATACATATTATGTGTGTAAATTGAAGAAGGCCTTGTATGGTCTAAAATAGGCTCCTAGAGCATGATACTCTAGACTAGATAAATATCTACAACAGGAAGGGTTTAGAAAAGGAAGTGCAGAAAACAACCTCTACATCAAGGTAACTCAAGATAGAATTTTATTAATTGAAGTTTATGTTGATCATATTATTTTTGGAAGCAATGATGACAGGTTAAGATAGAAATTTGCAAAGGATATGCAGAATGAATTAGAAATGTCATTACTCGAAGAACTATCATTCTTTCTTGGTTTTCAGATATGTCAAAGAAACCAAATAATTTTTATTTCTCAAACTAAGTATATCATAGAAATGCTAAAGAAGTTTGGAATGGAAATTTTCAAACCAATTGCAAGTTGAGCAAGGATGATGATTCAAAGTCTACAGACCAGAGGCAATACAGTTCAATGATTAGTAGCTTACTATATGTGACAACATCCAGACCATATGTAATGCAGGCAGTTGGATATGTGGCACAATTTCGAGCAGCACCAAAGGAATCACATGTATTAGCAGTGAAGAGGGTTTTCAGATATCTCAAAGGAACAAAAGAGTTTGGATTATGGTATCCAAAAGGAAAGGATCTATCACTTATTGCCTACATAGATGCAGATTGGGCAGGTTGCATTGATGATCGACGAAGCCCCAATGGAGCAACATTCTACTTGGGTGAGTGTTTAGTATTATGGTTAATCAAAAAACAATCATCGGTATCCTTATCTACAGTCGAGGCAGAGTATATTGCAGCAGTATCATGTTGTACATAGGTTCTATGGATGAAACAAACTCTGGCAGATATACAGGTTGAGTATGATGATCACATTCCAATCTATTGTGATAGTACAAGCGCCATCAATATCTCAAAGAAGCCGGTGATACACTCCAAGACAAAGCACATTCCAATAAAGTATCACTTTCTACGGGAACAGGTTGCAGACAATAACATCAGAGTTGAATATTTGGGCACAAAAGAATAAGTGGCAGACATATTTACAAAACTGCTTCCAAGAGAAGCCTTTGAGTATCTTCTCCAGAGACTCAAATTAATTTCTACTCTAAAATGAATGCTTTTGAATGATTATCTTATATTTCTTAGATCTACATGAGGAAGCACCATAAAGAGGATAGTTCATGTTGGGAGATCAGTTTCAGAAAGAGTTCAATCAAGGGAGTATTCCCACGGATAGTTCAGTTAGGGGGAGCATCCCCAGATGGAAAGATACCTTTGCCATTGATGACAAAGGGGGAGAGATTTATCATATGCAGGCTTAGAGAAAGAGCACAGACGCATGGTCACAGGGGGATCATGAGTGATATGACTTCAATATTGCATCAGATTATTTCCATCAATGCCAAAGGGGGGTATTGTTGATTATTTGGGTTGGTTTTCATTGATTTCAACCCTTGAAGAAAGTCTGGTAGCAAGTTTCGGTAGCACAAAGGTTTGGGTAATGGACCCAAGTTTGTTTTATGGATAATGGTATGAGTTTTGAAATATTTTCAGGTAATATTATTCCATATGGATAGTACATGTCATTCCATTTCCGGTGGTATGTGGAACGTCACATAACTCTTCACGGTTAGAGAGTTATGGCCATGTGAAGTTGGAGAAAGGTTTGGGTAATGGACCCAAGTTTGTTTGATGGATAATGGTATGAGTTTTGATATATTTGCATGTAAGAATATTCTACATGGATAGTACATGTCATGCCATTTCCGTTGGTATTTGGAACGTCATGCAACTCCTCTCGATTAGAAATTTATGGCCATGTGAAGTTGGAGAACCCTCATGGGTCATCTAGAAGTCCGAAAAGGTCAAAGTAGTCAAACTGGTTTAAGAGAGTTTAAAAGGTAAATAATAAAGTGAAGTGATGAGTGTACTATAAGTCAAACTTAATACAAAATAAATTATTTAAATAATAAAGTTAATGGAGAAATTACTAAGTGGACAAGTGGTTAGAAGTGGGTTAACCCTAAAATAAGGAAAGTGGGTTAAGATAGTTAAAAGGTAACCCCTTGAGGAAGCTACATGAAAGTATAAATAAGAGGCAAGGATCTCCCATTTTAATCACACTTGAGCATATTGAATATATACAGGTGACTGAGGTAACCAAAGGATATCCAAGTCGAATTTCAGAGGGAAGGTGAAGTAAAGAAGGTCGAAATTCAAGGGAGGATAAATTATTTTGATGATGCTTTGTAAGGTATGTTATTTACAGGTCATCTCACCATTTTCACAATAAAAAAATTTCTAGAATGATTTAGACTGTGAAATTGGGAGGCCATTGAGGAAACATATCCAAGTAGTTTTGATACAAATTTCAGCTTGTGGGTCGTTGTATTTTTGGAGTTACACGCCGTGGAAAATAGGGTGTGTGGCTAGTCCTAAAACTAGTATAAAACAGATGTTTCAGGTAAAAACATCATACAATCTTCATAATTGTTACACATTATTTTGGTCACTTTAGTGATCACCTAACAACATGTGTTAATGTTCCCTAAAAATATTAAATGAAGACTTTCTCCATGGGAAAATTGGTTTTCTTTCCTCCTTAAAAAACCATGTCAAGGAAGGTCGTCACACCCTGCCATATGCATGGGGTGTGACGATGCCTGATCATTGCACTTTTCCCTAAACCTGGACGGTGACATCATCGCAAGTTGCTTGTGCATAGGGTGCGACGATGCTTAAAACATAGCAAATGTCAAATTTCACGAATGTTCTAGAAGGGAATCTTCTAAAAGAAGAGGTGGCCTCCGATCGGTTTGGATCTTACTCCCTTCTCTGATTTGGTGGGATCATCCTAATATCCCCATCCATCTCTCTTTCACACTATATAAAGAGGGATATTTCATGGAAAATGCTAAGGTTGAATAGGCTAATATTTGTATGGAGAGTTCTACTTCAGATTATGCTTGAGAGATTTTCTTTAGTTCTTCAAGATAGATTGTGGATCTTCTTCATTCAAGGCATTGGAGCAAAGGTGTGTGTGTTGAAGCAAAGATCCATCTAAAGGGGACCTTGCAACATCAAGGCATAGGTTGTATTCTCCACTTTATATTCACTTAATACAGTAATACATTTCTTCCCTATATAAGCATATTGTCTTCTATTGTATAATTCCTTGATCATATACATAGACTTCATTATAATACATGTATCTTTGTTTTCCTTTGTCGTTCTTAGACAGGATTACTATTATACAAACTCAATGAAGGAGCTATAAGGACGATACTAGCGAGGATCAAGCGTCGTTTAAAAGGTATGTCACTTGTACCTCATTAAACTAGTTTATATGATGATGAATTTTAAGGTGAAGTGTGTATTTTGTTTTGTTTTGTTCTAGTTTCATGTGGAAGCTAGGGAGATATGTTCGTGTCAGCACTTACCGATTAATCCAATAAAAAAATTGGCAACCATACTGGGGATACAACTTTATTTTTGTTTTTTGCCTCTTATTTCCTTTTACCCTACCTTATTTTGGTCAAATTCATTCTCTAAGTCTATGGGTGATCCATCTAGACTCCCTGGGTCTGAAAGTTCAGTGAAAATTTGTGTCTTTCTTTCCATTTTCCTTTAGTTTCAGAGATTGTCTCACTGTACTCTATAGACAGACTGCGATGATCCTCTGACATCGCTGCGACAACATTGCACTGTACCTTGTTGGCAACATGCGACGACCCTAGATCGTCGCATTGTGCTCCACTACCACCTGCGACGATTCCTATAGGAATTGTTGGAGATAGCCAATTTTTGTTTTTTCCACCCATTTTTGCCTCAATTGCCTGGGATGAACTTTTGACACCAGTGATTGATTGATTTATAAGTTTTAAGATTGCATTTGATTGATTTTCGGAAATTGAAAGTTTTTCTTTGTAAATTTTGTAAGTTTTTCTTTTGATTTTTGTCACAAGGGTATTATCTCTAGATCTTGGTCCCGAGTGCTTGCTTAACAAAGAATCTTTGATTTATTTGAAGTTTTGGATTGTTTTTACTTTATGGATTGTTCATTGATTGAGGAACATTTTTGTTTGCATTTGACAAGAGGCTTTCCCATCAGTTTATTTTTGTCTACATTACAAGTTTGATTTGGGAATAGTGTTGACAGTGTGTTAATTTTCTTGGATTATGCTTTCTTTCCTTCATTGCATCTCTGATCTGATTTGAGAAAGAAAGAACTAAAATCATTCTTCTTTTCACAAGAAAAYTGTTGCATTCAAAATCTTTGTTAAAGGAGRAAATTGGAAAATTTTGTAGCTTTTGATTATTTGGAATTTTGTTCATTCAAAAATTGAGAAATTGTGTTTCGTAGCTTTTGTATTTCAAAGAAAGATACCTTCTCCCTGTTGAATTAGAGTTCATYGAATTGAAAGATTTCATACTCATCCCTTCTTGCATTTTATTGGGTCAAGGTCGATACATCATCAGTTTCATTTTCATTTCCCTTTTGTGTAAACAACARMCTTTAAAATGCAGCRTAATTTTAAAATTTATTAGCAAATTTTATTTTCTACAAATTCTTTTCACCAACATTAGCTAGGATATCRCTTTGGAATAGGTTGTAAGGCACACTCTCCAAAGCATCAAAACACACAATAGTATCTTGTGATAGGGAGAGTTCAAATCCACTTGCTACATTTTGCCCTGGGAAGCCCTTATAACACAAGGGTCAATCATGAGGTCACATTAAAACTGGCAGAGTTACTCACCCTACTTTTTCGGTCTTGGTGTAGAGATTGTGTGTATTATTGAGGGTCACTAGAGAAGAAAATCTTGTGGGGACCTTCTCGAGTTGATTTCACGCTAGATACCCTACCTTTTCACATGGATTGGACTGTCGATTGTTTCACCAAGCATCATTTTCGTAATTGGTAACCTTAGTAGCCTATCTCTTCAAGGTATTTACATGAGGTGACTGCGGAGGGGCAAGTCTTCACAGTGCCTGGAATCGACGTTGGCCAAACTCACTCGGTCTCCTTGGAGGGTATACCCACGATTATGTGTGGGAGCTTGCACTAGGGTGTAAGTCCATTAAGTAGGTTGTCAACGTAACTTTTCCACCCTCTTTATCCCAGCCCCTTCTTGTGTTGATTTCACGACATTGGATTTAATCACCAACTAGTGACTTCAAAATAAGAAGTTTGTTTGCTTAGTTTTATTTCTATATTTTATTAGTGAATATTTTTTGTTTCTCTAGTTGGTCATAGATTTGTTTCGTTCTTTATTTGGTGCGGCCAACATCGGCCCTCTTCGTTCACGTAGGATGCAAGGGCTACCTCTGGAAGATCTGGAAGATTACATCCCTTTTCTTCCTAACTCACCAGAGGTTTCTCCTGAAGGAGAAGTCAATAACGACATAGCCTCTGAAATTTGAAGCTCTATTTGGTTGGAAGAATCAATACTTCCTATAAACCCATTATTGAGTGTTGTACAAGATCCACATTTGCTTCGGATTAATTCATCAGGAGACATTGTTGTTGAAGAATACGTTGAAATACCTATTGGACCTCACGCAGAGTTTGGTATAGACGATCCATTCTTTCAAAGTGAGTCGCTTATAACTCTGGTTCACGCTGTTAGGAATTTTGATCCTAGCATTCCTGGTCCTAGTCGTACTCTTTGGAGGACCTCTTTAGGACAAGATATTTTTGATAAACTAGGAATGAACCATTTATGCTCGAGAACTCCTAATCAACCTATGGCATCAGAAACGCATGTGACTTCCACTACTTATACTATGTATTTAGATCATTTTACTGGCACAACCAGTAATGTCGTCACAGTTTCAGACCAATTGTTGGTTGGTTCTCACTCAATTCTTCCTCTCCAACTTACTAGCTCTACCATGGTCTCACAAGCTCTGCCTCTTTCTGCCGAAAATATGGTGATCACCCAAGATCCTATTGGAACACTGCTTCTACTTAGATCAAGTCCATCACTTCCCCCTAGGTATCGTGTTTTGAATACTTCCATTGTTATTCCTGCCCAGAATCCATCTAGAGGGTGTAATATTTTTGTTCCTTCTGGGTATAATGTTTTTAGTCATTTTGTTCCTACAGCTGCCTAGGTTCTCTCCTGGGGGCCTTACGTCCCTCGTCCACCTTCGCCTGGAAGATCTAATCATCCTGGCCCTAGTAGCTCAAATCTAGTTGGAGGCACTAGTCATTATGTCACTTCTGGTTTTCAAATTCCTGTTGGAGGCCAACCTCAAGTTGGGGGACAACCTCAAATTGGAGGACAACCTCACCTTGGGGGGAAACCTCAAGTTGGAATCCATAACCCGGTTTATGGGCAAAGTATACCTGTGTTACAATCTCAAACTTGGAGCATTCCTTTCTAAGGGAATAAACAACCAGATGGGGGGAAACATCCTCAAATTAATTCTTTTACACCCCCTAATCTTGGACATCCCTGATAGCTACTTTGTCACTATGTTTCTCAATACTCGACACATAATGATGGCAGACGTAGTAGTCCATGGGCTCACCTCCACCCCTACTTCTTGTAATTGTCACCCGTGAACCACGGCGAGATAGTCCTATCAGGGAATAGATATCTTCGATATCTATAGTGAGTGTGTGGAAACCCAAACGAAATTCCTGCTTGTTCACATACCACATGTGAACCAAGTACTCCAGTAGTCTCAATTGGGCTCTCATGCCCTGAATCTTGAAGAATTTTAGTAACCCACACTGCTTGAGAGCCAGAATTGTTCTTGGGTCATTCCCAATGAAGTAATCTTCTTCTTCATGCTCTCGTTTGCACCACTCCGGCATCTTAACCAAGGAAATCCTGCCAAGGAACCATAAGATGAGATTAGAAACATAAAATTATTTCCTGGGGGTTTTTTCTTGTTAGGTTTATCTTTTTTAAATCTTTGGTTGTGATCGTCGCAGGCCTGCACATTCATACAGTGCGACATCATTGCACGCCTTCACATTTGTACAGTGTGACATCATCGCACCCTACCTATAGGGTCACTTGCGAAGATCCTAGCTCGTCGCAATTCACAATATAGGGCACTTGCAATGATCTCAACGTGCAGGTAATCCCTAAATATTGACCCAAAGACACAAAATTAACCAATAAAAATCAATTTTGAAACCATGAAAACATGAAGGAGAAGGAGATTACCTCTTTGGCAAAGATGATTTGTGAAATGATCCATCGTGCACTCTGCAATCAACAATTGAAAGTCGGGGTGAAAAAGGGATTTAGAGCAATATTTGGGTAAACTTACAAATGAAATGGTAAAATGGTCTTTTTAACCTATTTTATTGACTTTTATCACTTTTCATTTGCAAATTATATTATTTTTATGATTTATCTGTGCCCTAAAGCCTTAACAACTTTACAAGTGTTGACTTTTGCAGATTGAAAAGTCTAGAGATGAGACATTGGAACAAGGGTCAACCCCTTTTTGGTTTATTTTTGTATATTTTTCGCATGTACATTCATTTTAGGGTTTTTCAGGAAAAACTCTTAGAAGAGTCTTAATTCTTTCTCACACTCATGAAACCATGAGAATGTAATCGAGTAGTCTTTTGTCATTTTTTCGAACTCGTATTGGCAACACGAAAAATGAAACCTATGGAGTATCCTTTAAGCTCTTTTCAAGCTCCCTAAACATGAAAAGATGGTCGAGCAACCTTGTTCTTTTCATGCTCGTAAAAGTATTTGAAGAAAACATCTGATGAGTGTCAGATTATCACTTTTTCGGTCTCATCAGATTAATTTACGAAAAATTACCCGATGGAGTTCTCTTTAAGTGTTTTCCAGACTCTCTAAAATTGAAAAACCCCTGAGTTTTATTTCCTTGGACTCATTAAACAAACATCGAAAGACCCATATGGGATCGAACCACTCCTTCTTAGGGTTTGTTAAACATACTTTGAGAGACTCGTCTGAAGGATGAGATTACATCTACAAGCATATGTTATCCTCCTCAAGCTTGCATAAAAATAAAGAGGTACTCACTAGAAATGGTGGGGGGAAATTGAGAAAGAAATGTCTCTGTATTTGTGTTAGTGGCAGTAATAGTTGCTCTTGACCATGAAACCCCTCTTCATCATTACATCCGGGTTGGGAAATCCATTTGTCTCTTGTTTGACCATCCACAAGTTCATATGTTGGGTCCTCTTTGAGTCAATTCTACCAACACCATTGTCGTTTCATTCATATGTTCAAGAGAAGTCCAACCTAAACAATCCTTCTATCGATTCGTCCATCTGCAGTTATAAATTTTCTACCATGTTGGCCTTCCCTGTGTCAGTTTTGAATCACTTCATACTCTGATATACTTCAAATCTGTTACATATTTTTTGTCATTGATGAGGAATACATCAAGGCCCTCCTATGACGAGTCTTTTCCTATCTTCAAAAAATTATCCAGGAACAAGACTTAGAAATCATTTAGTACCTTAGAGCATACATGCCTCAATGGCAGGTTTCTTCACTTTTAACAGTGGATTCACATCATTGACCCCTGATTGGAATATTCCATCGACTGTTTGACTTCAACTCGTTTATTCACATTCGTTGGATTGTACTAGGGTACCTTGGGATTCATTGACATCAATGGTGATTTCCCTCGCACTTGTTAATGATTTTCATTAATGACCGGTAATCAAGTGGTTTATACCATGTTCGACTTTGACACCTATAATCACATGGCTAGATTCGTACTTAGAGACGAAGGAAATGAAGACCCTGGATATTATCATTTTTGGTCCAAGTTGCGATGGAGTATTCATGAATTTGTACTGACACATAGATCCATTGTGTATGTCTCATGGCTATGTCTGAATTTGAATTCTTTTAGAGCATAGATCCACAGTGTATTCCTGGTGGCCATGCTGACTCATGATGACATGGATCTACAGTTTATGTTTAGTGGCCATGACTCACTTGAAACTTATGATTAGAGTCACTTGTAGTCTGAGCATGGGAATGCCTACCTCATAAATGGTATGATATTATGCATATGTGTGTTTGTTTCCAGGTACCTGATCGATATGCTCCTTGTTTTTGACACACACATTCTACAAAGTATTTCAGTTGTCACGAGTTCCAGCTTCATACTTTGGGGGGCATTCTGTTACACATTATTTTGGTCACCTCAGTGATCACCTGAAAACATGTGTTAATGTTCCCTGAAAATATTAAAAGAAGACTCTCTCCATGGGAAAAGTGGTTTGCTTTCCTCCTTCAAAAACCATGTCAAGGAAGGTCGTCGCACCTTGCCATATGCATGGGGTGCGATGATGCTTGATCTTCACACTTTGCCCTAAACCTGGACTACAACGTCATCATAGGTTGCTTGTGCATAGGGTGTGACAATGCTTAAATCATAGGAAATGTCAAATTTCACGAATGTTCTAGAAGGGAATCTTCTAGAAGATGAGGTGACCTCCGATCGGTTTGGATATTACTCCCTTCTCTGATTTGGTGGGATCATCCTAATCTCCTAATCCATCTCTCTTTCACACTATATAAAGAGGGATCTTTCATGGAAAAGGCTAAGGTTGAATAGGTTAAGATTTGTATGGAGAGTTCTAATTCGGATTATGCTTGAGATCTTTGCTTTAGTTATTCAAGACAGATTGTGGATCTTCTTCATTCAAGGCATTGGAGCAAAGGTGTGTGTGTTGAAGCAAAGAGCCATCAAAAGGGGACCTTGCAACATCAAGGCATAGGTTGTATTCTCCACTTTCTATTCACTTAATATAGTAATACATTTTGTCCCTATATGATCATCTTGTCTTCTATTGTATAATTCCTTGATAATATACATATACTTCATTAGAATACATGTATATTTTTTTTCCTTCATCATTGGTTTGTGATTCTTAGGCAGGCTTACTATTCTGCAAACCCAAGGAAGGAGCTACAAGGACGACACTAGTGAGGATCAAGTGTCGTTTAAAAGGTATGTCACTTGTACCTCATTAAACTAGTTTATATGATGATGAAGTTTAAGGTGAAGTGTGTATTTTGTTCTATTTTATCCTAGTTTATTGTGGAAGGTAAGGAGATCTGTTCCTGTCCACACTTACCCATTAATCTGATAACAATAACAGATCCAAATTCAGTAAGACCAAATGTATTGGTTAGAGTATAGTCTGTAGTATTTTGTGTATAATTTTCAGATCCATAGAACAAATATTCTGTGTGGGTCATGCTCTACAAGTTCTCTCTCTAGAATAAGCCAAAATTCAACAAGGTATGTCATTTTTGCTATAACTCATTTTCTGAGAGGTTCCAAGTAGTGAAATCTAGAGGAATTGCATTAAATACATTGAAGAACATTGTGTACCATTTTCAGATCTTTATTCATTACAGGCACATAGTTATGATTATTGCAAGTTAGGGTTTTTTACTAATCCAAAATTAGTCATGTGAGACTAAAGTAAAGTTTGATGAAATGTTATTCTCCTGTTGTTAAAGTTAAGGAAGGTTTGGTATGTGATCATATACACCAAGTCTATTACAGAGTTACAAATCAGATTTGGATGATGAAATTGATGAGGGATTTTGGTTGAGGTACATGTTGGATACATGGTTGAGACAAGTAGTTGATGAGTTGGCACATACATGAGGTGTATAGTTGATGATGTTGGTACATATTGATGAGTCATAGTTTATATGTATGTGATGCATGATTGGTACATATTTGGTGCATGGTTGATGCACTCATTGATGGTACAGGTTGGTGCATGGTTGATGCACTTGTTTATGGTATAGGTTGATTACAGGTTGTTTGGTATAGGTTGATGCATGGTTGATGCACTTTTTTATGGTACAGGTTGATTACATGTTGATTGGTACAGGTTGTTACAGTGGTATATCTCACAGTGATAGTGTGATAGTGGTTCCATCATTCTACTTCTACGTCAGGGCAGTTGGAAGGGGAAAGGACAGGTGGTTGCATCCACCTTCGGGTTGTAGCTGGAGAACATAGGGGGTTGTGGCCTCCTTCTGGTTGTAGCCAGAGAATTGGGGAGTTGGAGCTTCCCTCAGGTTGTAGCCTGAGAAACTGGGGGGTTGGAGCTTCCTTCCAGTTGCAGCTAGAAAACAAAGGAAGTTGGTGCTTCCAATGAATGTAATTCTTCAAGACCTATAAGAAAAAGCATTATGTGGTTTTATCCCGCTTTGTGTTTCCACATAAAAACATTGGTGTATTGTGTATGTGTATTATTGCTCATTTTTTCATTGTTTATTTACTCTACAATTATTGGATGATAATGCTACATTGATATAACACTTGCATTTTATGGTGAAAAAGGATTAAATTTCTCTATTACGTATTCACCCCCCCTCTCAGTAATCCAACACATATAATGAGGAGAAGATGGATCCAAAGATTATATAGACTCGGAGGGAGAATGGAGACTCATAGACTTTTAGATTCAAATGGAAGAGAGTGACGTCTTCTGGAACTAAAATACATATGCCATGGGTTGAGAAGGCTAGATCGAAGCTTCAAAGGCTTTGAGGAGATATGAGATCTTATTGGAAGATTCTCTTTCTCCAGTAAACTTTGCTACAGTGACCGAGGAGGAAGTCGGTCAGAAGGACTGGGATACAAATATTTTCCTTGGTTCTAAGACCAGAAGGGAAGTAAGTGGTGACTTACAAGTGGATCTACAAGATCAAGCATGTTGCAGATAAATAGCCTAGAGATGTACAAAGCTTGATTTGTGTCCAAAGGATTCTCCCAACAAGAGGGAGAAGATTGTGACAAGACACTTGCTCATGTATATTGCTACCAATGAACATGTAGCAAATATGTTGACCAAGCCTCTGTCAGAGACAAGCTTGGAGTGGTCCAAATGTTTTTTCTCCAGTAGTGAGAAGTGATGTGTTCCCCAGTAGAAGGAAGTGATGAGATCCCCAGTAGTGGGAGCTACTCTAGCAAAGGTTGGTACTCCAACATAGGCCGGTATGCTAACCCAACACAGGTTGGTACTCCAATGCAGGTTGGTATGCTACCCTAGTGTAGGTTGGTACTCCAATGTAGGCTGGTATGCTACCCCAACGTAGGTTGCTACTCCAACGCAGGTTGGTATGCTACCCTAGCGCAGGTTGGTACTCCTACGTAGGTTTTTATGCAACCCCAACGTAGGTTGATACTCCAACACAAGTTGGTATGCTACCCCAACGTAAGTTGGTACTCCAACACAAGCTGGTATGCTACCTAAAAATAGGTTGGTACTCCAACGCATGCTGGTATGCTACCCCAGCGTAGGTTGGTACTCCAACACAGGATGGTATGCGACCCCAATGCAAGTTGGTACTCCAACACATGTTAGTATGATACCCTAGTGCAAATTGGTACTCTAATGCAGGTTGGTATGCTACCCTAGTGCAAATTGGTACTCCAACACATGTTGGTATGCTACCCCGGTGTAGGTTGGTACTCCAGTGCGGGCTGGTATGCTACCCCAGTGCAGGTTGGTATGCTACTTCAAACAGGTTGGTATATTACTCCAGCGCAGGTTGGTATGCTATGCCAACGAAGGTCGGTATGATACTCTAGTAAAAGTGCAGAACTTCCAATGACATATAGATCTATGATTGACAACGAGACAATGACCGAGGTGTGCAGAAGTAGTGATGATGATCATGCCCAGAGGAATACGTTCCTTGTTAAGAGGGAGTGTTAAATTTTTTAGTCATCTTATGTGTGAGCTGATGAGTTAATAGTTTTGTAGCATCATTAGTGTTGGAGGTGTCGATCAGTAGCATCGAAGGTTACTAGTTGTATGGCTAAATAGTAGTGTTGGAGGTGTTTTCCATCTAGATGGATAATGTGAGGCTATGATGGTGATACTTGTTACATGATTTGTTTGAACATATGATAGCCTATGTGGTTATGGTGATGATACATGTAGACTTGTCTGCAAGACCATGTGAGTCTTGTCCATGCCATGTGAGATGGATGGATGTGTTTGAGACCACTACATGAAGAACATCTTAGTGAATACCTCCCTAGCTAAGAGTGAGTGTTGATGTTTTGGTAGTTGCGGGAGGTATTAACCTCCACATGTAAACTATGACTTAGAATAGAATATTCCAGAAGCAAGTGAACCATTAAAAAGATTTGTGGAAACCCTAGAAGACAAATATGCCTAGTAGAATAAATAATATTAGAATATTATCTTCCAGAAATATAAGTCAACTCCACAGGAAAAAGATAAACAGAAAATATAATTACTAGAAAGACAGGTTGGCCCAGTCAAAAAAGTCACTAGACATATTAATATAAATATAGAATGTTTTAGCTCATTTGTACACCGAGTTAGTGCACAAGTCTTGTGGAGAGTTGTAGTTGCAACTGCAAGGAGGAATAAGAGTGCATGTTCATCTCTTGGTCTCGGTCTCTCTCTTGGTGATATTCTTGCTAAGTATGGCGCAATTTTGAGAGAGAGAGTAGTGCAGCTACAACTACTGTAGTTGTGTATGGTACTTATTCTGTGGATATGGACACTCTCTCTCTTGTGCTCTACTCTTGGAGAAGGAGCGCTCTACTTGTCTTGAGTTATTTCTGTAGTTAGTAACTACAGTTTATCTATTGGTTCTAGAGTAGGCTTGCCAGAATTATTCTAAGTAAAGGTTAGTGTGCTCGGGGGTGGCATATGTGAATGTCTGTGGTTGGGTGACAATGATGTGACATTGTCTATGGTTAAACAAGCATATCAAAATTTTAAAACCCACTTACATTCAACACCATTTACATTTTAATTAAGTTTATGTTTTGATGTTGTTATTCTGGCACTTATGTCGTCATCCTCTCACCTTTCCATCGCTTTGACCTTTGGCTCTTGATGCTTGTTTTTTGGTAGATCTGCAACCAAAAAATAGATCCAACCACACTTGACATATCCATCAGATTTATACTCACTACCAGAGGATTTGACCATTCAAGCAATTAATCTGGAAATCCATGAACAAATTCAATCTTTACACACATGCCACAAACTACTCTCTTAGGAGAGTCCATGACAACTTCACTTCGATGCCAGTTGTTAGGAAATAAAAATGTGAGAGAGATAAAAATACCAATAACATAGCAACAACACACATAAATCACACATAAATTTCACCATAAGAGAGTTGTGTAACCAATGCCTTAAGGGTTATGGAGTCTTATATCAATAAATGCAACTAAACTTGGAGCTTGATCTAGTTGCAACCAAGAGGTAGGACTCAATCTCTAAGGTGCTATCACATTAGGGCCTTAGAGGTTGAATCTTGAGAAGAAGGATTTTTAGGGTGCAAGCACTTTTAGGCCCTAGAAACCTTTTCTCCCTTCTTGTAACTTCATCTAGGTCAAAATAAAGAAGTTTAGGGCTAAAATACTAAAGTGCTAGCACTTTAGGGCTTCAGGAGTCTAACCCTATCAAGGATTTGACCTTCACAAATTTTGGACAAATTAACCTTTTGAGAGGATGAAGCATTTATGATCCTCTCTTATGGTTTCACCAAGTAAGATGTCTAACATGAAAAAGTAAATTTACCATGAAACAATAATTGCATGAAGATAAAATTGCAGAAATTTCACTTAACCATGAGATAAAGCCCTAATTGCAGAAATTCCATCCAAAAATTAGCAAAGAGCATCCAAAACTTGACCTTCCAAAGATAATGCATAAGGTAGAACAGCTAGATAGCCCAATAGCGAGAAAAATTTAGACTTCTTGTCTCTCAAGTGAGAGTTGTGATGATGATAAATGAAATGAGAGGGTGACCTATTTATATGAGGCAAACCTAAACCAATTTGCCCACATAAATTTGTCAACTACAAATTAGAAGAGGTTCGACCCCTTTGTTTGCCACTATAATATGACAAAATGAAAAATACATAAAGTGAAACCCTAAAAAGGGTGACGCCATTCTTTAAAAGGGTGACATAGGGCTGAAAATGTGATGTCAAGCCTCAAGGAGTGGAACGTTGGGCCTCCAAAGGCCATCTGTCATGCTCCAATGTGTAAATGTGTCATGTCATGTGTCTCCTCAAGTCAAACCACCTCCATAACCACACCATCCATCAACCCCTAGCCTCCAAGGTGATGTCAAGTGCTATAAGGTGATGTCATGGGCCTCCAAAGTCCATGTCCAAGTGCAAGAGGGGTGTAATCTCATCCTCTAGTGATTACAAGGTGCCTCCACAAGAAACATCCTTCATTCTCTATGCACAATAGTTCTGGGTGCCCTGTCCAGCCTGTGGTATTTCTACCCATGTATGTGTCATATGACTAGCTTGCTCAAAAATAATCCCATTTATCCATCGTCCAAGGATCCAAGGGTCTGAGAGCCACTGCATGAGGGTTTTGAGTCACTGGATGACTCACTTCTCTCCATCACATGTACCAAAGTCCTGCAATAAGGCACAACATCGCGGGCAGAACCCAAGACGTCCCTCAAAGAACCATGTTAGGGCCATTCAAAACAAAGCGGAATATAAGACAAAGTAAACCAATGTTCATAAGACAGATTGGTCCTTAAATCATGTAAAGTAAGTTGATGCCTAATATAGAAGTCATGTAAAAAATTCATCTCAGTATCCCCTTCAAGTATCACCCAAGCCCAAGGCCTTTTGAGGGTTATGAAGTTTAAGTATGGGAGGGATTTCATCCATCCCTATTAGGTGTGCCACCTAGATAAGAAAAAAATAACCTAGGTAGAGGGATAGGTCCTAAGAGTGACAAGGGAAAGTAAAAACCCATCAGGAGTAAGTGTGAATTTGTTATGGTTTAGGGATTCCTTCATGGCTTATGGTATCCATATCTATGAGCACTTTTGTGTGCCACCTTTTTCTAAACCCCTTCATTAGCCATATTTCCAATCCTTGCTTTCATTTATAATTTGCATTGAGTGTCCCCCTTTGTGGGTTTCCACATTTTAGCATTACTCATTTGGGACCGAGGCAAGCACTAAATGAGTAGAGCTCAAGTTGGACCGGATTTTGGTGGTCCTTATTTTCTATGTTCACTTTCTTTTTAGAATAATTTTTTTATTCTTTTATGGCAGATGCAATCTACCTCTAGGTCGTCGGCCCCTTTCTCATGAGAGCATGGGCCATAGCCTAAGTTTAGGATGTGTGAAAGGCTTCATGATAGAGATTTTTAAGTATGGCCAAGAACATATTGTTACTCTTGGAGGCCCCCCCAGTATTACCCCTTTTCCCTAGGTGGTGACAACATGAGACTAGGGAATGGAAGTTGACCACCAAGGTGAAACACGACGACCAATAAAATTTCTCAAGCAAGTGATCCATTATCCAACTTCAACCAATGATCCTTTCCCACATGCCCAATAAACTAAACACAACACCTTGCATGAAAAAATGACTAACCATACCTCATGGTGACATTGACTTACCATGCCCCATACCCTAGGTTGCTTGAATGTGAAGATCCTTGGTTGATCTATGCTGGGAGGAAAATCAAGGGGCCTGTTGGGATGTCATCTTTGGACATTTTGATCATCATCATCATGGTGCATATCATGTTCTCCATTGCGAGACTCGAGACATGATCTCCTCTAGCTACCCCTAGACATGCAGACATGTGCTCATCGTAGAGCGCATGAGAACCTTAACATATTTGGTTGTCCAAGACTTGCAATATTGTTCCTACTTCATCCAAACACTTTAGAAGTATCTACCAATGGATGTTATCCACTAGTTGTCAGTGATCATCCAAAACCATACTGAAAATAAATTTTTTTCTTAACAATGACATGATAAAGAAAAATTTTCAAGTGAAAAATGCAGTTTCTAACATGTATTCATTACATGCAAATGAGAAATAATCATGTATATGCATGAAGATGAAACTACACTAGCATGATTCCCCATATATTTAAATGCAATGCAAGATGCACATGTCCTAACCTACCTACCCTAATCTAGGTTAGTTAAAAAATGCTAGGTATAATTGTATGACCAATGAAACCATCCCAACATTGTACCAAAATATCTACCCATCTGTTTCATCATAAGAAAAAACAAAGATAATTCAAGCACAAAAATAACATGAGTTAGAGAAGGCACTATACCATATCTAATCACAAAGTCTAACTCATAGAGGTAGGAGGGAGGGACAAAATTATACCAAGTCACATTTCCACAGGAATGTTCAATTCATCTCTGAATAGGGTTGTGATAAGATGAATAATTGTAAGGTGGATTCATAGACCTCATAGGTTGAATACCCCATACCTCATCACTCCCCAAGGCTTGAGAAGGGATGAACAAGAATTTGGAAGATGCCCGACAATTACTCAAGGGGAGGCTGAAAAAATGGGATGTCAAATTTCTTCTTAAAACATCCAACCTACCCTTGAATTATAAGGAAATGTTTCCCCTGGAGACAATTTGGGACAAGGAACATGTTTCCCAGTCACATCCTAAGTGACATAAAAAAAATGAAGGAAAATAAGGAGGCTAGAAAGCCTCATCACAAAAATATTTCTCTAGGAAAATCACGTCCTTGCCCTCATCAAAATTGGAGCACAACAGCGGTTGAAATTTTTCTTTGTAAAGTAAATCCAAGTGCTCAAACAAATATGTATAAAACCCTGAAGGGTATGACCAGAAATCATCATGAGAATGTTGCAATAAGTCATCTCCTGGGTGGCTGGAACAAATTCGTAATTATGTCATCTTCTTGTTGCCAAACATTTGAATCAGTAGCAATCACATATGGTTGTTCTAACGACAACAACTAAAAACAACCTTCAATATCAGAAATTTGATCTCCATTAAAACCATAACAAGTCACATCCCACTTACATCTCCCAACATGTATAAAATCATCAACATTCTCAATCACATCATCATTTTCATTATAACTTGAAGGGTCTAACGCATCTAAAGGTTCCTCTAGCACGTATTCACTTTCCCATTCATGAAATGTATCAACATCAAAAACTTGGAAAGGAGTGTAACTTACCATGTTCTCTTCTTCTTATGCAGGAGGAATGGAGGCTTGGATGATTTCATCAAGTGGAGGAGAAAATATTGGCACTTCGTCTTCATGAGGAGCCTCTTTGTAGATTAGGTCTTCAACAAGGTTTGTTTCATCAAATTATTCTTCTTTGGCATTTTCACAAGGCAACTCATGTTCTTCTTAGTAATCTTCCTCATGACTGACCTCTTTAGGCTCTCATTCTTAAATCAAGTCTTCATTTTATTTAGTAGAGTCATGAGGTAATTCTTACTCCTCTTCAAGGGATTGCTATCCCTCTTCATGAATCTTCTCTTCAACTTATTGTCCATCAATGGATTCTTCATCTTCCTCGACATGGATATAACATAACCCCTCCCTTTGGAGGGCCACCGTGAGATCGTGGAAAGTTTCTTCATAACTTTGTGTTCTTGGGGCCCACCGTTTGAAGAATTATTCAATGAAGATTTCAAGAGAAGATATACTCTTTGGATGGAGAGTATTCTCAACCAAATCCTTTTGTTTTGTTTCCATAGATAGCAAAAAAACTCTTATTAGCACATCATGATGTGTCACATCTATCTCCGAAACATACTTCAATAAATTTAAAACATGAGAAATAGCCAAGGATGGGTCTCCATTAAATTTTGGACAATTTTTCCCCTAACCCCTAGAAAAGTGATTTGGGTATCCTGGAACATGTTCAATATCCAAGCAGGGAAACATTATGTGAAGTGACCAACGTTCCATAATCCATCACTTGAAAACATGAAATATCACAAATTTGAGAGTAGGATAACACCTCAGAATATGTTAGTGGAGTTTCCAAATAATCTACCTTGGATCATCAAAGGAAGGTGAAGGAACTACCCTTGGTGGAGTCACCAGGTAAACTTGTAAGATAAAGGGCTTCAAGAGAAGTTTACCAAAGATGTGTCATTGAGGAGAATGACTCAATCCTCCCCGACAACGGTGCCAAAATGTTATCGCGGGATTTGTACTTGTGCAAAGCCCTAATACAAGTCCTCAAATATTGTGTAACTACACAAGATCCTACCACTATCACCTTAGTAAGAGATTCCCATGTTTTAGTGATGAAAAAGGTCCACCATAAGGGGGGCTTCCCTGGTGACCTCAAGGGATCAAAGTAGCAAGTATAGTATCCAAGCCTACCACCCCCTCTCTTGATCACCAAGTAAAAGGTATAGGTCAAGGAAAGATAAGAGGTATAAGGTTGTTTGAGTACCTTCCTAGAACAAGAACAAATTATAGCATGTATGTGATTATTTCCATGTTCAAACAAGCAATAAATGCCTCTTAAAGACACTAGACATGAAAATTTGTTGTGAATTCATAGCAATGAACAGTAGTATAACAATAGTAAATAAGTTATAACAACATCAACAATTATTGATAAGAAATGCAACAATTGACAAGCAACACTTAGCACAAATACACTAGAACAATGCTCAATTGTTATATGCAATTTTTGAATGAGTTACGCCACCAACTAATGAGTGTATGCATCAAATAAAAAAGTTATCAAGTGGTTGTAGCAAAATTTTGCAACAACAACAAGTTTACTAATGAGTTAGTCAAAATTAGTGTTAGTAAAATTAGTAGAGATCTTAAGAGAGTTGAAAGAGAATGTTTGTTGATCAATTTCACCACAAGAGAGCTATGTAACCAATGCCTTTAAGGGTCATGGAGTCTTATAACAGAAAATGCAACTAAACTTGGATCTTGATCTAGTTGCAACCAAGAGGTAGGACTCAATCTATAAGGTGCTAGCACATTAGGGCCTTAGAGGTTGAATCTTGAGGAGAAGGATATATAGGGTGCAAGAAATTTTGGGCCCTAGAAACCTTTTCTCCCTTCTTGTAGCTTCAACTAGGTCAAAATCAAGAAGTCTAGGGATAAAATCCTAAAGTGTTATCACTTTAGGGATTTAGGAGTCTAACCCTAGCAAGGATTCATTCACAAATTTTGGACAAATTAACCTTGTGAGAGGAGGAAGCGCTTATGCTCCTCTCTTAGGGTTCACCAAGCACGACATATAACATGAAAAAGTAAAATTGCCATGAAACATTAATAGCATGAAGATAAAATTGTATAAATTTCACTAACTTCACCAAGATACCATGAGATAAAACCCTAATTGCAGAAATTCCATCCAAAAATCAGCAAAGGGCATCTGCAACTTGATCTTCCAAAGATAGCACATAAGGTAGAAGAGATAGATAGCCCAATAGGGAGAAAATTTCAAACTTCATGTCTCTCAAGTGAGAGTTGGCTGATGATAAATGAAATGAGAGGGTGGCCTATTTATATGAGGCCACCCTAAACCAATTTGTCCACATAAATTTGTCAACTACAAATTAGAAGAGGTTCGACCCCTTCATTTGCCTCTATAATATGCCAAAATGAAAAATGCATAAAGTGAAATTCTAAAAAGGGTGACATCATGCCCTAGAAGGCTGATGTGGGGCTGAAAATGTGACGTCAAGCCTCAAGGAGTGGAACATTGGGCTTCCAAAGGCCATGTGCCATGCTCCAATGTGCAAAGGTACCATGACATAGAGCATAAGGAAAATTTGATGACACGAGAATAAATGAAATGATTTAAGCCCCTCGGTATACAAATTGCAAAGCATATTTCCTTAGGTTGTGATCTTGAAGGTCAATTAGCCAAAAGAAGTGTTTCCATTCAACAAGGGAACCACCATCTTGATGGAAATTCTAGTGTAACAAAGTAGGAACCAACCCTGTTATGTTGCTAGTGAATAAGCTTCAACATAGGTGGACCATTGGCCCACCAAAGACACCTTGAGAAAATGGTGTAACAATGGATCGTGGAGACTCCATTATTGTGAGGTTTTTAGACAAGCATTGTAGACTTGCATGTTGCACCAAAGGTAGTTATTGGACATAAGACAAAGACCAAATAGTAACACCGCACAATAAACCTTGTATACACGTATCTCCCTATCCAACTAGTAGTAGTTATGTTGGTTTACCTGTGTAGATCAATATGCATCGTTGATGCACAAAGAGGATAATTTGGCAAGAGTAGAGACTTAGAATGTTGGCGCGTAGTTTCTTTGAGGATTTAGATAGAGTTTGAGGTTGGGGGAGATGTTGTAGGGCCTCGTAGGCCTATTTTATGTTATGTCACCACACATTGTAATAAGATATTAAACATTAGAATAAGTGAATATATGAATATATGATGTATGGTGAATGATAAAGTGAACTTAATGTATGGTTAGGTGATGGTGGTTGAAACCACCCTAACCATCACAACATTGTATATATACTTATGAATGAGGATACAAGGGGGTTGGTAAACCTTCCTATGATATGTTTTTGAGTATTTATGTGTGTGATTGTCAAGATGTAGTTTTTTATGGTTTCTTGAATGCATGTTGAAAGAGTTGCTTTCAACATGCACCAAGTTCCCCCAAATGAGATCGTACTCTTGGCTACCATGCACCTTGATGAAAATTCATTTCAATGGTACTAGTGGTGGAAAACAAAGAGATATTTCAACCACTATTACACTTGGTATGATTTCATCAAAAAACCATGACCCACTATGACAATGTGTGGAAAAATTACTACTTCAATCAATTCACCAAAATATCACAAACAAGTTTTGTCAAGGACTACACACTCCAACACTAGAATATTTACACTCATGTGAATGGTCTTATCATCAACTTGGAATTTATATTGGAAGGATTTATGATGGCATCCAAAACGAGATAAAAATTTATCATCCCATGGACATTTTTGCAATAATTATTTGGGCTCAATAAATTGAGGCCAAAAATCATGTCATCCACTATCCACTACAGTCTATTATTGATAGAGGTAAGTCCCATATCATTTCTTTTTTGCCTCATGTAGTCAAGTTACTCCTAAAGAGGTAGAATAATAACATGCTAAGGGTATTTGATTTAGGTGTGATGGTAAGTGGTTCAAAGGGCATAACTATGCAGAATATCTAGTCTCTTTATTCTTGAAACCAAGTAGAGGAAGATGACCATTTAATCGAAACATAGCATTCATTAGACCCAACAAAGGAAGCAAAGCCACTTGAACCAGAGGTCCTACAATATCCAGTCATGCTCTTTCTAGTGTATCCACACCACAAACTTTGAGAGTGAAAGGGAACACCAATAAACAATGTGTTTGTGTTCTCACTGATTCTGGCAACAATACACATAACTTCATCAAGTGTAAGTTAGCTACATAGATCAATTATTTTTCACACCCAATAAAAAAAATTCAAGTCATGATTGTTACTAGAGGTACAATTTCTTGTGTTGGATTATGTCATAATGTTAGGTTGAGTATGTTTGATTATCAACTCTCCACTCCCATGTATGCTATTGGTTTAGGTGGCATTTATTTTGTTATAGAAATCCAATGGCTTCATACACTTGGCACCATTTCTATGATTTTTTATGAGTTATTTCTTCATTTCGCTAAATATGGTCACACGTATACATTCTATGGGATGAATATTCCCCCTTTTCAAATAATGTCTTATAAAATTATGTAGAAACTACTTGAAAAGAGCTATATCACTCTAGGGGATGGCTGCACGTCTCTACAACATTTCTAGTGGAGGTAATTATGATATTCCACAATTGGAGTTGTAAGCAATTATGCATAAGCATGATTCAGTATTTCAAGAGCCTCCACATGTCCTACCCCCATCATGCAACCATGATCACACCATATTCTTTCTTCTAGGGAGCATCCCTCTCAATATGGTGCCTTACCACTATCTTTACCAACATAAAACTAAGATGACAAGTGCAGAGAAGGCACTATTACTAGGTCTAATTACTTTGACATTAAATAATTCCTTAACAATAGGAAGGAAAGATGGATCAAATAGGTCATGTATCAATTACAAGGAATTAAATATAAGTACAATCAAAGAGAAGTTTCCAATTATTTTTATTAACGAGCTATTGCATTAACTCAATTGGGTTTCATACTTTTACAAACTTGATCTTTCTTTTGGTTATCATCAAATCAGATTCCAAGGGAGCATGTTCTCAAAACAACTTTCAGAAATCATGAGGGTCACTATGAGCTCATGGTTATGCCATTCGACTTGACCAATACTCCAACTATTTTCCAAAGCATCATGAATTATATGTTTAAGTCTTACTTGCAAAGATATGTTCTTGTTTTTTTAATGAGATTTTGATTTATTGTAAGACTTGGCACGACCACATTTCATATTTAGACAACCCTCCAAATCTTAGAAGATCATCAATTACATGCCAACAAATCTAAGTGTGCTTTTGGTTAGAAAGAAGTTGAATACTTGGGCCATGTCATTTATAAATAAGTGGTCAAAGATGATCCACAAAAGGTTCAAACCATTGCAACATGGTCCATTCCTTGAAACATTACAAGGCCAAGAGGATTCTTAGGCCTCACTAGTTACTATAGAAGGTTTATCCACAACTATGCCAAAATTGTTTCCTCACTCACCACCCTTATGAAAAAGAATTCATTATAGTCGTGCAATGAGGCCATCTGTGATTTTGTAGCTTTGAAGGAATATATGACACAAACCTATTTTGAAAACGTTATATTTTACCAAGGTGTTCACCATTGAATGTGATGCTTCATGAATAGGATGGTGACATATTATTATAGAAGGGTAGCCCCATTACCTTTGAAAGTAAGCACCTCAAAGGTAGAAATATTTCCAAGTATCACTATGAGAAGGAAATTATGGCCATCCTACGTACAATTAAGAAATGGAATCGATATATTTTGGGTAGGAATTTCAAGGTAAATATTTCAATCTAGCCTTAAAATATATTTTGGAACAATGAGTCTCTTCCAAAGGGAAAAAAAAGTGGAAATATAAAATGTAAGACTATGATTTTGAGGCCATATACAACCTATGTATATTCCATAGTTTCCCGCTTACTAGCATGGATAGAAGAGGTCAAGAATAAGGGGTACACTAGCCCATCCACATAGTAGTTGACACACAAACTTTTGGATGGTTCCATCCCTCCAAAATATTACAATTGGGAAACAAACGTTTTGAGTTATAAAAACCATGTCCTTTTGTGTCCAAATTCTAGTTTCAAGTAACAAATTTTATCTGAATTACATGCCTCATTTACAGTGGGTCACTCTAGATTTATGAAAACATATCATAGAGTCAAATGCTCCTTATTTTGGAATGGTCTTAAGGTCAATGTCTATAATTTTGTATCTGAGAGTGGAAGATGACAATGTAAGAAGGGAGAAATTATCAAAACTATAGCACCACTTTTCACAAACTACTGTGTAGGTGTTACTACGCGGAATAACAACATTCTCACTCACAATTAATCAAATGCATTCAAAACAAGCTAAACACATTCAACACAAAGTAATCATACGATTTACTACCATCATCAACAATCAATACTATTTAACATCAATTCATATACACAGTAGAATACATGATGATTATAATACATAGAGATACAAAAACATAATTAAAGCATCATATGGTACTTATCTTTGAACAATGGTAGATTCCACCAACCAAGTGCAGGCCTTCACGAACCTCCCATCCTTAGACCGCACTGCTCATCAGCTCAACAGTGGGTCACCCCCGAGCTAGGACTAAGCTCCACCCCAAGACAAGGAATCCTAGGCTAGGCTGAGGTTATAGGGAAACAACACACAATCACAAGGAAGGAATTCTCTCCCAGGAACCACTCATGCTCACTACCCCAGACTCTCCTTCCCCACATGCCTGTTCCACCCCAGGAGTATACACCTTCTCTGTCACCTAGAGAGTCCTTCGGTTGCTAACCTCCCTTGCCTTGGGTTACAACAACAGACCGGACCTTAAGTTTCCGAGCTCTGTGGCAGCTACAGGGTTCCTTCCAGGAGTTCTCTCCTTCCTCTGCGCACTCTCTCACTTGGAGAGAATCGCTCACAGGCCAACAACCTGTTCTTCCAACCTCAATCACCTCTCTCACCTGGAGAGAGTGTTGTACAACTGGCCAACAAGCCCCCACGCAGTCCATCACTGCGTGTTCACACAACCAACGGGGAAAACGACATGGCTTTCCAACCGGTTCAACAATGGTGGATGGTCTCATGGATATGGCTTTGGAAAAGGCTCCACTCACAGGCTCAATGCTCAGACAAAAGATGTTTTGGCTTTTCAGAATCAACACACAGGCTATCCCCGAAATCAACACAAACTATTTTTCCCGGTTTCAGAATTGCACCCAGTCTTTTTGCAAAGGTCGGATAAGATGTACGGTTTGGAAGATCGGGTAGAATGGAAGAGAACCCCCTCTCGCAGCTCATCTCGGCCATTTTATTCACATGCATCAGGGTTGACACTTGTCACCCTTGGAACCGCATGCGTTCATCAGCATGCATCCGCTTTGCACGTTTTCCCCTTGCCATGAACTTAGGATAAAAAAACATAAAATGCTCATGCCTTTTTGGAATAATATTAAAATATTATTCCCAAGGCTAAAGCCCCCTAGGATTAACATTTAGCCCCTTTTCCCACCTTCTAGCCCCTAATCCCTTGCCTTCTCTGTGGAAGCTCAGTCCCCCTTCACTCATTCATTGTGGTCGGTCTGCACTTGGCGGTGTTTACAAATTTTTATTAATTGTTCTGCATGATTACATATACCACAATAGGCTCCTGGCCTTCCACACTTAGGCTCCCTGGCCTAACAAATACATAAGCCACTAGCTTATAAAAACCTGGCTCACCAACCTATAAAACATAATTACAATTCCTTTCAAAACATGATTTACAACAAGGCTCGGCCTTGGGGACACTACAATCCCCCTCCCCTTATTTATGCACTGTCCTCAGTGCAACTTACACTGTCTCTGCAAGCCTTTCAAAATTTTCAAAAAGATGCGGGTACTCTGCCCACATAGCATTTGCATGCTCCCATGTCACATCCTCAGGACCGTACCAGGTCCACTGGACCTTTGCAAGCTCTATAACTCGATTCCGGAGCTGTTTGTTTTTCCTGTCCAATATGCGCAAAGGATGCACTTGCAAGACACCCTCTGGTTCCACCTGAATCACATTCCAATCGATAACATGATTAGCATCAGGTACATATTTCTTAAGCAGTGAAACATGAAATACATTATGTACAGTCATAGATGCAGGTAATGCAAGCATGTATGCAACTGGCCCAATCCTTTCCAGGATCTCAAATGGCCCACAAAATCTTGCTACCAATTTGGCGCAACTTCCCAACTTCATGGAACTCCTGTTAGTCTTCACTTTCAGGAAAACATGGTCACCCACTTTGAATTCTCTATGGGTTATGTTACTGTCAATGTAACTTTTCTGCCTATCCTAGGCAGCTTTCAGATTTTGTTTAATCCTTATCATTTGGTCTTCCATCTCTTTGAGCAGCTCAGGCCCAATCACTGCTCTGTTAGCTGGATTATCCCAGCTTACTCATGTGTTTAACTTTCTTCCATAAAGTGCTTCGAATGGGCTCATCTTCAATGATGTATGATACCCATTATTGTAGGCGAATTCTACTAAATGCAAGTAGTCTTCCCACCTTGATGGTTTATCCATCACATACATTCTCAATATGTCTTCTATTACTATGTTCACCCTTTCTGTCTGACCATCAGACTCGGGATGATACACTGTACTAAAGTTTAGATTCATTCTGAATGCCCTGCATAGTCCTTTCCAGAAATTCGAGGTGAATTTCAGGTCCCTATCAAACACAATTGTCTTAGGAATTCCGTGCAAGCATGCAACTTCTTTTAAAAAGATATCAGCAACATCATTTGCCCTGTGGGTGGTTTTCAGTGGAATAAAATGGGCATCTTTAGTAAGCTTGTCCACCACCACCATGATTGAATCGTGTTGCTTTCTTGTTCTAGGTAGTCCGGTGATAAAATCCATTGTTACCACGTCCCATTTCCATTCAGGAATGGGTAAATGCTGCAACAACCCTGCTGGGTGCCTGTGCTTAGCCTTAACCTTCTGGCACTCCATACATCTGGCGATGTATTCAGCGATTTCTTTCTTCATACCCAGCCAAAAATAATGGCTTTTGACTATTGCCACAGTCTTTTGATATCCAGGATGTCCAGCATAAGCCACATTATGCATTTCTTTTAGAATTGCCAGCTTCAATTCTTGGACATTGGGTACATACACTATGTTTTTATACAGAAGTAAGCCATTAGTTCCCAAGGTGTAACTTTCCTTGGTCTGTGGTCTCTCACGTTGTTGTAGCTTTGCTACTAAACCTCTGTACTGCAAATCAGCATTTGCAGCTTCTAAAATTATGTCTTTAATCTTAGTCCTGTACATGCTAATGGTTGTAGCATGTAATTCGTGCACTTTTCTGCTGAGTGCATCAACCACCTTATTTTCTTTCCCTTTGATATGCTTGATATCAAAGTCATATTTGCATAGAAACTCCAGCCATCTGATTTGCCTGGCATTTAAAGTCGGCTGATCAAATAAATACTTCAGACCTTTATGGTCTATTCTCAACTCGAATCTTTTGTCCATGAGGTAATGTCTCCATTTCCTCAAGGCGTGGACAATTGATGCTAGCTCTAAATCGTGAGTGGCATAATTCCTTTCATGCTCTTTCAACTTTCGGGACTAACAAATTACAAATCCTTCTTGGTTGAGAACTCCTCCCATCCCCTCCTTACATGCATTGGTGCACACTACGTAATCCTTATTTGGATCTACAATCTTCAGGATTGGAGCATTGGTTAGCAGCTACTTCGATCTCTGGAAGTTGCTCTCACATTCTTCAGTCCACTGGAACTTCTTCTCTTTCCTTTGCAAGGAAGTGATAGGATGAGCTATCCTTGAGAATCCGGCTATAAACCTTCTATAGTAGCCTACCAAACCCATAAAAGATCTAACTTCCACCACATTCCTTGGTGCTGACCATTCTCAAATGGCCTCAACCTTTTCAGCATCCATAGCAATCCCTTCCTTTGATATAATGTGCCCCAAGTAATGAATCTGCCTTTGATAAAATGAGCACTTGCTCAGTTTTGTGTACAGCTGGTGTTCTCTCAACACCTGCAGCACCATTCTCAGGTGTTGCTCATGTTCTTCCTCTGTCTT
>ML798188.1:82043-105044 GCA_009831015.1 Picea engelmannii
TTTTTGCAGAGGTCGGATGGGATGTATGGTTCGGAAGATCAGGTAGAATGGAAGAGAACCCCCTCTCGCAGCTCATCTTGGCCATTTTATTCGCATGCACTAGGGTTGACACTTGTCACCCTTGGAACTGCATGCGTTCATCAGCATGCATCCGCTTTGCACGTTTTCCCCTTGCCAGGAACTTAGGATAAAAAAACATAAAATGCTCATGCCTTTTTGGAATAATATTAAAATATTAGTCCCAAGGCTGAATCCCCCTAGGCTTAACACTTAGCCCCTTTTCCCACCTTCTAGCCCCTAATCCCTTGCCTTCTCTGTGGAAGCTCGGTCCCCCTTCACTCATTCATCGTGGTCGATCTGCACCTGGCGGTGTTTACAAATTTTTATTAATTGTTCTGCATGATTACATATACCACAGCAGGCTTCTGGCCTTCCACACTTAGGCTCCCTGGCCTAACAAACACATAAGCCACCAACTTATAAAAACTTGGCTCACCAGCCTATAAAACATAATTACAATTCCTTTCAGAACATGATTTACAACAGGGCTCGGCCTTGGGGACACTACAAAATATGTCGGTTTTCTCTAGGGCTTACCCATTTCAAATCCACATTGGGAGGAAATTTCAATAGATTTTATTACAAGACTTTAAGTTGAAAGAAAAATATGCCATATTGGTTGTTGTTGAAAAACTTGTCAAATATGCTTATTTTTCAGCATTTCAATACACTAAAAAAGCTATCCAAATTGTAGATATTTTCCTTAGGGATATCACATGGTTCACATATGTCCTAAGGTGATTATATCTAATAGATATACTAAATTCACCAATAACTTCTAGTAAGAGATATTTAATATAAATACACCAAATTAGTTATGATTCATGCCTATCATTCATAAAAATATGGCCAAATAAAGGTTGTGAACAAGCATCTAGAAGGATATGTTCATTGCTTCATCATTGACAAGTAGTCATGATGGGTTAAATGGATTCCCATGATCGAATGGTGTTATACCACTTCATACAATGCAACCTTCGATATGATGCATTTTGAATGATCCGGATTATTTTCGGCACGAAATGAGAACGAAGATATAATAAAGAAATGCACAGAGATATCGATGATATTCAATAATATAACAGAAATGTATTAGAGATGCAACCATAAACACAGATATACAGTAATACACGATTTCTATTAATCAAAGAAATGTACAGAGACTGTAAAAATATAGAGTGAAAGATTTGCTAGAATGGTGGCGGTTTATCTTTGAGAAGAGATGTGACGGTTGTGCTCATTCACAAGAAGATGATTACAATGAGGCTTTGAAGGCCTTTTTACAATAAACAGGAATGCCAAAAACCCTAGACATCCAAAAACCTAACCGTAGGAGATGAAGCGCCAAAAGTCATGTGGGCCCCGTTTGGGTAAGTTAGTACATCAACTCCCTGGGATCGTAACTTTTGCATACGATCTCTATTTTAGGTGTATGATAACTCGTTGGAAAGGTATCATTGAGGAGATTCATTTTGGGGGCTCAATCATGCCTTTGGCTATCATTGAGAACCTAGATCTCAAAAAACCTTCATTTAGGCCCTCAAAATGGCCCTGGAAGTTAAAACCTGCTAAAAATAGTAAATTGCCAAAATTGCCAGAAAACTGTTTTGAGCCAGTCGAAAGAGGTGGGTGGCCACCGATATCCACCTGGATCAATCCTCCCTCCTTAGGAAGTAATGGTCTCCATTGTGTTGAGTTCCCGGGAAAGAGGGAAAAGTGTTTGTTGGATTTGCATCTTGGTGAGCAGCTTGTATTGTTGGAGACATCACGTTGCTCAGTTTGTGGAAGTATGTCAAGAACTTGTTGAGGCTGAGGTTGTTCAACAAGTCAAGATACATGAGAGGACGGTGTGTAGAAGGAATCTTTGCACTTTGTTGCAGCCTTTTCGACCTGCTTTTGTTTGATAGAAGGTGCTTGGGGTAAGGCTGTAGTGGTTGCAGTGTCCTGTTGTTCTCCTTTTGAACAGATTGTGAAGAAGCTAAATTTTGTAGTATGAGATACTACCTTGTGGCACTTTTTAAGTGGAACAATAGTCGGAACTACCTCTAGTATTATGTAGAGATGACCCCCCAAAGTAACAATGACATTACGAGGTTGAGACTCATAAACATCATGGCGCTTCCACATATATGGCTGGCCCAAGACAATATCACAGACATCCAGTGGGGAAACATCACATAATACCTCGTCCTTGAAGGGATGGATGTCGTATGACAATCGACATTACTGGCTGACACAAAGATCTCATCCTTGGCGAAGCCTCCTGATTTTTTATGGCTGCGGGTGTGGTATTGTCGACAATCCCAACTGTTTGACGACCTTCGCTGAGATGAGGTTCTTCTGGCTTCCGCTATCAACAATAAAATGTAGCGAGGTCCCCTTCACCCACATCTGTGAATGAAAAAGGTGCTCCCCCTCTTCGGGATCTGTTGGTTCTTCTGGTTGAATTGTTGCAGTTGCAACAATATTAATGGGGTCTGCCTCAATGATCTATCCTTTACCAGTATTTTCATAATCGGATTCTGAATCAGGGTTCGGCTCCTTGTCTTTGATCTCGGCCACCAATGACTTTTTTGAGCGACATTCATCGGTGTTGTGCCAGGGGATTTTGTGGAAATCACACCATTTTCTGATGTCCTTCTTTGTCTTCCCGAGACCCTTCTTTTCTTGTGTCTTAGACTGGTTTTCGGGAGATTGTTTGTTAGGGTTGTCTTTGTCATACTTTGGTTTTTGTGGATTTACAGATACAAAATCTTGTTTGTTCTGGTTCTTAAATTTCTACATGATTTTAACAGCATATCAATAAGCAGCACCGAGTCATGAGATGTCCAGAAAATCCATTTCAGTATGGATGTATCTATGTAGAGCCCCATGGTATTTCAGAACCAAATGTCGCTCGGAGTCTTTGATATCCATCTTGGTGCGCAAGGTATGGAAGGTATTGGTGAACTTCAGAACTGCTTGGCCCCTCTCTTGCCACAGTGTGGTCCATCTCATGTACTGGTCCTCATAGTTTCCAACAGGGTAATATTGTTCCTTTACCGCATCCAAAAAAAAATCCCAAGTGGGATCGACCCCATATATTTCAGACTCCTCTGTGGAACTCTGCTCCCAATAAATTTCCCAACAATGTTTGACATGGGGGAGAGCTTTAAGGAGTGCGAAGGTGATCTTTTCTTTGTCGGAAAATTTGTGAACAGAGAAATAACGTTCTAGAAGATTTAACTATTTGTCTAGGGCTTTTGCATCTATCTGTCCTTCAAATACAGGAATATCAAAATTAACTTGTACCTTGAAAGTCAAGGTGCCTCCAAAGTGGTTGCTTGATGAAGATGTGTCTATTTCTATCGGCAGGCATTGAAGGATGTGGGAAAAAATCTCCATCATTTCATCCCTCTGTCGCATGAGAGCTTGCTCAAGCAACAGACTAATATGATCATCTACTCCGTCATTTTTCTTTTCTTCCGCCATTGAGGGTTTCTTGGGTGTGCGAGAGCAATTTTCCTCAAGAGAGAAAAGCTCAAGACCCAACTTGCTATACTCGGACCTCGTCAGGGACATGCACTGAAAAAAACGATCAAGAACAACCTTCTCTGATACCACTGATCCGAATTATTTTCAGCACGAAATGAGAACAGAGATATAATAAAGAAATGCATAGAGATATTGCAGATATTCAATAATATAACATAAATGTATCAAAGATGCAACCATAAACACAAAAATACAGTAATACACGATTTCTATTAATCAAAGAAATGTACAGAGACTGTAAAAATACAGAGTGAAAGACTCGCTAGAATGGTGGTGGCTTATCTCTGAGAAGAGATGTGACGGATGCGCTCATTCGCAAGAAGATGATTAAAATGAGGCTCTGAAGACCTTTTTACAATAAACAGGAATGTCAAAAACCCTAGACATCCAAAAACCTAACCCTAGGAGATGAAGCGCCAAAAGTCATGTGGGCCCCGTTTGGGTAAGTTAGTACATCAACTCCCTGGGATCGTAATTTTTGCATACGATCTCTGTTTTAGGTGTATGATAACTCGTTGGAAAGGTATCATTGAGGAGATTCATTTTGGGGGCTCAATCATGCCTTTGGCTATCATTGAGAACCTCTATCTTGAAAAACCTTCATTTAGGCCCTCAAAATGGCCCCGGAAGTTAAAACCTGCTAAAAATAATAAATTGCCAAAATTGCCAGAAAACTGTTTTGAGCCAGTTGGAAGAGGTGGGTAGCCACCGATATCCACCTGGATCATTGAAGAATGTTATGGTTTCCCTCCACTAAGCCTAACACTTGTATTCTTTTTATCTCTAAGATTCAAGAAGTCACATATCACAGAAAGATGTTTAGGATACCCTAACACTTCTTAAGGACATTCTTATGAGGCATTTAATCGAATGAAACAAAAAACATATAAGAAATGTTAGAAAGGTATTTTGACATTTGTAATTAAGTTTACCTTCACCTTCAACCTTACAAACAATTGTCCATCAAGAACAAACATAACCAAAATCTATCACCAAAGTTCTATGGACCCTACTATATTGTCAATAAAAATGGGGAGACAACATATGCCTTATATTTTCCCTTATCTTCACACATTCACAATGTCTTCCATGTTTCTTGTTTGAAAGTTTTCACCAGGAAATACATTATAGTTCATATAACATTACTCAAGTTAGATAAAGAATACAAACTCATTTTGGAGAGAAATAATTTATAAACACCCAAAGTTGGTAGTCAAGTTACAAGAGAATCATTCAGTATATGATAAAATGAAAGAGTCTTTACTTTGATGACACCACGTCATGTGAATCAAAGGATATTATTCATTAGTTATCCAAATTGAAAAAGCTTTGAGGGAAAGGATTTTCAAAAAAGGGGTGGTATGTATGTACCTACTGACAGTATTACTCTCTTCTTCTCATTATCTACCTCTTTTTCTATCTTCTTGTTTTTACCATGATATCTAAGAGCTACACTATTTATCCCACATTCATTATGTTCTTCCTCTTTTGGTCTTTTCACTCTTTAAAGAAAATAGCATATGTGTGAAGGAAACATGTTAATTCATATGATCTCATTTTGGAGGTTACCCTCTAAAAGTGGTATTGGAAGTTGCCCTCTCAAAGTGATCAATTATGCCTCATTATTCAATATTTCTTGTAATGCATTAGTTTTGTTCTTTTTTCATAATGGATGTTAATGGAATAATTGTATTGATATCACCACGTATGAAAGTATTCATACATTTCATATTGAGAGAGATAAGATATGAGGACATTCCTTATATGTATTTTGGACATGCATGTAGCATGATGTAGAGGACAACTCATCTATTATCATCAAGTTTTATGTACAACTAGAAATGAATGGCATGCAATCATTGGAGATGTTATTGAATCGAAAGATGGTTTTCCCTAGCTTTGTCATTGTTTGAAGGGCTTCTGGAGGAGTTAGGAAACTCATTTTTTAGGACTCATGGAATAGATATATAAGGAGAGTTGATGATTATGCAGCATGGTGACTCAAGAGATGTCATTGTTAAAGATGGAGATTGATAGTTGAATATTGCAAGTGGACATGAATTGCAAGGGAAGTTTGAATGATGGGTTGTTTGTACTTAGGAAAGACTAGAAAATTAAGTTGCATATTTAATATATTGGAGGTGAGTGTTGGAAATAACAATAGAATTATTTTTTTTAGTTTTTAAGATGTAATTACATTTTTAGGAAGGTTTCTAGCAGGTAATTTTATGTAATGATAGTGAGTGATACACAAATATTTGTGTAAGGTATTTGGAAAAATTCTTGTATTATAACTAACAAAGGTATAAAGAGTTCACAAAAAGAATGTAATGCAAGAGATTGAGTGGGATTGGAGTCCTTTTTTAGGAGGATTTATTCTTTGTACTTATTGCACGAAGAATTACTTTTGTTGTAATGAGTTATTTGTATCAATCATTCTCCTCATATTAGTGTTATCTATTGATGATGACATGGTATAAAAGCCATGTGTTTTGATTATGGGAGAGTAAAGAGATTAGATATTGGGAAAGTTGAGATATGAGGACATTCCTTATATTTCTTGAAAATGTGGGAAAATAAGGCAAAGGGAAAGTTGTATGTGATGTCAAGTCTTATGTATATCTCCAAAATAATGACATGGTATTGCTAGATATGTTGTTATAAACTCAAAATATGTTATGTTCTAGATTTTTAGGTGTTAATAGGGTTAGTGGAGGAGTTGAGATGCTATGTGTCGAGGACTCATGGAAGAGATCCTTGAGGGGAGTTGACAAGTATGCAACATAATTATTTAAGAGATCTTGTTCTAAAAAGTGGAGATTTTCTACTTAAACATTGCAAGTTCATATGACTTGCAAGAGAAGTTCAGATGGAAATTTTTGTACTCAAGGAATACTCAAAAATTAAGTTACAGATTCGATACACTGAAGGGAAGTATTAAAAATAACAATATTAAACCTACAATTTTGTGAGGTGCAAATAAATTTTTAGGAATGTTTATGGCTTTATGTGGGGCATCCTTGGACAAAGGTCTAAGTCAATGGGATTAGATATCAAGATCGAGCATCATGGAGGATAATGTTCACTTCATAGATTATACTAAATATACTCTCTCAAAAGGTTGGGTCTTTATGACATACCCTAACATATCCACCGTTTTGCAAAATCCTATTGGAAATAAGGGAGGTGATTCAAGGGGGCATATAGTGCCTATCCTAAGATAATAGAGGTGTCAATGTATGTGTCATATCTAAAGACTCCACTCACCAACACATATGATGTCGATCTGGTGGGTTTCCAGTTCTTGGGAAAAGGATTCATGGACAAATCTAAATACTACAATGTCACATGTATTAGCATTAATGCAAGTTGTAGTGTGGAGGTATAACACGGATCCTTGACATATTTGGCACTCTCGGGCCAATTTTTCCCCTCTCCAAGTATTTCCTCTTCTGTACGTTTGAGATCTATCGATCTATATATGAGAATGTGGTTTTGTATCAATGTTGTGAGGTTGGAATTATATGTGGTAGCTTTGATCTTGATGGCTTGGTAGGGTTTAACTCCCCATCGACTTTTCCACTTTTAGAGAAAGTCCTTGGAAGGTATTAAAGTGCAAGGTGGAAAGGGTTTGGTTGGTTGTTGGAGATGACATGCAAATAGATTAGGTCTTATGATATACTAGCAATACCTTGATAGGGATGTTCATCAAATGCCACTTTGCAATGGATACACTAAATGCTTGGATCAAATTACACTAGGATCTTATAATAACGTACGGACCTATTTTCATATCATGACTTGTGGATGGATTGAGTTTATATTCATATAGTTAGAGGATGATTCATTGATTCTAGGGTGTAAATGGTTTGAGGGCTCATCTTGCAAGTCTTTAAAGCCATGAAATCCATGCTTTGACCCGAGGGTGGAGGCTTCATACCATGTTCCCATCTAGCTCAAGCATATTGGCCTCGCTATCGATTTTTGGTTCGATAATTTTCTCAGTGACATTGGAAATCTGCTAGGCAAGATTGTTCTCGTGGATGGTTATTAAACCAATCCAATTCACTCAATAGCTTGAGTCCTTGTGGAAATAGATACCAAAGATGGGTATTTTGATCTCATTGATATTGTTGTGGGTGATCTTGTTCACACAAAAACTATGGACTATGTAAATGTGCCATTTAGATCTGCATGGTGCCATTCTTATGGGCATATAACAAGATATTGTGAGATCCCACTTGTGAAACATATGTGGAGAAGAAAAGTTATTGAAATCCAAAACTCTAGTCCAAAAATTGATTCGTTTACAAAGATTGATGAGGTCCTCGGTTGTACTGAGAAGGACATAACTATATTTTTGGCTCTAGGTTTAGATCCACCTCATCAAGTGATGAACACCACTGAAGAAATTTCAAATGATCATTTTCACCTTGATGGTAAGGATGGTGTGGAGAACTTTGAAGATGGTTACCCCCTCATGCCTAGGGGTAACTAGAGGAGATCATGTCTCAGGGCCCACAATGGAGAACATAATCTCGACCATGATGATGATCAACATGTCCATAAATGGAAACCCAATAGACCCCCCCCCCCCCCCATTTTTCCTCCTAGCACAGATCAATCAAGGCTCATCACATTCAAATAACCCAACATATGGGAGATGGTAATATATTTTCACCATGAGGTATGTTGGTCCTTCTTTCATGGAAAGTGTTGTGCATAATTTTTCGGGCATGTGGATTGGATCTTTGGTTGAATTTGGATAATGGATCATTGGTTTGGTAAATTGTGTCGGTTGCCTTATTTCACCTTGGTGGTTAACTTCTATGCCCTAGTCCCGTGATGTCACCACCCAGGGGAAAGGGGTAATATTGGGGGGGGCTCCCAAGGGTAACGTTCTTCTCCCAGCCATACTTAACACCTTCCATCTTGAATCCTTTCACATATCCTAAACTTCAGCCATGGTTCGTTCTCTCACAAGAAGAGGGGTTGAAGGCCCAAAGGTTGTTTCACAACTACTATAAAAGAATAAGAAAATGATGCTAGAAAAGAAAGTGAACATATAAAAGTAGGACCACCAAAATCTGGTCCAACTTGAGCTCTACTCTTTCAGTGCTCGCCACGGTCCCAAAAAAGTAATGCCATAGCTTGAAACCCTGTACTAAAGGGGACCCACAAATTTGCAAATATAAATGAAAGCATGGACTAGAAAAAGGCAAAAAGGAGTTTGGAAAAAGGTGGCACACAAATATGGGGTAACTCAAGAGAAAGCACACCCTCCACAAAGGTGCTCATAGAGATGGATTAACACCATAAGCCATGAAACCATATCATTTTCACACTTACTCTTGGTGGGTTTTTACTTTTCCTTGTCACTCTTGGGACCTATCCCTCTACCTAGGTTATTTTTTTTCCTATCTAGGTGGCACACCTAATAGGGTTGGATGAAAACTCTCCCATACTTAAACTTGGTAAATCACATGGGGTCTTGGGCTAGTATGAAGGTTGGAAGGGATACTGAGGTGAATTATCTTACATGGATTATATGTTAAGTTGCAACTTACTTTGTATGTTTTAAGGACTAATGTTTCTTATGAAATTTGGTTAACGATGTTTTAAAATTTGGCTTGTTTTGGATGGCCCTGACATGGTTCTTGAGGGACATCTTGGGCTTATACCCAAGACGTTGTGCCTTTATTGCAGCACATTAGCACATGTGATGGAGAAAAATAGGCCATCTAGTGACTCACCATCCTTAGATAGTGGCACTCACATTTGCATAACCTTGGACAATGGACAGATGGGCTTGGTTTGAGCAGTTCTGGCAATTATGCCACACATATGGGCTAGAATCTTGCAAGTTGGGCAAGGTACCCCAGGGATTTCATGCATAGAGGATAGATGATGATTCAGTAGAAAGTGTTTTGACATCACTTGGAGATGTGATTATATCCCTCTGACCCTTGGATGTGACCTTTGGAGGCCCTTGACGCCACCCCCTAGCCCTTATGTCATATTCTTGGATAGGGTTTTGGTGGATGGTTTGGTTCTGAAGATGATAAGCATGGATTGGAGAGAGGAGACACCTCATGTCACACTCTTTCACCATCATAGGATGCCACTTGGCCTTTGGATTCCCAACATTTACCTTTGGAGGCCCAATGTTTTCCTTTGGAGGCCCAATGCTTGCCTTTGGAGGCATGACATCACCATGACATCACCCTCTCCTAGCATGGTGTCACCTTTTTAGGGCATGACATCACCCTTTTTAAGGTTTTATGATGTATTTTTGTATTTTGGAACTATGTTAGACGCAAATTAAGGGGTCACCCCCATTTCTATTTTGTAGTTGACAAATTACGTGGACAAATCTATTAGGGTAGCCTCATATAAGAAGGCTACCCTCATGTTTCATTTTATCATCATAATTTTATCACCATTTGTGAGAGTACTTCTGAAATTTTTTCCATGTAAGGGTCATTAGCTATCTCTCTCTCATGTGTTATTCTTGGAAGGTCACTTGTGGATGGTTTTTTCTGATTTTTTATGGGAATTTTTGCAATTAGGGTTTTATCTCTTGGTTTCTTGGATGAAGTAAGTGAATTTTCTACAATTTATTCTTATGTTATTAATGTTTCATGATAAATTTTATATTTTATCCTAGATTTATTGCTTGGGGAAACCGTAAGAGAGGAACATAAGTGCTTCTTCCTCTCATGAGGTGATTTTTGTCCAAAATTTGTGAAGGCATACTTGTTAGGGTTGGAACCCTAAAGCCCTAAAGTGTTATCACTCTAGAATTGTATCCCTATACTTTTGATCTTTGACCTAATTGAAGCTACAAGAAGGGAAGAACAATTTCTAGGGACCAAATGTGTTTGCACCCTAGAAATCCTTCTCCTCAAGATTCAAAGCCTAAGGCCCAAATGTGCTTGCACCTTAGGGTTTGAATCCTACCTCTTGCTTGCAATTACATCAATCTTGAAGCTTAGTTGTGTTTGTTGTTATAGGACTCCATAACCCAATAAAGGCAGTAATCTAAGAAGTTAATCTCTTGGTGAATTAATTGATGCACTCACTCTCTCAAGCTATCTACTAACTCTACTAACACTAACATTGGAAAATTCACTAATTTTCTTGCTATTGTTATAAAAATTTTGTTATAGACACCTAAAAACACTCTAATTTGTTGCATACACTCTTGTAAAGGTGGCCTAACTTATTCAAAAATTGTATCTAACAATTGGATAATGTTATAATGGATGTATGTTAAGTTTTCATGGTCAATTGTTGCATTTATGAGCATCAATTGTTGTTGTTGTTGTTACAAAACATTTACTTATATCATTTAGTTGGTTTTTATTGCAAATATATTTCATTCGTTACAACTTATCTTGTATAGTGTCATAAGAGGTTGTTCTTGCATAATATAACTTGGAAATTGTTACATATATGCTACAAAGGGTTCTTGTTCTGGGCAGGTACTCAAACAACTTTACACCTCTTATCTTTGCTTGACCTAAACCAATCTTTCGATGATCAAGAGAGGGGGTGGTAGGCTTGGCTACAATACTTGTTATTTGATCCCTTGAGGTCACCACTAAATCCTCCCTTGTAGTGGACCTCTTCCATCACTAAAATGAGGGAAGTTCTTACTAAGGTGACAGTGGTAGGATCTTCCATAGTTACACAAGATTTGGGAATCTTGTGTTGGGCTTTGGACAAGTAAAAATCACGTGATAACAAATACAATGGCCAATCAAGACTTACAACAACCCATTTGGTCCTCCCCTTGGGTAACCCCTTTGTTATTCATTCTCTCCCATTAATTGATTCCATTTCTGTGGATCTTAGTTATTTGTTGACTGCGATGAAACAATGTAAGTCTGGTATAAAGGTGGGTAGGGGAAAGAAGGGTTTGCATGACATTAAATTCATCACTAATCCTAGGTACCTAGTGGATAAAATGGAGATCTTGAAACCACATGGTTCATTATCATGCTTAGATCCCTCTTACATGCCTAAGGAGGTGGCCAAGAAAATAAAGGAACCTTTGTCTAGTCATGGAAGGGGGCATTTACATCTAAGATCACGCAAATGTAAATCCAAATTGGAGAGGCCATTGTCAAGAGGTCTAAGAAAATATTTTGTAAAGGTTTCAAAACATAGTTCAAGGGGAAGGAAGTCATGTATTCATCCAAAAGGTTGTCCCTCATATTTTTGTTAGAGATTGAAAAACCTAAGGTTCTATTATTACAAGAAAATATGAGCAGGGGTGATTTACTAGTGGGGGGGCTAAGGAAATGTATTAAGGGATGTGAGTTTTTAGCACTTGACTCTAATGGATTATTTAGGGGCATCATTATAGGGTGGATAGATATTATGTCTCTTACAAACTCTTATGCTACTTTTTTAGGTTATGCAAGAAATTTATCAATAAAAGTTTGGGGACACCCGTAACTATATTAAACATGTATGGATCTTATGGTGATAAGAAGCCATTTTGAGATTCAATTTTTACTTTGCCATGATTTTTTGGAGGTAAGTAATCTTGGGTGGTGATATCAATTTTACATTAAATAAGCAATAATTATGGGACTCCTTGGCAAGGGTAGATATATTGGATGGCTATTTTAGTTTCCATGTTGAAGCTGCAAAACTTGTTGATGTCGAGCCTATTTCCATGGGCCCCACTTGGTGCAATAACAGGGTGGGTGTGGAGAGGATCTCAAAAATATTGGATAGATTCTTGGTTTTTGATACTTTACTGTAGGGGTGGATAAATTAAGGTACTGGATTGACCCAAACATATGTTCTAATCACAATACATTTTTTTGGAACTCAAGTTTGACAATATAAAACCAGGGACTCCATTTAAATTCAATCCGAGATGGTTTGAGGAAGAAAATTTCAAAAATATGGTAAAGGATAATTGGAAATAATTCAACCACAAATAAACAAATATGCATGTGAACAATTTGTGTCCTCATTAAAATTTGTAAAGGAGAAAGTCACACTTTGGGTTGGGGAAAGATACAAGAACAAGGGCAATCTAATTTATAAAGTTGAGAAAGAGATTAAAGAGTTGTTTACAAATATTTATAGGGCAGTATTTTTTGAAGAAGAGTCCCAACATTTGAAGATACTTTAATTAAGGATATTGAAATTGATTAGGGATGAGAAAATGGATTGGAGGATGAAAAGTAGGGCGACGTGGTTGGAGTTAGGGGACTAGAATACTAAATACTTCCACAGTTTTTCTAGTCATAGGAAACGTGTTGATACCATTTGGAAAATGAGGGATGAGGAGGGGTTTGATATTATAAATACTAAGGTGTTGGCTAAGCTAGGGGTTAATCACTTTCAAAAGGTCTACAAGAAGCTGGAGGCTGCAAACATTATTGAGATAGTCAAAGTTGTAACATATTTTCCTAACTTAGTTTAAGAGGAAGATAATCTGTGGATGTATGAGGAGATTTCAAAGGATGAATTGATGATTGCACTATCTTCCTTCAAAAAATTATAATATCCCTCATGCAGATAGGTGGATGATGGAATTATACTTGGGGTTTATTGGTTTACTTGGAGAAGATTTACTAAGAGCGGTGGAGGAAGTGAAATTGATTGGAAAGGTCCCAATATATTTTAATTCTACATTTATCACTCTTATTCCTAAGGTGGATCATCCAGAGTCATTTGATGACTTCAAACCTATCTCTATTTGTAATTATATGTACAAGATATGCTCAACGGTTCTGACGATCCATTTGAAGAAACTCTTATCAAATTGTATTTCTCCATAACAATTTAGTTTTCTTGAAGGTGAAAAATTCATGAAGCTCTAGTCTTGGCACAAGGACTTCACTCTATCAAAAAAAATAATTTTCCAACTATGGAACTTAAACTAGACTTATCTAAAGCCTTCGATGGAACATGTTTTCTCTATTTAAGGCTATTATTAACTCATATAGGTTTTCAACTATCATTGGTTAATTAGATTATGGGGTGGTTAACATCTATCTCTTATGATGTCTTAATTAATGGATCTGTCTCCACTTTTTTTAAGCCTTCCAAATTCTTGAGACAAGGATGCCCATTGTCCCCTTATCTGTTTATATTGTTGTTCAAGGGCTTGAGTAGGTCAATATCTGAAGCAAAGTTGAACATAACTATTCAAGGCATCAAGGTTGGCAATGATGAATTTCCTACACATTTATTGTTTGTTTATTATGTACTACTATTCTAAAATGTATATGTTGAAGAGGGGGGAAACTGTAAGGTATTCTACAGTTATATTGTAAATCCACGAGAGTGGAGATAAATCTAGATAAGTTTTCTATAGTTTTCAATGAATAATTCAGGAGAGTGTCACATAACTTGAGAAATTACTTCCCTTTTAGGTTACTGGAATTGAATGAAGGAATTAAGTACCTTGGATATAACATCAAACAAAATTACTATACTAGGGAGGATTGGGCCTGGTTATATGCCAAGATAGAAAAATAAATAGTTTTTGGTGTAATCAGTGGCTTTCTAGGGGTGGGAGACTTGTACATCTTAAATCAGTTTTAGAAGCCATACTTTTTTATTGGAACTCCTTCGCTCACATCCCTAAAGGCATATTGGATAATATCATAAATTTGTGCTTTAACTTCCTATGGAGAGGATATTCTAACATGGTGGTAGCTCACTTCAAAAAATGGCAAATTATAGCTCAACCTAAGGATGAGGGCCATTGGGGACTCAAGAATAATCATGTTCTTGGTTACTCCTTGACCGCAAATACCTATGGAACATGATCATTAAGGAGAGCCTTTGGAAGAGGATAATACTACAAAAATATATTGCTCATGGTACTCTTTTGGAATGGATCCATAGTGAAAGGAAAAGCATTAAGAATGTCTCTAATTGTTGGAAGGCATTGGTTCATTCCTTTCCCATCATAGGTTCATATTTGGATTTGAAAGTGAGTGATGGTACTCAAGTGAGGATTGGTGCAGATACCATTATGGGTTGTTGCCATAATGTCTTTCTTCCAGAAGGTATGATTAATCATCTTCAAGATATAGGTCATTGTATGTTAAATTAGGTGGGGGATCTGGTGACCACTAACATCTGGAAACATGGTTGTTTGGCAGTGCACGATTTGGGATTGATGGGTGTTGACATTAGTACTTGGAACTCCTACCTTCTTGAATTGAATAGAAAACACATCCACCTTAGAGAAGGTTTTGATGAATTGGTGTAGGTAAAGAATAAGGTTGGAGGACATCTAGTTTGGGCTATAGAGTCCTTAAGGAGAATAATGATGAGGTATCTTAGTGGTGGTGGACCAAAATTTGCAAAAAAAAGGGACCATTAAAAACAAATATTTTTATTGGATTTCTTTGAAAAACAATATTCTTATGTGGGAGATGTTATGGGAGTGAAATAAGGTGGGTCCTAATAGCTATATTTTGTGTAAGAAAGGGGCAGAGACTACTAATGATTTGTTTGTGGACTATATGTTTTCTTATCATGTGATAGAGTTTTCAATTACTTACTAATTAACTTAGTGAGAAACTGAAGAGTTGTACATTTAATTATCATTCTGAGGTCGTATCTTACTTACAAACTATCGTGCGTCGTATATGCAAGTTGTAGTGTTGTAATTGCTAAGGGGTTGTAGTACTTTGAATGTTGCAAGTTGATATTTCAAGATACTTAATTAAGTCACCAAGCTATAATACTTTCTAAAATTGCAGGAAAATAAAATCACACTTTGTTTAAAGTAAATCATGTGTGCATAAAGGAAATCACACTTGCAGAAAGTAAATCACTTGCGGAAAGTAAATCACACTTGCATAAAGGAAATCACACTTGCATAAAGGAAATCACACTTGTAGAAAGTAAATCACACTCTCATAAAGGAAAGTTATGCTAATATCTAATGGTGACTTGCTTAAGTAAAATGATGATCTTGTCTTGTTATAACGATTGTGTACATTCAATGATGATTGTAGAAACAAGAGAATATCAATACCAAATTGTTGAAGAATAAGACTATCATAACTCTAAATGAAAGCAAAATAAAGTGAAACTATAAGCGAAGTTGCAGCAACATAGCTGCAGCACAAAATTTGTAGTGATGTGAATTGCAGCAACGTGAGTTGCAGCAATAGAGCTATAGCACAAAAGGATGTAACGATGTGAGTCGTAGCAGCTGGAATTGTAGCCACAGAGATATAGTGCGAAGGCTACATCAATGTGAACAATAGTACTTGTAGCAAGGTACGTGTTTGTAAACTTAAGAGGATTGAATCAACCACCGAGTTGTAGCTTAAGATTGCAAAACTTACATTATAAGGAAATTGAACATCAACCACACTTGAATTGCAATGAATTGTTCTTTGAATCTGGAATTGCATCAAATTAAGAAAGCAAAAACAAATATGGAATAAAATGAACAGAATTGAAATGCTAGATCCTACTTTATAATATACAGGAAGTACCTGACTAAGGAGGGGGCCCTACCCCATTAGACAAGGCACTAATCTACAAAATCAAAACAAAACGAACGTCCATCACACTATTACACGTACACGAAGAAGAAATGGAATTATATTGCAAAAGTATGACAACTACAATAACAGTTGAAAGTTAAATTGGATCGACATAGTGCTCTAGTTCTTTTGTCTATGTTTCCTAAGGCTAGGCAAATTGTTATTAAGGAGTGCTTTATGTTGGTTTATGTGTGTTAGCAAGGACCTTAGCTTGATTTTTCTCTGTTTTTCCTTGTGGATTTGTAGCTTATTCTTCATAAGGGCTCCCCACTAGTTCTTGTGGGTCAGTAGGAGCTTTAGCTTTTGGTTCCTCTTCATTTGAATATGTTGCAGGGAGAGAGATAAGCCCTTCTCCAAGAGTGCCTTGTTCTAGTTCTTATGTGTTATTCAAGGCCTTACCAACTTCCAGTTTGGTGTCCTCTACTAGTTCTTGTGTGTCAGTGGAGGGTTTTATCTCTACTACTTCTTTTTGTTTCTTGGTTCTCCTTATGGGCTTATTCTTTCGGCTCAACATTTTTTCTCCTTTTACACTGAGTTGCAACTGTATAGTTGGTTCTTCTTTTCTCAGGCATGAGGGGTTGTATGTTTTTGAACCCTCTAAGTCTCTTTGTAGGGGATTTATTGGCAATCACTTCAACATCATTGTCATGGTCTTCCTTCATCGGAGTTGTAGCATGATGACCCTTTCCCCTACTTTTTATTTTGGGTTTCTTTAATTGAGGTGTTACAACATTGGTGACATTGTTAGCAGTTGTGGCCTCTTTTGGTGTTGGAAGTGTGGCCATTGCTTGCTAAGATGCCTAAATCGCATCCATTATGTCCTTAGAAAGTATCACAAGTGGTTGAACAATATTACTCCAAGTATGACCTTCCTTGTGCAGGGTGCGTTCAACCAATATCTTTATAAGGCCATGGTGTGAGATGACATCCTTGAAGTTCTTTTCCCTTTGGATGGGTGTTGTCATCGTATGCAGTGTACTGAACAAGAAGTATGGAATATTAATTGGTCGGTTGTGTCAAAGATGATCGAGCAATCATATATGCTAAATAAAGACAACTCCATAGCCACCTTCATAGGTGAAATATCATTGCACGAAGATAGCCACATCTTGTCATGGGTGTGGAAAAGACCGACATTCAAATATTGTACCCTTATTTACTAAAGCCTCTCTAGGCTCGAAGAATTTTCTCATAATTTTAGGTTGTGAAGTCCTTCTGGTGTACCATCTTTCGCCTTCCAGAGGTAACCCAGTGACTTATGCCACTATCTCCTCAGTGACTTCTACCTAAGCACCTGTTATCGTGGAGTGTACGGCTCTGTAATTCAAGGTGAATTATAAATCTACCTCATCATCATATCCTTGTAGGAATTATACATATTCTATCCGACCGAAATTTTCCAAAATTTGTTTGATGTTGTCATACACCTCGACTAATAATGCTTCAGTAGGTTCCTTGTGTATCAATGAACCTCCCATGGTTCCTTCTTTCTGCTAAATCCAATTGGTTGTGTTTGTAGGGGAGATGTGTGTTAATTGGTTGGGGAATTTTGAATTGTGTAAATAATGGTGGTGGGTATGGTGATGAAAGTGAAATATTGTGGATATAGCAATGATGGTGTAAGGTGGTGGTTATGGAGGAATGATAATAGACACATGCCATTAAAATTATTCATTGAAAATTCTTATTGAAACACGTACCTAGCTCTTATTACCTCGAGTAGTTGTATGAGTACAATGTTGATGGAGTTGTACTGGCAGAAGATGGATTCACATCAATGGTATTAACTAGAATTGCAACATCGACATTGTTGGTTCTGTCGATCAAAAGTGCAGTAACGATAACACTTACAAAGTGAAAGATGCAAGCAGAGTTGTAACAACAGGAGTTGCGGTGACGGAGCTACAACATTGAGAGTTGCAGCAACTGGTGGTGTAGCCTCATTGGAGTAGACGAGAATTATAACATCGTTGAAGTGGACAAAAGGTGTGGGCGAGAAGTGCAAAAATAAAGTAAAGTTGCAAGTGGAGTTGCAACAACAAAAATGAGACAGGAGAGGTTTACAAAATGAAGAAAAGCTACAAGTGGAGTTGCATCAAAGGGAATTGCAACAACGAGAATAGTTGAGGAAAAGGGAGTTGCAACAAAAGGAGTTGCAACAAAGGGAATTGCAACAACATAAATTGCAGCAACAGGAGTTGAAACAACAGGAATTGTAGGAACAAGAGTTGCAACAACATTTTTCTCCCCTGGTCCTCGAGGTGTAGGACAGTTGGTGACGGAGTGTGTTGTTAAGGCACTCTGTGATGTTAAAGTCATTGGTTCTAAACCTGTGGGGACAAAAAAATCCAACCATGTTAAGGGTTAGTGTGGCTCAGGCTAGGTGTGATCCCCGAGTGATTTTGACGGCTTAGATGCCCCTGAGTCATTGTTTCTTAGCCACAGGTTAGTCCCACATGTCACGGTTAAACTAACTAACAAAAAAAAACATTGTTCTCCCCTACATATCCTGAAAAAAATAAAAATAAATAAAATAAATAAATAAATAAATAAAAATAAAAATAAAAAATTATTAGAAAAAACAAGGCTATATTAAAATTTGTTGATAAAGATCATGACATAACCATCATGAAATAGTGAAGTGTCCTTCTTGTTTTTGTTTTTTTTTGGTAATGCGCCAGCTAGGCTGGTTTTCACACCTTTTACTTCTTTTTCTTTTTTTTTTCTTTTTTTTTAAGAAAAGGAAATTATCCAGTTGGGATCCATTCTTCCAGAACGAGTTCTAGATCATTGTCGGTCCATCCATTTGCAATATTCCTCAAAAAGGATTCATTTGATAAGGGTTGATGATATAGGTGAATTCTATGTCCATTGGCCATTAAAGGAATCTTGTCTTCATCTATGGTACATAGTTTGATGGCCCCATTGCAATATATTGTATCAATCTCATATCCTGTGAAATTTCCCTCTGAAGTCCTTAAACCTGGAATCAAATAATAATGCCCAAACTCCAGCTTTGAACTTTTTTTTCTTTATAAAATTATCGTGCCATTTGGACCTTTGATCTTGTATCATCGTGGCTCGATGAAGGGCATCATGTCGTAGCTCATCCAACTCATTAATATGAAGCAGTCTTTGTTTTTGTGCCTCTGATAGGTCCAACCCAATTTGTACTATTGTCCTAAGTGTCTAGTTTATGTCTCAATTAGAAGTAGTACTATTTTCCCATATACTAACTCATAATTTGTGCATCCTATAGTAGTTCTCCAGGTGATTTTGTAGGCCCATAAAATTTCAGGGAGTCTATCGATCCAATATTTGAGGTGCAGTATGGCATTTTTAGTGATAATGGCCTCAAGGATCTTATTATCCCCCTCTACTTATCCATTTTCTTATGGGTGATATGGTGTTTTTACTCTATGCTTGATTTTATAGTTTTCCATCAGATCTATGACAAGCCGTGACATGAATTGAGTTCCTTCGTTAGTCACTATCTCTTGTGGTATCCTGAACATTACAAATATTTCTTCATGGATAAACTCCACTACTGCCTATTTGGTTGTTGTCAAAAGTGCTTTTTCCTCCATCCATTTTGTGACATAATCCGTACAGACAAGGATATAGGAGTGTCGATGAGAAGGGGGATTTATTGCTCCCACAAAATCAATGGCCCATTTTTCAAAAGGTTCTAACACCATCTGTGGTTGTAGCAGAATTTCATCTTCTTATATGGGTTTACCCATGCATTGACAGTTGTCGCACCTCTTCACATACTCTTTGGCATCTCTAAAAAGTGTGGGTGAATAATACCCATGGTAGAGTGCCTTGTACCCAATTATTTTATCAACAAAGTGGCCTCCACATGGCCCATCGTGATATTATTTTAGTATCTAATGGACTTCGTCCTCTCGTACACATCTTCTAATAATCAAATTAGGCCCAATATAGAAGAGGCAACCATCAATCCATGAAAATATTTCACTTTTCCTGACTATGCTTTGTCGTTCTTTGGGAGTTAGATGGAGTGAAAGCTTTCCTGCAGCCAAAAAGTTAGTAATATTTGAAAACAAAGGTGAGTTAGTAGATATTGCAAAGAGATGTTCATCTGGAAAGAAATATTCTAGTGGAGGTTCATTCTCATTAGATATTATTCTAGAAAGAAAATCAACAACTACATTATCTTTTCTTGGTTTATCTAGGATGGTAATATCAAATTCTTGTAATAAAAGCAACCATCTAGTGACCCTGTCATTGGTGATTGGTTTGTTCATTAAATATTTAATTGCAGTGTGATTAGTATGCAAGATTAAAGAATATCTGATATGTAGTAAATAAACTTTTTTATTGCATGAATAACAACAAGAAACTCTTTCTCCGTTACCATATAGTTCAATTATGTAGGCGAGATATTCTTACTGACATAGTAAATTGCATATGGGTCCTTTCCTTCTAGTTGTCCTAGAACGGCTCCAACGGCGGTGTTCGATGTGTCTATGGAGATGTGGAATGGGAAGGACCAATCAAGTCCTCGTAAAACAGGAGCTTCAGATACTTTTATTTTCAACTCATCAAGCACATGTTGGCATGTTTTTTTTCATACAAACTCGGTATCTTTGTTAAGTAAATCAAATAATGGACGAGAAATACGTGAAAATTTTTCAATAAATCTACGGTAATAACCAGTGTATCCCAAGAAACTTTGTACCTATTTTTATCACATAGATTGTCATGGGTCAATAAAAATCTTTAGTTTGATTTTGAATCATAGTTTTACCTTAGGTTATAGGTTCTAGGTCCCTTTTCCCATAGCAATTTTTCATTTTTTGGCATGAATAAATTATGATTAGTTCGGTTTTGGGTTTGAAAAGTCATTAAGTCACATCTTTCAAATTTGTCATTATGAACCTGACATGTCATTTTCTCCACGCTATACGCTGACCCATCCTCTTGTCACTTGGCTCGTTAAAATATCAAATCTATTGTAAGTTGTATGCTACCAACTCACTGGGAGAGTTCGCAACACTTTCAAAGTATATATTGCCTTTATAGTCATCATTGCTCTTAAAAGGTCGTGACATTGGAGATCTCCTTGATTTCAGAGTTGATTTTTAAATCAATATTCAGGGATTATTTTTATGAATGTCTTAACTGTTTTCTCCAAGTGTGCAAAGCATCCTCCAGCTTGGCGTTGCAAACTGGTGTTACAGACAGGCGTTGCACACTTCGTTGTGAACTGGGTGCATGGGATGAGTTGGTGGTTAGACCACTTGCAGGCACTCCTGATCAGATTTGGAGATATCAACCTCCAGCTCCAGGCTACCAGGTACTTTATGAGATTGTATGCCTTGTTTTAAGGCCTGGAAAGGGGGTTAGTGGCTTTTCCTTTTATGGCACTGCGAATTGGTTGGATGGCTCTGCGAACTCTCTCACAGACCTATAATTAAGCTCCAGAACCTCTTCCTGTGCTCTGCATCTTATCTCTTGAAACCATCAACATCCATGGGCCTGAATTAGCCTATCTTATGATCCTTGGCCTATGCATCGCTCTTTTCATATAGCTTTTCCAAACCCTATCTCTGGCACTGTGAACTATGTGCATTCATCCAACATTGTGAACTCTTTGTTCCAACATCCTTTGCAGAGCATCATTTTACCAATTCACCATCTATTCATAGTCCTTTTATAAAGATAACCTCATTGTTAAACATTTTCAGCCTTACTTAAAAGCATTTTCATTTTAAGAGGTCTATGTGGCTTTTTCTTACTGATTCCAATAGTCATTTCCTCTGCTTCCCTTCTCTCCATAGGGAAATATGCTATGAATCTTCCTTTTTACTTGTTCAAAAGTATTGGAAAAATGTCTAATAGGGTTCAAGCTAAGTCTAAGGCAGTTGATACAAGTGTTTTTCATTCAAGACTGATAAAGATGTTGGTGATGTATGAATTAAGAAAGAGAAACATGGAATGGGAAGAATTCATTACTTCTTCCAACTTTCATCTTAACATTTCTCCTACCCAACAGTCTAAGGTATAAAGCCCTCTTCAGGTTGACAAGACTATACAGTTGGAGATGAATAAGAAAAGGAAGAGCATCATGTCTGCTAAGAAAGATAAAGCAACAAAGGAACATATAGAAGAAGAAGGATCTTCTCAATCCCCACAAAGAGAGGTTTCATCTTTGCCAGCTCCCAGTTCAGTAGAGACTCCTTTAGCTAGAGCCACAAGTCTGAGAGGGAGAAAGTTATTGTTCTCTTCACCACATGTTGCAGACAAGGTCAAGGCCAAGAGACCTGTTACTAGAGCGTCAACAAAGGAGGAAAACACTGTGGATATAGTGTCAGTGAGAGCCCCCATCCAGAGAAAGGGAAAAAGTGTACATATCAAGGAGCCCATTGAAATTGTAGACATAACTACTACTTCAGAAAATCCTACCTTTAAGAGGCTAAATAGACAGCTTAAAGAGGCCAGGAATGAAATTGATGAACTAAAAAGGGAGGAGTTGGTTGAAAAGAAGAAGTTAAGTGATCTTATGGATATGTATCGTGGAACTCTTGAAAAGGCTAAGTTTATAGCTAAAAGATTTCGACCTCTCCACGGAAAGCTTAGAAACTTGTACAGACATAACATAGCCTACCAAAGTCATATCAGAGGGCTAAAGATGGAGTTGCAACCTTTCAAAGAGGATTTGGCCAAGAAGAATTTGGATATATTAGCTAAAGTTGCCACCAAGAGGAGCTCCATAGCCAAAAAGTCAAGAAGATGGACACCATACCACTTTTGACAGTTTTTTGTTTTGGTATTTTTCTAATTGGAGACATCCATGTTTGATAAGCCAGGATTCAGTTGAGGATGTGTTAAGCTT
>ML798188.1:120537-141832 GCA_009831015.1 Picea engelmannii
CCATCTGTCCTCCACTGACTTATCACCAATACTCCTTGCATCCACGTCATCTGCATCCACTCATCTCGTCTCCCTATTGGAAAATTATCCTCCACGTCCTCTTGTTCATAACCAGTTATGTCCTTCACCATGACCATTCGACCGACAGTTGTTCTAGAAGACATAACCACTCCAAGTTAAATTGTTGTATACCAGTGCCATCACCCACTTTCAACTAATCCAAAGGTACAGATGGCATATGGTGGGTCAAAGAAGAGTGCGCTTAGCTGCCGAAATCTCTATTACAGACAGAGAGTTAAGTCTCAATCCCAAATCGATGCAAATTGGTTCCATAACACTGCAGAAGACCTACCTCTTCCTCAAGCAGATAATGTGAACATCTGCACAAACAACTAGTTATCCTCTAGAGGTCTCAAACATCATGCAAGCATACCAGGGCTCGACATAGAACTTTGTTCTATCACTCCAAGTCTTTTTCTGCCAACACTAGTTCATTCCAGCGCATGCATTAGTCTAGTTTCATTGCCAGTAGAAGTTTTCAGTTGTTCAACTCCAGGATTCTGTTAGATTAAGTAATAAGTGGCCTTTTATGTGTGATAAGGACCACTCGTTTGATTAAATCTAGTATGAAAGTATACGTTGTTTTACTCCATGCAACACTTTAGTTGAGTTAATAATTGGTTCTACAACTAGTATTCTAGAGTCAAGTCTCAGTCCCAGAGGGAAGAGAGCCTCTGCAACTCTGTTGAATATGCAGTTTTTGTATGTTTTGAGGGTGGATTTTTAGGTTGGGATCTTTTGGAAGGAAAGTAGAAGCAGCAGAGGAATTGGACCTACTCAGTTAATTGTAAATTTTTCTACCTGGTGAATATATGTTGATGACAGTAGTGTTCTCTTACTCAAATCCTATGTGTTGATTCTCATCTTGAATGCAGATTTTGTGATGTGTGCGATGTACATTTCCTTATTCCTTCAACTATTGTTTTAGTTTATCTTTTGTTGATTATGCAACATGTTATACAACTATTGTTCCGTGAAAGATTCATTATTTTTGCGACCTGTTGAATGATTTGCATCTAGATGTTTGTCTAAGTCTTAAGATATTATTTTAAGTCTTTGTTCTCACATAGCAAGTGATTCATTACATTTCTTGTTGATGTTGTCTTTGTTTGTCTTTTCATACCCTCAATTGTCATTTAATACCCATGCCATTAGCAAAGGAGAACCTACTTTTATACTATGTAGCATGTCCTACTAGAGCACCATATTTGAAAACTTGTCCTAAAGCTTACCAACAAAACCGACTTGTAAAAACACAATCATTACCAACTTGAGATGGCCTAACTTTGCCCTTTAACAGTTAGGTGCAGACCTTAGGACCAACACCTACTTTCCTCCTGGTTTAGAAAGGATGTTAGATAATGTGAAATTTGTATGTACAATATCATTGCTACAATTAGACTGTTTACACAATAAGGATTTTTCTAGAAACATTGAGCTAGTGTGCATTGTTGAAATGAACTCATCATCAAAAGGAAGAACATTGTGGGATATTTGAAATAGTGGTTTTCTATGGGTACCGAAAAACGATAACCATGGCTAAGAGTGTCTTCTCTCATGGAGCAAGGCTTCTGCTTCAAGTGATTATGCTCGTTTTGAAAGGAATTTGATACTTTTTTCTTTTCTTTTTTTAATGAAGAAGGTTATAGGAGCCTTAAAATAATATTATGCTAATGGAGTTGTGAAGGCCCAATACTAAGGGAGTGAATCCCTGGTGGATGCAGAAGCATAATGTACAAGGGTTCTATACCCTATGTTACCAACACACACATGTGTATTCTTGCATGGAGCAAGGATTCTACTTCAAGTATGAAACTAGAGTAGGAAAATATGAAGTCATCTTGTGTTGACCAAGGATTCTACTTCGAGTGTGAAACTAAAGAGGGGAAAACATAAAAATAAAAAGTGAAAATTCTCATTGGGGGACCCTATTCATTATCAACATTCTTCAAAAATGGTTTCTTCTCTTGCTCTCTTCTTTCTAATTCTTGTTTGAAAGGTTCCATGTAGAGTCCTCTCCCATGGAACACCATTTCCAACTTGAAGTTCTTGACCAAAAACAACTTGGCCAATGATTACAATTTCTCCTTCCTCTGATTCAGTGAACATTCACATTTCATCATGCCTGTAATCAAGATCTTCAGGGTACCTTTGCTCAATTATTCTTCTTCCATTAGAGTTATGGGTGAAGATTGATGTCCAACAATCTATCGGTTGCAGTATCTTTTGAAATAATTATTTGTTCTTTTGTGTTTATTTCCATAATGTTGATAGTATATTGGAAAATTTTGTCCACAAGCTCATCTTGTTATTTCACAAAAGGAAGAAAAAAACTATGGCCATAGGATAATGGGGAATAAAAACCCTTCTTTGATACCAATTGATACGTAATTGAGGCTAAAAATACAAGAGAGTTATTTTTTTAACAAAAACATAAAAATATATTCATTAAAAGGTGGTTGTGCCAAGGCAAAAAACAATTACATATAAAATTGCAGAGTTCTAAGCATATTTCTAAACTAGTAACATATACTCCATGTCTTTTTTTACACAAACATTCCATATATTTCTGCAAGTAACATGCTTTACGTATGGACCCAACAAAAAAACTATCTTGTAATACATAAACCAATCATGGGGGTGCATTGTCTTGAACTTCCTTCCCCTCCACAGAGGATGGGATCCAATTTCTTCCACTTCCATGGGATCATTAACCTGTCCAACTATGTCTTCTTCACAAAAACCTCCCTACAACAAGTTTGAGAGAGAGAGAGAGAGAGAGAGAGAGAGAGAGAGAGTCTAAACCCTGTGGGAGGACCAAGTATAAGCCCTGTGGGAGGACGAACAATAGAAGTTGTTGGCACTTTACTTCCAACACATCAATCCTTTGCTTCTGAAGTAAGAAGAGGTTCATTATATAGGCGGCATTAGTGATGTTGGCTTGATCTAACTCAATCATCTTTGAAGAAATATGCAGGATGGCATTAATATTTGCCTGGGTAATTTCTTCATGTCGGTGAAGGATTTTTTGGATTTCCATATCTATCCCAATAGAGCTTTGCACCAAACCACATAAAGAGAAACCAGACCACAAAACCCCCAAACAAAGATTTTCAATTCCTATTTTGAAAAAGAGAAGCAAAATATTATTTTGGTTAATCCAATTAGAACCATAGAAACCATCACCAGAGTCTATCAAAGGAATATCCAGAGAAGCAGGGGTTTACTCGTTTGGACTGAAGAGAATACCACATCGGGTACAAAGCTCCACCCAAATTCACCACCCATGAGTGCTTGAATTTGCCAATAAACTTGTAGAATCCACGCCATAGCCCTTTCCTTGACACTACTCTCGTCACTCTACGCCAATCTTGTAACACCCAAAGGATAACCTCCACCACAATGAAATCATAGAAGCTAAGGAATACCATAACCAACATACTCCCACATTTCAAAGGAGAAGCACACAGAGAACATTGAATACCAATGTTGCAACCAAGGCATTTCAAGTGTGTAGGCTTCGTTGCCCACCGGCCATCTATCATGTGATGCATCTCGTTATTACTTTGCATTGAATGTTGATTGAATATATGCTGCCCACTATGGTATGGGGGTGAAGATGCACACCCCATTTTTAATACATGACCTTGGGCTTACGAAAGAAGCCACCTTATCCCAATGGTCTGCAATTCCATTAAGTTCCCTTTTAATGTGAAAGAAGGAAACTTTGTCGAAACTTGGGAGCATTTTATGGATCATCGATATGAGTATGCTCAAGGCGTTAATCCTTGGCTTTGATTTTCCCATGATGGCTCTAATCATCAACATTGAGTCCCCTAGGACAATTAGTGTTTTAAGCCCCTCTTCCTTTGTTATAACCAAACCTTTCCACAATGAATATGCCTCAGCAATATTGTTGGATACATCTCCAAGCCCTCGGACATAATATGCAATTTAATTTCCTCCAAGATCAAATAGACTCCCCCTCACACCTTCCACCCCTGAAACAAGATAATTATTATTCTATTATTAATACTTCATTCTTTTACATAGAATCATCGTTTTTATGTATGCATATAGAATATAGACGTTATGTTTGACAATGTCTCCCTTTTTATTTTAATAGATATTATACTTAACTTCATAATCATTATCTAAGTTATACTATTTACCATCCTCCTGGTTGTCGTATAACTTTGGAATGCAAGTCCCTGGGTTGATGTGATAACATCCTCCTTCACTTTGATACGAACATTGTTGACGATTTCAATGTTACACATTATAGGTCGTCTTTGGCTTGTAGTTCTTATCTGCAATATCACAAGCTATGTCCACAATGACATCTTATCCTTATGCTGGAATTTCATTCTACATTAATACTCCTCTTCCAAGCTAGAGAGTACTCCCCCCATATCAAAATGTGTTGTGTTGTTACATGTTTAGGAGCTACTAACTTATTTGCTAGGTAAGTTGATGATCAATGTTCTTACCTTTCTTTCCAAGGAAAACCTCATAGGGAAAACCAAAATGTTTCCCCACATCTATAAATGACATCCCTAGTAAACTTGTCAACATAAGTAATGTACCTAACTTAGTGTTATTCAAATCGAACATGCACTGGCACAAAACTAGTTAAATACCCAACAACAATAACGACAACCAGATGAGCTAACCCCTTGGATTTATCAATACTCTTAATACTTCGAAATATATTATATTCATATGATACTTATTGTTTAACATCTACTAAATAAACATTTCAACACTTAATATTATCTTTGAAGATTAACATTTAAAATTACATGTTTGGAAAATAATTGAAAGGAATATATATGGGACATCATGAGAATAGTAAATTTTACAATTCTTGTCATTCATATAATTTTTACAATTATGATTTATGGCAAATTTCCAATCAAATATATTTTTTTATAAGAAATAGTATACAATTTCTTTAAAATTATATAATATTAATTTATAATTATAAAGTAAATTATATAATATTAATTTATAATTTTAAAGTAAATTATATAACAATTTTTTAATATAATTAAAAATGATTTTAGAAAAAATTATATCAAAACTTTATAAGAATATACTTAAGCAATAAAATTAAAAAATAATAATATAATTTATGTAAAATTATATATATAATTTTACATAAATTATATTATTATTTTTTAAAAGTATATTCTTATAAAGTTTTGATATAATTAAGTAAAAAAGAGGTGGTTCCTGCTATATTAAGTGGTAAAAATATAGTTATGCATAGGTTGCCAGCTGTTCTGTCGATTTAGTGGAAACCAGAACAACTGGCAGTCATTGTTTTCCTTGTCCAAAATATGTGGTTCGCCATCTGTCCTGCCCGTAGGAAACCAGGACTGATGGTGTTCCATGGTCTAAACTATGACTATAGTTTTACAAAATACAACTAGAAGCATAAACAGAACCCTAAGCAACAAGAATGAAACCAAAAGCCCAATCATTGCAATTACCCAGTGGCCTCAGAGGTGGCCATGTCGACGTCATTATCCTGCACTCCTACCCTGGCTGGCATCACGAAAGGTTGTGCACAAGTTGGGCATCTCTGCCCTACTGGCGCGTTGGAAAAGGCATAGTAGAGCATATCCAGATGTTGGCTCATGAGGGTGCCACGGTGGACTTGGTCCGCCATCTGGCCCCACAAATCAAACAACAATTCAAGGTGCTCCGGGTGGAAAAAAGATGGCGGGACACGCCCTTGTTCCTGCATGAACGAGATGGGAGGTGGCGTGAGGACCGTGCCACCCTCCCTCGTCGTGCCTCTCGGTCTGTTCTCCTCAGCCTCGCCTAGTGCTACCTCCCTTTGCTGCTCCATACCTGCTTCCTCATTCTGGTCGCTCTCCATGCTTTTGTCCGAGGTGTGTCCGGCTGCGGGTGCGACCTCCTGAGAGACCAGCTCTTCTGGAATCTCCTCCTCTATGTAGCAGGTGGGAAACTCCTCTGTGTCACGAGCTTGTTGTTCCTCAGTAGCGGCCAGGAAGGCTTCCTCCCGAAAGTCGCTTGGTGGCTGCCAGTTATCGGGCACGATGAAGAGGAGATGCTCTGGGGGGGCTTGAATTGGCTCCTTCAGGAAGACCTCTTCCACATATGCCATGGGAGGCGTTCTGGCCACATTTCCTCTGTGTGTGAGTTGAGTCCGAGCCATAGATAATGCTCGTTCCATCCTTTGCAATCTCTTTCGTCGGGCAGCGAGGGCATACCAAGCTAAGCCACGACATGGCTTCCCTCGTTCATGCGGCATCGAAATGGAAATTCAGATAGATATAGTGCAAAGGGTGGACTGGTGGCTGCACCAAAGCTCACCGTTGCAGAACTGGTGCAGGGCAAGGTCGAACTAGATGAATCCATGGCATGGGCGAGTTATAAACGGATGGGGTGATGGGACAACCTCCCCCATTAACTCCTCCTTCTTAATTGACTGCAGCTCTAGACTGCTCACATGAGGGATAAGTCCCCTGTCATGAGAATGGTGGTTGGGGCCAGCTCCCATCCTTAATGTTGAGGGGATGGGGGTCGGCCTACCTCATTTAAGGTTAGGCCTGGCTCCGCTCCAGGTGTCTCGGATAGTAGACGTGTTACTCCATCCGAGGAAGCATATTTACATATTTAGTTACATATTTACTAAAGTAAATAATAACCTAATTTATGTAAAATTTTAACCATATTATTTAATAAAAATCAACATAATATTTTAACAATAAAATTAAAAAATAACAACATAATTTTTGTGAATTTTGTACCATATTTACTAAAATCAACATAAAAATATTTATTTACAATATTTATGCATCCATATTTATCTCTGCATCCATATTTATCACTTGAACACATTCATGTCGAATTTCAAATTTGCTCACCTTATTCACAAATATTTCACCACATTCATGTCAAATTTCAAATATACCCACCTCATTCACAAAGATTTGAGTTGATGTTTGTCACCTAACATGACTTTACACACTTAACCAATCACAATGCACCACGATTGTGTGCCACTTTAATATGTTTTAACACATAAGAAAGACTAGGTTAATTGTATTAGAAAATTCATGTTTATTGCTTTATTAACATCAATATTAATGACCAATGTTTACAAATAATTAATTAATTACAATGGAAAAATAATATTGGTTAAAATTTGTTTAGAAATAATATTTTTCAAAATTTATTTATTAATAATTCAAATGTTTTTTTTTAAGTTCCAGAGCTTTACTCTATTATTACTGTACAGTTAAAAATACAATCAAGAGAGCTTCAAAGTATCAGGGTTGCTGAAGAGAAGTAAGCCTCCATTCAAGTTCAAAACAAGAATATACTATCAACATCAAGCTTGCTCATGCAAGGGAAACTAAGTGTTCAAAAACTATATTTAAAATCTTGCCCATAAGTGGGAAACCAGGCATACAATGGCCACAATGATACTTAAAAATGGTTTGCCTAACAACTATTGTAAACAAATTTCTAGCAAAGTTGTATGCCAAATGGCTACTAATGAAAACCAAAACCATAAAAGAAGAAACTAGGTGAACCAAAGATTGCTTGAGAGGTCGTCTGAAGACCACATCCTCTTGTTTTTCCTCGATAATTGCTTAGCAATAGGTTCCTCCAATAGAGGAGTTGTCCTTGCATTCCTTGGTAGGTAGACCAACGAGCTTGTAGAATGAAGAAGGGCCTTCCAGGTCTTGGCGCTCAACGTGCTTTCATTTGTAAGCACTAGTATTCCTAATTCCAACCATGACCTGAGCTTCTTGGGGAGCCTTTCCTTGTTACGGGTCTTGGTGCTTTGGGGGCTCAGGAGCAAGAGAAGGGCCCTCCGAAGAAGAGGTATGAATAGAAGGAGAAGAGATTGGAGAGGATTTACTCTCCAGTGAGATGCTTGGAGAACACAATTAAACTTGGGCAAGCATGTTCTTCATAGACCAATAATGCTTCCTGCAAGTCCAAGCCTATTGTCCAACTAACTTTTGTACCATAATTTCTTATTCTCAGTCGTCCAACATGTCCCTTAGATGCCTGAGAACTGAGCTATCATAACCTTCTGTAGTTGTGCCTCTGAGCCAAGAATGACCAGAGCGACCACGCCCACCTCTTCCACATCAGGGGGTAGCACACAATCTTTTGGGAATAGTCACTTCGTGAGGTGGAAGACCAAAGCTTCTCTCTTGAATACACAGTCTCGTAGAGAGAGTAAAGCCACCCCAGTTTGGGCTCGACACAGTAAAATAACAACACACAGAGCCTGGAGACGTAAACTACCCAAAGGAATTAACCTCACAAAGATGTTGAAAAGGAGTGCAACAACGAGTCCAGACAGAGTAAATCCAACACTAGAAACTTCCAAAGCGAGAATGATTGTTCCATCTGCTAGAGGAGCCTATATCCAACACATAATCGACATGATTGTCATTGTACAGATAGTAAACCTGAGCAGAGGTCGAAGAGACAGAGAATTGAATGGCCTTGACCTTGAATTGTGCGGGGATTTAATTCGCATGAGGTACAACTTGAGGGGGATCCATGTGGTGTGGAGCTGGCTCCCTCATCCTAGCTCCCACGCATGCGCCTAAGCATCCTCTATCACCCACACTCACGAATAATTCAAATGTATTATATGAAACTACATGGACTAAATTCTAAATTTAAATTGTCATCAATATAAGAAATGCTCTCTATGAGCTCAACATGTCACTTATGGGAATTGAACCTGAGCTAAACCCAATTGACATATAATCATTAAGAGCTCAACATGTCACTTGTGTGAATTGAACCTCAGTGGGTAGGATAAAAATCATTCCTCCCAACCACCCAAGTTAAACCTAATTGACATTAAAATAAATTGATGGACATGGGGGTGAGATTTGATCCACTTATGTGTGGACAAGTCACAAGATCATTTAATATAATCTCTCTAGGTGCAACCACATGTTCGACCACTACCTCAAGGTATCCCTATGGCTCCAGGACATCCCTCACAAAAATTGAACCTTGCCCACTAGTGAAATTCAAAATTTGAAGGACGCGGGGGTGGGCTTTGATCCACTTATGTGTGCACAGGTCATGATACCATTTATCATAACTCAGGTGGTTGGGTAGCATGTTTGTTATCATCCCCACTCGAGTTCAATTCCTTCAAAGTGAACATGTTGGCCCGTTGTGATAAGGCTAGAAGGATAGACGACCCCTAGGATAGAGGTCCACTCTGGTGGGATTCAAGACCCCTCAACCCTTGCTAAGTCACAAATTATTGGTATATATGGCTTGTGGGCTATTGGATATACTCTTGGGTTATAGTGACAACCAATAGGATTGATCTCGAGCCTAGCTTAGATAAAACCTACCAATTATTGATTCACATGGTTAAAAAAAACATAAGAAATGCTCCAATTTACAAATACTCAACTTACAACTTATGTTGACTACGTTAAACATCATTCATATGCATAAAAGTAAATATTAAGTATCTAATACATTAGAACAAGATAAACAACATGGAAAACAAGAGGATTATTAAGATTACATTAGAATAAAATAAACAACATGGAAAACAAGAGGATTATTAAGATTGCCTCAAACTTTAGTCAAAACCACTTGCGACTCAAGTGTGGTTACCATAAAGATGCCAAGTCTTGGCTAAATCATTGAGAAATCAAAGAATAAGTCACTTTGCAAAATATAGATAATATTAAAATATTATTACACCTAAATTTAATAAGAAAATATGGCGATAAAGAATTAGAGGATAAGAAAAAATAAATATTATGAGGATTAGAGGATAAGAAAAAAATTAAAATACTATAAGGAGAATTAGAGGATAATAAAAAATTAAAATACTATAAGAAGGTGATTAACCATAATCTAGTACATCAAAAGTATTTATCTATTTTGAGTAGCTCAAAAATCCATATTACGAAATGTCACGAACTCCATAATGAAATAGGGCATTGGATATTTCCTAAAATGTCATAGGGCAAAATAATTTGTCATCTTTGTCACACTAAGAAGGTTGAAGATGAAAAATATTTTCTCTTAAAATGGTTTTTATAATAATAATAATAAATCTATTTTAAGGTCAAGGCCAAGCGCAAATCAGTGTATGAGACCCCATGTTTGTGGGACAAGGGATCCACAAATCTCAATTTCAAAATATTTGTTACAATACTAGCCTTCCTAACTTTTCAATTCATCAAAATTATGATCTTTATTTTTTTTCACGGAAGTTAGTGGATTTTTATTCATAAAAAGGGCGTGGTCTAAACCACTCAGTACAAAAAAGGAGCCATATTACATAACAAAATTTTCACTTTGTCAGAGCTTCCATCAACCAAAATTCTATCATATTACTATGTATTCGCCAATAAATAATACTACTTCTATGTTGAATTGTATATATTCGGTAATAAATATCGTTAATACAAACTATAAAACAAAACATACGCAAGGATTTGGAGTTGGATCCTGCCCATTACCATTTCCTAGCTTGTCCATGTCCTCGTAAGGCTCTAGAGAGGCATTTAAATCCAGAATATGCACCATCTTTGAAGCTGCCAGTCTACTATTACTCTCGCTAGGGAGAGAATTCCCATGATCTGCCTCCTTTCGAGCCAACTGGAGTTGCAATGATTCAAATTGACTTCTCAAATAGTCCACTTCATCTTAACGCTAACCTATTAAAACTCTATGCTATACCATGGTGTCCAAGGCATACAAAACAATCGAGTTGAGTGAACTAACCTGAATGACCAGGCGTTTCCTTTCTTCAAAATCATTTTCCACCATCTCCTCATTGTAATTTCCATCAGTATCCTAAGAATCCATTATGCTCCAATTACCCAAAATATCCAGCAACAATTGAGCACGCAGAAAACTGAGGAGTGAATTTACAGGCCCCACTTTTACACGAGCAAAGGAAACCATAGAAAGCCCACTAATGTCTAACAAAAATGCACCAGTTTTAGTCTCATGTGTAAGGAAATTGAGAACACATAATGCAAGAGTGACCTCCAATATCATGAAATTCACAGTAGAAGCAACCAAGAGTCCTTGAATAAGCAAGAATTGGGCATAGAGCTCATTGAGCAGAGCACGAATCTAACCTCCAAGAGACCAAGAAATAAGATGCTCGACGAGGCTTCCTCCTCTCCATAAATAATGAGATAATCATTTCCTGAAAGGGTAATACCATCACCACGTACCTGCAAATCCAAGGCCAGATAGCGTCCCACGGGATGGCCATGCGAATTCGGAGAAATGATGACGCCTCCTCCCAAATTTGTCATTCTATGTGGTACGATCCCTTCCACACCTTGCTCAGCCATAATTACTATGCTCCTCACGTGATCCACATCCATCGATTTGGGAACAAAGATGTACTAGGAGCATACAATCTTCAGGATGCGATGCTTCCACCCACGAGCTAAAATAATTAACCCACGATACTTCTTCATGACTCTGCTGCTCTTTAAATGCATGACATGACCAAGCCTTGTGTTGTGCATGCTGCCTCCACGTGGAAGGAAGAGACATTCCATGTGGTCTAGACGGGTCCCACCCCATTGCCAAACCATAGCTACGGGGGGGGGGGAACAACACACTCTATTCCATCCACCCCCATAAGACCAGGGGCTAATCCCATGGCTATGTTTGCCATTACATCTGTTTCTGAGCTATGATAACAAAAGACATGAAATAATTGAACCTTGAGATTAAGCAAGGAAATCCTAATATGCTCCACCAAATTTTTCATACCAATGTCTTTCGGGGAAGAACTAAATAGAAAATATCTAATTGTATTTTTGGAATCCCCTACTATGTTCAAATTGAAAATTTGCTTCTCCTTTACCAATTGTATCTCTTAGTACTCTACATATGCTTCGACCTTATTGTACTGCCTTCGGCAGTATACATGGCAATGAGTTAGCTTTGACTCTCTATTAATTTGGTTTGACTTTAAAATTTTTGTAATAACTTAATGTATAACATAAGAAACTTAAAATTTTATTTTTTAATGTGTAAAAAACTGAGTTTTCTTACATTTCATTGGCTAATAACTTTATAGTATTATTGCAACCTTCACTTATTTCGAGGTTTCAATCAGTATAGCAAACAACGTTTAAGTTGACTAAAGTTGCTCATACTACCTCCTACAAAAATTCTTAAGAAACAGTACAAAAATTCTTAGAAGGCAATACGAGGAGCCTCGCTACCCTTATTATTAATGGTTATACAAATATTCCAACAAAAATTCATTTCTAAATTTTCTTACTATAAAATTTACCCAGAGGTCCCATGGGATAGCACAATTGGTTAAGACGTGCGCACACTCTTCCAGTTTGGGGAGAGGTCACAAGTTCAAAACTTGTATCCCTTGGGGCTGCGAAGCTTTATCACTCCCATACGTGGAAAAAAAAAAAAAAAAACACCCCTCCCTCAACTCTCTCCCCTGAAAATTATGACGTATTAAAAATACTTCTCTTCAAACTTTTCAATTACAAAAATAAAATTTTAAAATAAACCAACTATTTATTTTCTTAAACTTTTTTTTTTCTTAAAGTCCAAGTAAAACTTATTAAAGGTTAATCTCTACGGCCTATATATTTATTATAAAAATGAATTACGATTTAGATTTGATGGTTTCAAGGTGGGGAGAAGACTTTGTGAGTTTTTTTTAATTTTATTTGTTTTCACTAGGTGCGGTCTATAACCTGAGATATCTAACCAGCTCATTTGGCTTCATGAATAAATCTGGTTCGAAGCCACTCAAGAAGATTTGAAGTCAGGTTACATTAACTTCTGGTGCTTGACCAGATCCGGTTGACGCCAGGATGGCTCCTCTGTGGCTCCTGTTGTTAGCACTGGCATGGGGTGCTCAAGTTCAAGGCGGTTACTCTGATCACAAATACAGCAAAGGAGATCATGTACCTCTCTATGCAAACAAGGTTGGGCCCTTTCAGAATCCAAGGTACTTATTCTCACCCCATTACTCTCTCTAATCCCAGAACCTTTCTTTGATCTCTTGTTTTAGGATTTTTGTATTTTCAGCCCATTACTCTCTCTAATTCCAGAACCTTTCTTTGATTTCTTGTTTTAGGATTTTTGGGTTCTTCATGTTTTGAGATCTATCATCAATTTATCCCTGCGCCCTTCTGATTCATACTTGTAAGAACAGAGGACAGAGGGTATTGATTTTTTCGTAGTAAATGGGTGCCATAGTCTTTGAGAGAATTGCGATTAGTCTCGCAGTCATATGTTTCTGTGGTCTGTTGTTGGTGTCGGGGTCCCAACTTCCACGAAGATTGATCTGGTGATTCCCACTGAGAAGCCGTTAGGTTAGTTAACTTTTAAGGTTTTCTGCTGTCATTGGGTCACCTTTATTGTTTTCTCATGAGGGTTTCACAAATTTTGCTCAGCTGGCCTTAATATATTAACTAGCACAAACCCATCAAAACCCAGGTTTAATATGCACCCATGAGGTTATGAAGCTCGAGGTTGTACAAGATATGCACCCCGGAGGGTACAACTTCCACGTGTCTATCAAACCTAAATTTAAATGGGTTTGTGCTAGTATTCATATTCAATGCACCGGATGCACTGTAACACCCGGCCTCACTACACACGTGAAGGATGGATGAATCCCGCTCCCACTCCCACCCCCATTCGGGCTGTAGAATGTGGTGTGTGCCTCATTTCTCCTGGAGAATTAACTAGCAGAGATCCATCTAAACCCAGGTCTGATATGCACGTCAAGGTTGCATATCTCATTTTCCAAGATTTGATTTGTCAGCCAGTTGTGACTCGAGCTATGCATTGCCAAGATTTGCAATCTCAAGGTGGGTATTGGACCCAAGTTTAGATGGGTCTGTGCTAGTGTCCATATTCAGTTGTTCCAATGCACCGTGTAGATTCAATATACTGTTACACACAGAGTTAATGGGTCATCTCCATCCCCAGCCACGCTGTAAAATTCACCTTGCTTTTCCTGGTGCAATTATCAACTAGCACAAATCTGTCTAAATTGAGGTTTGCTGTGCATGTTGTGGTTATATATCTCAACCTCCAATATTTCTGATACATGTCCATTTGTGTGAACTTGAGATATCCATCTTCAAACTTTTGGAACCTGGAGGTGTATATCAGACCCAGGTTTAGATGGATCTGTGCTGGTTTCCATATTCAATACACTCAATGCATCATCTAGATTCAATGCAGTGTTACACACCGACACACACACAACACAAATGTGAAAGAGTTGATGGTTCAACCTTGATCCCTGCCCAGGCTGTAAAATGCAACTTGCTTATCACACTGTAATTAATGAATAATAACAATAACAATATTGAAAATCGTTATTAAAAATATTGCTGTAAAGGTTATGACTATGATGGAGAACTATCCACAAAGGAGTGTTATTTCAATATTTATAGGCCCTGCTTTGTATTTGTATTATCATTCCTCATATCAGATGTATACTTGTTATTATATGGAGATATATATGTGTATTAATCATGTAATATTCCTACATTGTATTGTAGTGACCAGGGGGTTGCTATATTGTAGTGACCACATGAGTTTTGCTACAAGCCAACTCTGCTCCTCAGACCAAATTTTTCGAGTACCTCCACATTTTTACATCTTTGTCATTCCCCTTACAGCTGTGCTTTCTTCCTACTTGTCCCTTTTTAAAAATCGAATTCTAAGTTTTAACCCCACTATTTTCTTTCCCAGCATTTCTTTCCTTTTCCATTGTACCATTCCAGACCTCTCATCCGCAACAGTTGTAATTCAATTATTGTATTTCTTTTCCATTCTCTCCAATAGTTTGTAAATATTGTGACTAACTGCAAACTGCTTTGAAGTCTGACTCTATAGATGGTATTGATGGGTATCTTCTATTTTGTTGACGTTTCCTGTCTTGATGTGGTGGATTGTTTTGTCAGGATTGTGGTTGGGAAGATTTTATGTTGTAGATTAGAATACCTGTAATCTGTAGTAATAAAAGTTATTGTGTGCTTTGCACTCATGGAATCCACGAGTTACAGCTTTGAGGGTACAGTGTGTTGTGTGTAAAGTGCCTGCTGTATAGGCACTGGAAGAACAAATGACCACATTCTAGCTTCTTTAGCCCATCTTGAAGTGTACAGTCGTAACAGACTGTTTTCTAGATTGGTGTTAATGAAAATCTTAACACAATATCTAGATCACTGGGGTTGTAATTAAGCTACTACAATCCTTTCCAGACAAGACTAAGGTTTTTCCTTGTAGCAAGAAATAATTTTTTTATATCGAGAAGCCAGTTCTTGCCAGATGGTTTCCTTAATATTTGACATCATTCTTCACATCCCTTTCAGTTTGCTTTTTGCATGAGGGCCTGTAATATTTTTATACGATGAGTTCACAGGGATTAGATTTGTGAATACTGACCAATGACCAATAAACCAACAAGTTTGTTTTCGATAAATCTGATCACTTGATTCTAAGATAAGTATTTCTACTGTGGCTTGACTTGAAGAGTCTTAGTTCAACATACAAGTAATTTTTTTATTGTTACTTTGTGATTGTACAGTGAAACATATCGTTATTTTGACTTGCCATTTTGCCAACCAGGTTAGTACAAGCTCAACATCTTTTCCTCTTTTGTGAGTTTCAAAAGATTGCATTTATTATGTTTTGGAAATTTACTTCAATTGTTCTTTTTGTATTATATGAACTTGAGAGGTGCTTTTTGTACTGATTCAACATTGCAGAACACATGACTGAGAAACGGGAAGATTTAGGAGAGGTGTTGAATGGTGATCGTATGGTTGATGCTCAATATAAGCTTGATTTTAATGTTGACAAAGAGTCTGAAGTTCTTTGCAAGAAGAAATTTAAAGCGGAGGACGTGGCTAAGTTTAGGGAAGCTGTCAAGAATTCTTATTACTTTCAGATGTATTATGATGATTTGCCTCTTTGGGGTTTCATTGGAAAGGTCGAAAAGGAAAGTAAGATTGATCAGAAATATTCACTTTTTACACATCTCCATTTTGATATTAAATTCAACAAAGATCGTGTCATTGAAATCAGTGTACGCACTGATCCAAGTTTCACTGTTGACATTACTGAGGACAAGGAGGTTGAAATTGAGTTTGTGTACTCAGTGAAGTGGGCAGAAACTGATGTTCCTTTTAGGCGCCGGATGGATGTATATTCAAAGTCTTCATCTTTGCCCCAACATTTGGAAATCCATTGGTTTTCTATTATCAATTCCTGTGTGACTGTACTGCTCCTAACAGGATTTCTAGCGACAATTCTTATGCGTGTTCTCAAGAATGATTTTATCAAGTGAGGATCCACTGTGTTACATTCAAATCTAAAGAAATAGCAATGTCTGTTTTTTTGTAAGACCTTTTCTCTTAGCTGGAGATTGATCTTTGCAAGGCTTATATATTACTAACATTTCTTTTTGTGCGGTTAAATGAATTTGAAGATACTCCCATGACGAGGAGACAGCTGATGAGCAAGAGGAGACAGGATGGAAGTACATCCATGGAGATGTCTTTAGATATCCTCCTCATAAGTCTCTATTTTCTGCTGTTCTTGGTTCTGGCACTCAGCTACTGGCACTGTATGTTCTTTCGTAGAATGCCTTTTTCAATTCTGTAATTATTTACAGTTTGAGTTTCTGGTAAAAGGAGAATGTTGCATCAAAACATGAAAGTTTAAACTTTTCTGGAATATGATTGAAAATGATAGTTTTGAATACTTCTTTAACTGTAAACTATTTTCTGATTCAAGTCTCATGTCTTTATTGCAGTGCTATCTTCATTTTTATGCTTGCATTGGTTGGTGTTTTCTATCCATACAACAGGGGAGCTCTCTACACTGCCCTTGTGGTTATTTATGCTCTTACATCTGGAATTGCAGGATACACTGCAGCCTCCTTCTATCGTCAACTTGAAGGAACAAACTGGGTAGCTATTTTTGGATATCAATTCTCCTTGTTATTGATTTATTGGAACTAGTCTTTATTGTCTTTGTTTCCTCCTATTTTAACGTCTCAAATATTTTTCATGGCAGGTACGCAATCTGTTGTTGACAGGTTGTCTGTTTTGTGGGCCTCTGTTCTTAACCTTCTGCTTCCTGAACACAGTTGCTATAGCCTACAATGCAACTGCTGCATTGCCATTTGGAACAATTCTTGTGATTTTGCTTATCTGGACACTTGTCACCTCTCCTTTGCTCGTGTTGGGTGGTATTGCTGGGAAAAATAGTAGGGCTGAGTTTCAAGCTCCTTGCCGCACTACAAAGTATCCCAGAGAGATTCCGCCTTTGCCATGGTACAGAGGGACAGTTCCTCAGATGGCAATGGCTGGGTTTTTGCCATTCAGTGCCATCTACATTGAGCTGTACTATATTTTCGCAAGCTTGTGGGGTCACAAGATTTACACAATCTATAGCATCCTTTTCATTGTATTCATTATCCTTATTATTGTAACAGCATTTATTACAATTGCGTTGACTTACTTCCAGCTTGCTGTTGAGGATCATCAGTGGTGGTGGAGGTGTGTAATATACTTCCAGATAGCTTTGTTTTTCCTTCTAGTATTATCTTGTTTTAGGTGCGATATGTACTGCTATTATTGCCTTTGCCTTTGCCTTTTCAGTTATTCAAATCAATTTATTTTCCATGCAGTTGATTAAATCTTGGAATTTTGCTGCAGGTCTGTATTATGTGGAGGATCAACTGGTGTTTTTATCTTTGGATACTGTGTCTACTATTATTTTGCACGATCAGATATGACAGGCTTCATGCAAACATCTTTTTTCTTTGGCTACATGACTTGCATATGTTATGGTTTCTTCCTCATGCTCGGAACAGTTGGTTTCCGTGCTTCTTTACTGTTTGTCCGCCATATATACCGCTCAATAAAGTGCGAGTAGCTCTACATGGATGGACACGATCAACTTGTTGTTTCATATTCCCTGTAATGTAGACACTGATTCCTGTGGTCATTGACTTTGTTCCAAAATGGTATGTTTGGACTGTAAACTTGGAAAGAGAACTTGAAAGAGGCATCATGTTAAGAATCGATGCATATCTTTATAATTTTTTTTTCTAGAATCGAAGTACTAATTTAGATAGAAGTGACCACTTCAGAATTGGTTCATTTTGACCTTGGAAGATGCCCATTTAAACGGATTTAATACCTCAAAGGTAGACTACAGAGGAATCAATCCTGATCTGGTTTCTAGGCAATTCCTTATATGACTTCTTAAGTTGAATCAAGTCCGAGCAACTCTGGATGAATTTCTTGTATTAGCTTCAATAATCTGAGTGTCATATTCTGTCTATTTACCTTGAATTTGGAAGATCATAAATGAGCTTCATGCATATCTCCACTAAGACCTTTCTAACAGTTGTCAGTTAGTTCCTGTTCTAAATATAATTATCAGTATACTGTGACAAGAATTGCTGGAATTTGGAAGATCATAAATGTGCTTCATGCATTGTATCTCCACTAAGAGCTTTCTAACAGTTCAGTTAATTCCTGTTCTAAATATAATTATAAGTATACTGTGACAAGAATTGCTTGAATTTTTTGACTTCTTAATATCATGTAATGTGTATACAACTGGTCAGTGTTGAGCCCGGTGGGTTAGCTCGAGTGGATGAATGCTGTGGTTATAATGCAAGAGGTCTTGGGGTCAAGTCCTCGGCCAGCCATATTGTTGAGATTGTTGGGCCTCACTCAATGTTCCCACTGGGTTAGGCCCCACAATCTGGGATGATGGTTTATCCTGTTTACCATGCATGGATCATGGGCAAGTACTCAAAAGTTTTCCGTGAGAGTTTCCTTGGGAAAAAGAAACTCATCAGTGTTGACTTTCTAACTTTGTCGGTTATCGTGAAACACTATGTGCAAGTGATGTATCCATTTAATTTCATACGACACTGCTTGATGCAGAAACACAGGGCAAATTGGATAGTAGAAAGCCTAAGCATATGATTCAAATGATAGCTTGCATAGATAATGGTTATTGTCCCAGGCATGAGATCCAAATGGTAGTTGGCCTGGATATTGACCTACCGCAAGGGTGGAGAGTACGGGGATGGACCTTAAGATGCTCCTCAGATGATTTGAACCACTTTTTTGTTACATCACGTGTTCATGTAGATCGTGTCAATCTTGTTGTGTCTGTTCAATATAATAAACTCAAAACTGTCAAAACAGGTAAGGTAAGCATTTATGTGATTTGTCAAACTAGAATTAGAGCTCATTTCAACCAGGCTATATTCCTCACCTAGAGAATATATGGGTGAATGTCACTATCAAGGTGACATGAAGTATAAAGCATGGCACCATCGCATCTAATTTTATTTTATCTAGGTAGAAATCTCTTAGTCTTGCTTTCTCTAGATTATCAAATGTTCCTGTCAATTTAAGAGATCCGGGACTTAGTAACAGTGGCCTGGGCTTGGGGTGAATTGTTACGAGGGGTTATTTGTTTACTCAAATCAGGAAAGGACGTGTGTTCATAATTTATCTTTTTAAAGGAAAACTTCACAGAATCCCTCCTTTTTAGAAGAGCAATTCAACTGCTTGTCGCAGTAACTGCTGGTAACCTAGAGGAACTTAGCTGGACTAGAACCAGGGATCTCATAACTCCCCCTTAAAACAATGTGGTAGAAGTTATTGAGCTAACCCACTAGGCTAGCTCAATCATAAACATTGCTACTTAGCTGGACTAGAACCAGGGGTCTCATAACTCTCCCTTAAAACAATGTGGTAGAAGTGATTGAGCTAACCCACTAGGCTAGCTCAATCATAAACATTGCTACTGATTATTAATAGTAGCATTGCTACTGATCATAAACATTTATTAATGGTAGCATTAAGATTTATTGAAAACCTTCAAGTCACACTGTTGGAAAGCTTGAAACCCATAATTACTTGGCTGACAGGAGCTGGTGTCTATCTTGAAAGTGCAAGATAACATGTAATATTAATTCCAATCACAGTGTGATTCTCTTAAAATGGAGATCATCTATCACAGGTTGATGTATGAAGGCATATGACATCATCAACTATTTATTTTTATGGTTGACATAATCAATTTGAATCCTATTGGTTCTTTTAAAGTTTTGATGTTGACAGGGCATTATTTATTTATTTTGAGGACTATTTTTAACTTTAAAATTTCTATAATGAGAAAGCCATAAATACTAATGAAGTAAAATAAAAAAATGCACTCTAAAATCTAAAGAGGATATAAGAATTCAATGGATGGCATCACATTACAATGTCAAAGGAAGAAGAAATACAAGATTAAAAAAGGTCACTAGAAAGTATTTGAAAAAGTTGAGCTCCAACTTGAAGATCTACAAGTCAAATATGATGGTATTATGTCACATGCTAGAGTTGTTGAAGACCAAACATAGAGGATAGAAGGTGACATTGTCTTTGAAAAGAGCATCGTTGATATGTGTGTGCAGAATGAAGGAAAACCATCAAAATTAAAACTATGCCAACACTCTCATTTACCAAGAAAATTTTCAAGAAAGACACGAAGATTGACATCATTACCAATGTAAAAGACAGAATAATCAACATTACTCATAGAACAAAGCATTGTAGAAACATGATCCAACACAATATTTTCAAAAACTAACAACTACAGCAAATTGGAGAAGTTACAACAACACATGGAATCAAAGGAAAGAAAATTATGCAACAATCAACTATTAAAGATTAATACAAATATTTTTTTTTGGTAACTAAATTATATTAATTTGTATGGATGGATCATCATTGGTGCAAGAAAGCAGGGATATAAGAAAATCCTATAACTTGGTTTAATCACATGTAAAACCATTAACTACAAATCTTTGAAGATGAAGCTTTCAAAATGACGATATTATTATATGACCTTAAACAAATATGGGGTGACAATCTTTTTAATTATTTTAATTATAGTAATGGTAGCTAAATAGATTGTGCATTAATTTATCAACCATGAGTTTTGAAATAATAATAATATGCATTGCATTGTTTATGCATATTATATGTTATTGTCTTCCATAAGTTTATATATCATGAGGTTGTAGTAGGGAAATCTATTTGCAAATTATTCTAAGAAGTTGATGATTGAATAGCCACTTATACATTTATTAAAACATACTAAGATCAATGCATAATTTCTAAATTATATTTTGAAA
>ML798188.1:182078-206696 GCA_009831015.1 Picea engelmannii
ATTGGTGTGTGTTTCATTGGAAAACCATGTCGATGTCTTAGATGAGGGAAGAGGATAGGCTAGTTGGAGCTAGAAACTGGTCCCCTTGGAAGACCAGGATCATATTCGTCTTGGAGGATCTTGAGCTATGGGATATAGTTCAATCTCCCGTGGTGATTCCTCCTACACCTGCTCCATCTCTTTTGTTGGATTAAAATTTCAGGAAGAAGAACACCAAGGCGAAGAGGACTATTTGTGATGCGGTGAGAGACCATGTCATACCCCATTTGACTGGGAAATACTATGCCTTTGAGATGTGGGCCTCATTGTGAAATATTTACCAGAGTCCCAATCATAAGTGAAATATGGTTTTGTAGGAGAAACTCAAGAGAATTCAGATTCTCGAGTCTGGTTCGGTGACTTCATACCTTGGCATATTTATAGAGATTCGAGATGAGTTAGTAGCAGTCATAGAGATTGTGTATCTGGAATTTTTGGTGAGGACGACCTTAAATGACTTCTCCAAACCTTGGGTTTCACTTGTACGAGGCATTGTGGCCCGAGATCTCATGCCTAGTTGGGAGAGACTCTGGGATGACTTCGTTCAAGAGGAGTTGAGATGTAACTCTGGGTCTTTAGGACAACAATGTATATTTGAGGGTGATGAGGATCTTTCTATTTGTAAAAAGGGAAAGAAGAAGGTCGAAAATGGTGCTAGACAGGGTCCCAAGATGGGGGGCAAGCCACAAGAGAGTGGTAGTGGGAAGAAGAGGGATACATGCAAAGTGAAGTGCTTTTCTTGTAATAATATGGGGAACTATGTTGGACAATGTCCCAAAAAAAAAACGAGGTCTGGTGGTACAGTATCTACAACAGATGAGGTAGAGTTTGAGGCACAATTTGAGAGGAAGTGTTCCTTCCTTATTTGTTGCACTTAGTTGAGACGACACCTAGCATTTGGTATATAGACAATGGGGCTTCGAGCCACATGACTGGTGTTAGAGAGCACTTCTCCAACCTTAGAGATCCATAGGTTAGGATGCAGATTGCTCTTGGTGATGACACCATAGTCAGAGTTGTTGGGTTTGGCACAATTACTTTTCAGAGGGAGAGTATGCCACCCATTTCGTTCAGGGATGTGTTGTATGTCCCCGGGTTTAAGAAGAATTTGTTATCAGTTTCCACCCTCCAGGATAGGGGTCCTGAGGTGTCCTTCAGAAGGTCCTCATACACCCTAAGGGGTCTCGTCTCACCTCACGGAAGGTGATTGGAGTGAGGGATGGTAAACTATACATATTTCTTTTTCATCCCCTGCATGCTTTGGCAATGAGTAGCGACATCAACAGTCAGTTGTGTGAGTTGTGGCATCGGAGGATGGCTCACCTTCATCATGGGTCTCTTGAAGGGTTGAGAGGGGTTGTGAAAGGAGTTCCACAGTTCAAATTAGAGGATCAGGATGTGTGCAGAGGTTGTGCGCTCAGTAGGTTTACCAAGTATGTTTTCCCTAGCAGTGACACTAGGTCAGTTGGGATACTGGATTTAGTACATATAGATGTGTGTGGGACCATGTCTCATATGTCCTTGAGTGATTGTGAGTATTATATCACATTCATAGATGAACAGTCGAGGAAGACCTGGATATATTTCTTAAATTCCCAAAGTGAGGTATTCAAGAGCTTCAAAGAGTTCAAATCGCTTGTGGAGAACCCGACATGAAAGAGGATCAGGGTCTTGCGGTCAGACAATGGAGGTGAGGATCCCTTCACAGAGTTTTTAGACTTATCTACCTCTGTAGGGATCATAATACAAATGTATGTGCCTTACAACCCCCAACATAACAAGATTTTCGAGAGGAAGAACATGGCCATTACAGTTGCAGGGAGATCTATGTTGCATGATCAAACTTTTCCTTTATACCTTTGGGATGAGGCGAGTGTTGCTGCAGTTTATCCGCAGAACATGAGTCTCCACAGAGTTTTGGGGAAGAAGACTCATAAGGAGGCCTTCACTGGTAGGAGGCATGATGTTGAGCACATCAATATTTTTGGATGCTTGGCATACTCTCATTTCCCCTCAGAGAAGAGGACAAAGCTATACCCCACAACCCAACAAGGGATTCTAGTTGGTTACTCAGAGGTCTTGAAGTCACCAGATCTACATTTCATCACAATAGAGAGTGGTTGTGAGAAGATATGTTAGATTTGAGAAGGGTAGATCCTTTAGGAGGTCTCTTGAGTTGAGAGATAGTGTTGAGGAGTTTCTGGAGACACATATTGATGTTTCAGAGGGAGCACAACCTCAGATGTCGAGTGCACCAGTTTCATAGGTGACAGGGTCACCTTGCAAAACTTCAGGTTCATAGTTGTAGGGAGTTCAGGTAGTGGGTGAAGAGGCTTCAAGATATAGGAGTGATAGGATTCGATCTGAGGTAGAGACTCTTGGGCGCAGAGATATTACTTCTCATTTGGTTACTTTAGAGAAGAGGAAATCGAGATGATTTCATCAAACCCTGAAGGAAGCCAAGGAGAATGTAGGAGATCCCAAGAGACAGTTTAGAGAGAGAAAATCACCAGAGAGGATTAGGTCCTACTTGGCGATGGTGATGAGCATCACAGATGAAGAGCCCGAGACATTTGCGCAAGCAGTTGACCAACAAGTTTGACGAGAGGCCATGTTGGATGACGATGACTCTATTATTTGCAATGATGTATGGGTGGTGGTGTCGAGGCTAGAGGGGAAGTATGTTGTGACTTCTAGATGGTTGTATAAGACCAATTATACTATATATGGAAGCATAGAGAAACACAAGGCCTGGTTTGTGGTGTGTGGATCTCTCAGGTAGAGGGAGTTTATTATGATGAGACATTCACACTAGTTGCGAGATACAATTCCATTTGAAGTGTTATTTCTATAGCGACAGAGATGGGTTGGAGGATACATCAAATGGATGTAAAGACCACATTTCTCAATGGCTTTATTGAGGAGGAGGTGTACATTGAGCAACCACAGGGATTTGAGGTGTGTGAGAGAGATTCTCACGTGTGCTTTCTGAGAAAGGCATTGTATGGTCTAAAGCAAGCTCCCATAGCTTGGTATTCACGCATTGACTCATATTTTCTTTAGATGGGATTTGAGAAAAGATATGTTGATCCTAACATCTATTGTATCATTATAGGTGACACATTTATTCTCATTTTGTATGTGGATGACTTTTTTATCACAGGAGTGAAGCATCTCAGAGCTGAGTTCAAGATGAGTCTTGCATCAGAGTTTGATATGATTAGCATCGGGTTGATGCACTATTTCTTGGGCATGGAGGTATGGAAGGAGGAGGGTCACATCTTTCCGGGATAGGGGAAGTATGTTGCAAAAATATTGAGTAGATTTCAGATTTAGGAATGTAGGATTATGTCGACACCCATGGTCACCAACTAGAAGAAGCTTAGTGCTTAAGATTCCCAATTGGTGGATGCTACATGATACATGCAGTTGATTGGATCGTTGATGTATCTGGTCAACACTTGACTAGATATTTKTTTTTCAATGAACATTCTYAGCCAATACATGGTGGWGTCGAGGAGTGTTCACTGGATTGGGGAAAAAACAAATTGAGGTACATTGCAGGTTCAATGGATTTTGGTATAGACTATTTCAGAGGGGATGGAGTGAGTTTGGTTGTCTACATAGGCTCAAACTGGGTAGGATGTGCTATTGATAGGAAGAGCACCTTAGGGTGTTGTTTTGGGTTGGGGTTAGGACTTGTTCCTGGTTCAGTTGGAAACAAAATTCAATTGTTTTGAGTTCAGCCGAGGCAGAGTATATAATGACCATTCAGGCTAGTTATGAGACCATTTGGATTTGTAAGTTGTTGGTGGGATTATTTGGTTAGGAGTTGCCTCCGACTATCATTCACTACAATAATCAGATTTGTATCAAACTTTTTGAGAATCCAGTGTTCCATGACAGGTTGAAGCATATAGATATGATATACCACTTCATTAGAGATTGGGTTTAGTGAGGGGCAGTACAACTTCAATCCATTCTAACTAATGAGCAGGTTGTAGACATTCTCACTAAGGCCCTGCCAAGGGGAAAACATATCTACTTCGGAGGAAAGATGGACTTGGTGGGAAACACTTTCCTCAGTAAGAGGGAGTGTTCAGTTTTGGTGTACCTTGGGAAGTGGTCCCCTTGTGGTTTTGGGTCTCTAACCACAAGAGGGAAATGCATTGGAACTATGTACCCTGTACTTTATGTCTAATTCGACTTTGAATTCACTTAAGTCAAAAAGTTGGAATTTTGTCACTTAAGGAAAACGTGATATTTTTTCACTAAGTGGGTGAATGAAGGGACATAAAGTGAACTTAGGGAACTTAACCCAAAGTGGGTTTTGAGGTGAGATTCTTTTGAATAGATCTCACCCATTGATTAGAGATGGCTTGGGTGATCCTAACCATCCATTTCTAGGTTTCCTTATGGATGGTTCAAGAGGGGCACATAGGGCCAAAGGAGGCTCATTCACTCATTTGGTCACTTGGAGAGTTTGAGAGAGAGAATTGAGATGAGGATGGAGGCTATGGATGAGGGAAGCTTGGGTGCCTCCTTTCATGAAGGACTCATGGAGGCTTATGCCCTCTTTTATTTGTGGTGGTAGTTCTTGCTTTGGGGAAGGTGCACTATAGGAGGAGGGTGAATACTTAGAAATCACTAACAATTCTTGTGCTACTTCATATCTGACAAGTTCATCATTGAGGAGGAACACAACATCTTGTTTGTGTGCAAGGGATTCTCAGTTCAAAAAAGGAGGATCAAGGGTGCATTGTTTCAGTGAGATTGAAAAAAAAGGAAGAGGGTGCACTTTACTTGGGCGCATATCTTCTTGGAACCCTTAGCAAGGCTTAAGAAGAGCTTGCTACTTGTATAGGTTCCATTGTATTTTCTTACTTGTTGTATCTCATGCTTTAGACATCACTTATATACATTTTCATTCTAAACTGGTTTTCCCCGGGGGGATTTTATCCAGGTTCATGTTGACCAAAAACACATGTGTTCATTTTTCATGTATGCTTAGTGTTTAAATAAACAATAGGAGCTTGTAAATATCCTAGAGGAGTGCTATATTTTTTGAGGTTTGCATGTACTAACACTTGGTTACTAAAACTACTTGCAAGGGCACCTTAAAAGAGCATATAACCATGAGTTGGGGGAAAAGTTCTTGCCAAAAGTATACAGACTCGTTTGTTGTCCTAAAACGCGGCAAAGGATAGATTTGCATAACCAAACTTAGATCCCAACAAGAGGACATAATACATGCAAGTTGGGAAGCCCTCATAGTTCCCAAAAAATCTACAGTATATGTGCACATAAATCGAGGAGTATTTTTGTTGCCAGGGAGGTCGTACTGTTTAGGTCGTACAATTGATATCTGGGAAAAATTTTGAGGTAGAATTTTGGTTTGATTTTTGTGGTCTTTGGAACATTTTTCAAGGTGGATTGTAGGCACAAGTTACGAGATAAGTACTGTGCATTTATTGTTGTAATACAATTCTGTAAACTCAAAAATATTTTCCTGCAAGCTCAATAAGAAAGATCTCTCCTTGGTTGGTTTTCCCTTCAGGGTTTTTCCAAGGGCATTGCCTATAAATTTTTGTGTCAAATGTGTGAATGATGTTTCCTATTGTTCATTTATTTCCCTTGCTGATTTTCAGATTGTTTAGTCATTTGCATTTCTGCTCATAATTCCAGTTGAATGCATGTGTTAACTTGCATTATTGGTGAATGACTATTGGAGGTTGAAATATTATTATTGACTAAATGTTTGTCTAGTATTTTCAACATGGTATTAGAGTTTGGGCTTTGAGGTTCAGTGGACAGAGTTTTTCACTTGGATAGTTGTGATTTGCAGGGGTTTTTTCTTGGAAGAAGAAGGGAAAGAAAGGGTCTTTTTCAGTTGGACAAGGATGACTTCTAGTCTCAGGTATGATGATAGGTTGGAGGGGATCTCTAACTAATTGTAGTGGAAGGTAAGAATTGCAGTTTTTCTCAGGGACAACAAGTTGTGGGTGTTTGTGAGTACCACAGTGACAGTGCCTTCGTTAGATCCCATTTCCTTAGACCTACATGAGGTGAAGGAAGCAAGGGCACAAAGGATAATCTTGGATGGACTGAGAGACCACCTAATTCCACATTTGGCTGACAATATTACAACCAAGGAGATGTGGGATGCACTAACAAACTTGTATGAGAACAAGAATGAGAATGGGAATATGGCCCTAAGGAACAAGCTCCACAACACTATGATGGACAAGGGAGAGAGTGTGTCCTCCTATCTCACCTGGCTTAGACAGGTGAAGGATGAGTTGGCAGTTGAGGGGAGATTATTCCAAACTCAGAGTTAGTGCACATAGCCCTCAAGGCCTTCACCAAAGAGTGGGATGTTTTCATGAAGTGTGTAGTGGGGAGAGAGAAGCTCCCAGATTGGAGAAAATTATGGGATGACTTTACTCAGGAGGAGATCCAGGACGGTTCTAAGAGTAGATATCGGGAGAAGGAAGAGGGTGGTGCAAATGAGCAAAATGTTTCTCTTGTGGGAAAGAGCAAAGACAAGAAGAAGGAAATGAGCAAAGTGAAATCATTTGCATGCCACAAGATTATCCACTACGCTAGTCAATGTCTGAATAAGAAGAAGAAGAAGGAACCAGAGGTATCAACATCAGTTGAGGTTGTTGAGTTTACTGTGAAGCTTGAGAAGGAATTTTATTAGATGATCGGTCTTTCAGGAAGTGGTAGTGTAGAGTTTGGGTACATTGGAGTGTAGTTTGTGGACACTGGTACATCTCAACATATGAGGAGAATGAGGTCTATGTTCCTTAGTTTTTCAGAAATAAACTAAGACTGCAATGTGGGTTATGTAGCTAGCACCATACATGCAGTAAAAGGGGTTGAATGCATGAGATTCCAGCTGGAATCAAGAGGTTTTATGGAGTTGTCAAAAGTGTTGTTTGTTCCAAAGCTGCCATTAAATTTACTCTCAGTGTCAACTTTGGAGGTTGATGGATGTGGAGTTGTGTTCTTTCGTGGATTGGTGTTTTTATATCCAGAGGGAGCTACTCCATACACATCAATATTGCTTGGTGTCCAATATGATAGGTTATATAGGTTGTTGGGACAACCTGTGGTTGGATCCAGTGGATTCTTGGATTCAGAATCTGTGTCAATGTTAGAGAGTGAGTAGGTTGCTTGGACAAGTGAGTTGATACAGGGGAATCATGCCTCTTACAGTACTCTCACAGGACTCATCTAGTATGATGTGACACACTTGGATTCTCATGAGAGTGAGGAGACTCCTAGGATCATGCCTTGGATAGACAGGTCGTCAGATCAGAGTTCAACGCAGGTAACGACAGTGACTTCCAGTTCAGAGGGAGCATAGGCTTCTAGTTCAGAGGGAGTAACTACAACAACATATGATATTATATGGTTGGAGACAGATTCTAGTGGAGGTTCCAAAAGTATCCCCCTCGCTAAGAGGGAGTGTTAGTTTTTGTAGTTCAAAGGTACTTCTGCATTAGTCGTGCCCAACATGCAAAAATGACTAAGCAAATCTCTCTCTCTAGTGACTTGAATTTATAAAGTGATTTTATAAAGTCAACTGGGGTCTTTTATTATTTAATGGGTAAAAGTGATATTTTATAAATTCTGGGTCACATAAGTGATTTAAGTGAACTCGATGAAAGATTAAGTCACGACCGTTGATCTCAAGTGGGAAAGATCTAATATTTATTGTTTATCTCTTTGGAGATCTAGGGTTAGGGAAATTACTCATTAACGAGTAAATAAAATGAGCTATTAAGAGATATGGGGCGCAATTTTCAAGGAGAGGTTGAGAGGAATGTGAAGATGCACACTTTCCAAGAGAGATTGAGTTAGAAAAATAATAGTAGAGAAGGAGGATTGACACGCATCTCAAGGAGGGGATTGGCATGCATCTCAAGGATATTTGCATCTGCGTTTAATATATAATACAGTACATATTTTAGAATAGGTCGTACAACATTTAATGTTGTTTGTACAACAGAGGCAATGCACAGAAATCGAGGCTAATCTCTTGCACAAATTTTGAGGTATATTTATGGATGAGTAGATCTATACATGCTCATACTATTGGTATTGTACTTGTGCACATAAATCGAGGAGTGTTTTTTCTACTAGGGAGGTTGTATTATTCAAGCCGTACAACTAAAATCTGGGCAGATATTTCGAGGAAAAGTCTAGTCTGATTTTTGTGGTTTGTGGAAAAATTTTCGAAGTGGACTGTAGGCACCAGTTACAAGATAAGTACTATGCATTTATTGTTTTAATACATTGTTGTAAACTTAGAAATATTTTCCTAAAATCTCAATAAGAAAGATCTCTCCTTGGTTGGTTTTCCCTTCGGGGTTTTTCCAAGGGCATTGCCCAGAAATTTTTGTGTCAAATGTGTGAATGATGTTGTCTACTATTCATCTATTTCCGTTGTTGATTTTCAGATTGCTTAGTCATTTGAATTTATGCTCATAGTTCTAGTTGAATTCATGTGTTAACTTGCATTATTGGTGAATGACTATTGGGGGTTGAAATCTTATTATTGACTAAGTGTTTGTATAGTATTTTCAACATGTAAGTGGATGTCTTGATAGTCCACATGAGAGATACAGTGTGTAGGTTAACAGGGCGGCTTAGTAATGTAAGTAGGCTAAGTTGTTTTATTGTTTGAGTTAGCAATGAGCTGAGAACGAATTTGAGGTCTCGATGGAGGGTTATTTACATGCAATTGTAATTGCTATTGTTGGGGTAGTTGTGATTTTGGCTGTGTAAATTGTGGATGCAATTGTTATTGAATCTTAAAAGAAGGACATCGCTAACCTTGTTTCCACAAGTGGTTTTGGGTTGGTTGTGATGCCCATTGTTTCCAAGGCATGGGATGATACCAATACTAAAGGGGGTACTATAATTTTTTTTGGTTAGCCTAAAATGCATTATAACACTGAGAAAGGTCTTGAGCCTATTTAGTGGTCGAGGTTGCCACAATCGATTTTTAGCAATGAAATAGATTTTTTCAATCTCTTCATTCACATCTTAATAAAATGCATTCAACTCTGGTAGGGAAGGACAATTGTTCATTGTATGATGTTGTTCACAAATTCTACATGTTTCAATGTTTATCTACGGGTAGTTCTTCAATTGATGTTTTTTCCTACATTTGGAACAAAATATTTCCAGTGCCAACTTTGTTTCACCCGGACACTTCTTTTTAGCTTGCAATGTATCAAATTGAGAGATTAGTACGATGAGATTATCATTCTTGAAGTCCTCCAACGAGTTGTCAATCTCAGCGCAAGTAATCCCCCCCACAATATTTTTTAACTATGGCAACAATATCTTTGCGACCCTTTCCATGTTTTTAATTTTCCCTTGAGTAGCGGTTGCATAATTCACAAAATCATCATAGGTTAGTTGAGAAATATTTGCAGCTCCCATCAAGTTTCAAAGGTCAATACAGTCATCTCTATTTCCTCTTACCATAATAATTTGCAAGGTTTCTTTATCTAACTTACTCTATTTGGACCTCTTGCAAATTATATTTAAACCTCTCCAGATATTCTTCCAAACTGTCATCCTCCTTCTAAGTCATCTTGAAAATTTCTTCCCTCGGATCTCCAACCTTAAGTAATTCTGGTATTTCTTCAAAAAGGAATATTTCATCTCATCCCATGCTCAAATATTGTTTCCAAGTCCCATAAACCAACAAAGTGTTACATTCTTCAACATGGTAGGAAACATCTTTAAATTTTGTGCATCATTGACACAATATTAACTTCTGCAAAGGACATCCAATTCAAACTTAAAAGTATCGAGATATTCACTTGCAAGACCATTAAAATTTGGTAAGGTTGATAAAGGAATGCTCTTCATCCATGCTAGACATCCCAAATCTTTGATTCAGAACTCGAAGGTGACAATATCTTCCTTATGGATGATTAAATCTATATAGGCTCGCACTATTGGTACTGAAGTTGTGCACATAAATCGATCAATGTTTTCGCTGCCAGGGAGGTTGTATTATTTAGGCCGTATAACTGAAATCTGGGCACAAATTTCGAGGCAAAAGTCTAGTCTGATTTTTGTGGTCTTTGGAACATTTTTTGAAGTGGACTATAGGCACCAGTTATGAGATAAATACTATGCATTTATTTTTGTAATACATTGTTGTAAACTCATAAATATTTTCCTACAAGCTCAATAAGAAAGATCTCTCCTTGGTTTGTTTTCCCTTCGGGGTTTTCTAGGGGGATTGCCCATAAATTTTTGTGTCAAATGTGTGAATGATGTTGTCTACTATTCATCTATTTCCACTGTTGATTTTCAGATTGCTTAGTCATTTGTGTTTCTGTTCATAGTTCCAGTTGAATGCACATGTTAACTTGCATTATTGGGGAATGACTATTGGGGGTTGAAATCTTATTATTGACTAAGTGTTTGTCTAGTATTTTCAACACGTAAGTGGATGTCTTGATGGTCCACATGAGAGATAAAGTATGTAGATTAACATGGCAACTTAGCATTGTAAGTAGGCTAAGTTGTTTTATTGTTTGGGATAGCAATGGGCTGAGAAGGAAGTTGAGGTCTTGATGGAGGGTTATTTGTAGGCAACTGTAATTGCTATTGTTGGGGTAGTTGTGATTTTGGTTGTGGAAATTGTGCATGTAATTGTTATTGACTCTCAATGGAAAGAAATCACTAACCTTGTTTCCACAAGTGATTTTTGACAACAAGGACCGCCAAGAGGAAGGGATGTCTCACTCGGTCAAAATCATTTTTCATATCCAGTTTAATTACCTTCCCTTGCTCCTTGCCAGATTTGATAGTATGGATGGCTTCTTGGACAAGATTGATATTATCCATCATTTTCCTTTTATGCACAAACCCTACTTGGTTAGGGGAGATAAGCTTGGGAAGTAAGGGTTTTAATCGGTTGGCAATAATCTTGGATATGATCTTGTAGGAGACATTACACAAGGAAATGGGATAAAACCGAGAGAAGGAAGTTGGATTGGAATCTTTATGGACTAAGGTCAGGAAGGTGGAATTGATGCTACCGCTTACCTTAGCCACTTTGTGAGAGTATTGCGCCATTCTTATCAAATCCTTCTTTATGATGTTGCAGTTTTTCTGATAGAAGTGGGTAAAAAATCCATCGGATCCTAGAGCCTTATCTAGGCTCATTTGTCTAATGACCCCCCAAATTTCCTCCTCTGATATGTCTCGATTTAGAAGAGAGTTTTCTTCTGCGCTTACTAGTTGTTGATGACCATTTTTGTCAATAGTCTTTAGTCGGCAAAGTATTGTCAAGCTCCTCCCACTCAGTTCACATGCTTGCACATTTTTGCTAAGTTTCTACACATTTTACAATTCACCCATCTAATCGGTCCCTTGATGGTTCAATGATGTCTTCAAGTATTTATTCGTTCAAGAATATTCTAGAAACTATGACATGTATTGACTAAACGAAAGCGAGTTCATTACAAGTTGTTAATATGGTACTTGGTGGAATTGTCATGATTCACTACCTATCACTTAAATGAGCCTATTTTTCTTGTGTTTTGCACTCATAACTCTTTCGTCCAAAAAAAAAAATCTCATACCTTGCTTTCTCTAAATATAACATTATCATCATAACTTTGGGTTATAACTTTGACACTTTTTCATCCTATACCAAATTTTAAAACATAAATTGTATATCTAATCTGTATACTTTTCATTCATTTTTTTACCCAACATGCCTCACTTTCCAAGATATATTAAAATATATTATCACATGGAAAATACATAATTCTTTCTTTATGCAAAAGAAGATGTTCAAATTCGTTGGTTTGAACTTCCAAATTGTTATATCCTCATAACACCAATGTTTGGGAAGACAATGTTGAAACTGTTCTTTACACTTGTCGATTCGAGACATTAATCTTGAGATGGCCTCAAGGCCTGTCAAAAATAAACTATATGAAATGTGATTCTAGCCCGTTAAATCTAAAACGACCCAAACTGATCAAACTGTCCAGCAAATGCTATAAAAGAAGCAGCAACTAGCCAACAAAAGGGAGGAAAAACTGTGAGAGAGAGGTATTCTGGAGCACATTGAGGTTTTTCTTTTTTTATTTATCATTTATCCTCCATTCTTTCCACAAGGATTTGATGAAGTTGTTGGCATTATGAAATGTATTGAAGATTGGTAGGAGTCAAAGCAGCGTTGAGTTTGGGTTGTGGCATTAAAGCAATCAGTTTATTTGTTTAAGTTTGTTGTAATTTAAGTTTTATTTTTTTTCATTAATAATTAGTTTGTTTAATTTGCTCTTATGCAGATGACTGCTTTAAATTTCATCGACATTGTTTTGTTAAAAATCTGACTTGATTTTCTTCTTTCTTTTTCTTTTTCTTTTATACTTGAGTTTTCTTTTGTACTTGTATGATGTAACATAACATCTTGAATAGTTAAAGTCTAAAACTCTGTTCCATATGTAAACATAAGCTTGAAAACTTAAAAAAGAATGTATGACGGTTTCATTTAAAAATAAAAATGTACGAGGGTTTCATTTGAAATTATTTATTGTTTATTGTTTTTTCTCTTGGTTTGATATTCAAAATATATTAAATATACCAAAACATTTTTTTCTATTTTCTTAAAATAATTTCAATTGTATATAATCTTTTGTTTTCTTTTGCTTAGTTAAAGTTTTAATTTATTTAAGTCAAATACTAACTACAATTTTTAAAGAAACTATAAAGGAATCAATTACATTACACACTATTCTTGGAACACGTAGCTTCTTTTTATTTTAAATCATTTATTTTGTTCATCATTTAACTTTACTAATTGCAATAATAATAAAACATAATTTTTTTTTTTTTACTTTTTAGGTTTTTCTTTCAGAATCACTAACTAATTAATCTTAGTTATTTAAGTTTTTTCTTTAACTATTTTTGTTCTAATTCGCATGCTAACTTTGTTTTAATTTTAGATTTCAATTTTTTTTTTCCAACGAGAAAATTTCTCCATTATATTAATATATAATGTATTTTCAAAACATGTGGTTACAATTGCAACGATAGAGGCTACTGAGAAAAGTAAACAACTTTTTCCTATAGTGGTCTCTCGACCAACGAGGATGGAAAGTTGTTAGGAGGCTATCCATACTAGCAAAATTTTTTTTTTAATAGAATAGAATTTATGAGATCAAAAGTGAGATCCAATTTTCAGATCATAAGAGACCACTGTGGAGAAAGAAGTTCATCTTAGAAAAGAGTTAGAAAAAGAGGAGGGCGATCTTAGAAAAGAGTTAGAAAAATAGGAGGGCCCTCATGACCATCTATCCAGTGATTATAAGTTATGATACCCGCTTTTTTCTGTAGAGCAGCCTTTGATAGATGGTCTGTTGATTTGTTATGTTCACAATAGATGTGTTTGTAGCTGAGTTTTTTGAAGGCGAGTTGAAGTAGTCTAATTCTGTCCTTCCAAGCTGAGAGGGAGATTGCTTGAAATTCGCCCCCGTTGTTCAACCACTCAATAATAGTCCTGGAGTCCCCGAGTATCTGGAGGGTTTCAATATGAAGTCTAGATGCCAAGTATAGCGTGGCCCAGGCGCCCAATAATTCTTCCCTGGTGTCGGTGCTTGGACCATAGTTGAAGGTCCATTTATAGAAATAGTTTTTTGTAATTTTGATCAACCCTCCTGCGCCACTCTGATCTCCATTAGATTGCGTTGATCCATCAAACCAACCTGTTGGGATCTCCTCTAAGTCAGGGACCTTCTTGTTGATCTGCAGTCTTGTATTGTTAGAGTGAAGCTCATTCCAGGTTTTAAGGAAATCAAGTGTTTTGTAAACTGCAGTGCCAATGGAGAGGATTCCATTTTCAAAAATTGTTTTATTCCTGACCAGCCAGATAGACCAACAAACTAGGGATGGAATATGCATATGGTTGTGTTCTCTATGAGACCAAAAGTCAAAACAGTCCGAGAGGTTTGGCCCATCCCAATTGGTTTTGATATTAAGTTCCAAAGTAAGTATGTCCCAAACTTTTTTGGAAAAAGAACATTTAATAAAAAGATGATTTGTAGATTCAGCATCAGTGTCACACAAGTGGAAAAATTTTGGTCCTGTCCAACATTTTTTTTGGAGTATGTCCCAAGTATTTAATTTATAAGCAATCAAAATCCAGGTAAAGAATTTGCTCTTAGACGGAAGATGCCAGGACCAAAGTTGTTTTCTCCAGCTTCTGATGTTTGTGTGCCAAAGAGTGTTTGTGATGTCTGCATAGAAATTCTGGACTGTAATTTGTCTCGAATGGTCACCCCCTGACCATTGGAGCATATCATCTGAATCATTTAGGTATATACCCGGGAGAGCACGAGCCAAGTGTAGGGTATTCCAAAAGGGAGCAATATCTGCACTGAGGCCAAGCGCGTCGCTCGTGATCCAACTGTCTGGAAGATGTGCCGATCTGGGGCGAACTCTAGCTTGGTAAATAAACCAAATGTTTTTTGTATGGAGGTGTGTTAACAACTGTGGTGGGAAAAAGGAGACGTCACCCAATCCAAGAATGCAATCACGACCAAGCTCAATAGAATGCCCCGATCCTGGAATCCAACGAGAGATCAAGTGTTTTGTTTTTATTAAATTCCTCCAAAAATATGAAGTCGCTCTGGTCGCCCTGGTGGTAACAGACTCAAATTGCAGCCAGTTGTTTATAGAGTGATGGATAAGGTATTTGTCTTTAATGATAGAGTGTCATATGCCAGAAGTAGTCAACATGCGCCAGAGGGAGTTGGCCACGAGTGCATGACTGAAATGGTGTAAATTTCGAAGCCTCCAACCGCCTTTGTGTTTTGGTTTTGCCAGAGATTGCCAATTGCAGAGATGTTGTCGAGAGTGTTCAAAGCAGCACGACCAGAGGAAATTATAAATCAGTCTACGAAGATTTGTGAGAACTGCAACATGTATGGTTTCTAGAGCCATCTAGTACACAGGCTTCCCTTAAAGCACTGCTTTAATGAGAGTGAATCGACCTCCAAGGAAGAGCCATCGCGTGCACCAGTGGCCCATATTTTTTTGAACTTTGGCAATAAGCCAGTTCCAGTCCGTCGGTTTGTAGGAGTCTAATTTTAAAAAATAGCCCAGGTAATTAAGACCAAAGGAAAGATGAGTGAAAGAGTATAGGAAGATACCTTTGAGTTGATCCAATGTTTGTTGGTGCAAGTTAGCGAAGTGGAAAGTCGATTTGTCCCAATTGATCAACAAGCTCGTGGCGCTACAGAAGAGTTTTAGGATCTCATTAATCGCTTTCCATTCCTAAAAGGAGTCATTCGTCATGATGAGGACATCATCGACGAAAAGAAGGTGTAATATCTTGATAGTCCTGGATACCTTTATTCCAGTGATCTTTCCTTCTGCTTGGCCTAATTTGAGGAGCATACTCAAGCCTTCCATAGCCAAAATGAAGAGCATTGGGGAGAGGGGATAGCCCTGTCGTAGTCCTCTACCAATGAAAAAGACAAAGGAGGATTCACAATTAACCAAGATGGCAAGATTTGCACTAACCACACAACTCATGATCCACTTTATCATTGAGTGGATAAAGCCTGTCTGGATCAGGATCAATCTGAGGAAGTCCCAATCGTTGCAATCAAAAGCCTTCTTGAGGTCAAGTTTGATAATAGGTGACTTTGAATTTTTTATTTTGATACTATGTAAACACTCCTGGGTGGTGCCAATAGCGTCAAGAATCTGACGTCCTTTTAAAAACTACAGCTGCTCGTGTGAAAGAAAACGAGAGAGGATGGGCTTAATCCTTGTTGCAATAATTTTGGAGATGAGTTTATAGAAAAGGTTGCAGAGGGAAGTAGGCCTATAATCCCCAAAAGTAGTGGGGGATGTAGCTTTAGGGATAAGAGTAAGGAAGGTCGAGTTCAAAGCTCCAGCCACCTTCCCACTAAGTCTAGTATCCTCCACTAGCTACTGAAGGTTCGGCCAACTAAATAAAAAAAATGTAGATAAAATTCTATTGTCCAACCGTCTGGACCTGGACTTTTGTCCTTGGAGAAAGATTTGAGTGAGACCAGAATTTCCTATAGCGTACAAGGTTTGTCTAGCAAAAGCAAGTCTTCCTCCATTACATCATGTGGAAAAATTCTTGCCATTGTAACTGTGGTCTGAATATTCTTAGGGGATTTTGCCTCAAAGAACGGTTTGAAATATTAACAACAACTAATTTTAAAGCATGTTGTCCTTCATGGAGAGTGCCAACTGCATCTGCGATTTTCCAGATATGTTTTTTACTCCTACAAGAGCTGGCATAATGTTGAAAGTACTTGGTGTTGAGATCACCGCACTTGAGCCAGGTTGTTCTGCAATGCTGCCTCCAGGTAGCTTCGTCTTTGATAAGAAGCAAGTTTCTTTCAGATTCAAGGCCTTTTAAAATATGACTTCTATCACCAAATATCCTTGTGCTAGTTTCTGCTAGTAGATGAGACTGTATCTCAGATTCGATATCTAGCAGTCTTTGAGAATTGTGTTTCCTGTAAGTGGCAGCCCAAGTTTTAATGTGAGCTTTAAGGCTCATGAGTTTCCAAATAATTCAATGTTGTATGCAGGATTCAGATAAGTAAAGATGGTCCAACCAAACTTCAGAAACAATGGAGTTGAAGTCGACTTCGTGGAGCCAATACAAATTTAATTTAAAAGGATAAACAATATTGTGTGTAGATGAGTCCATATGCAAAATGATTGGAGCATGATCTGACAAAAAAGGGAATTCCACCCAAGTGCGGATCCTAGATTCCGTGGAGATAAGATGATTAGAGATGAGGAAGTGGTCGATTCGCTTGGAGATATATTTTGATCCCATCCTTCCGTTGCGCCAAGTAGGGGATAAGGTGTCTGGAGCATAATCCGCCAGGTTATGTGTTAAGAATAGTGAAGTGAAAAAATCATCAAGAGAATCCTGAGTAGTTGAGGCCCCCCAAATTTCCCCAATGGAGAGAGTAATATTTAAGTCATCTGCTATAATCAGATTGTCGAGATCAAGAAGACCCCGAGTTGCAACCTTCTCCCAGAATATCTGTCTATTAGAACATGGGCCATATAAATTGAGTAGATTGATCCTTTTGTTGTTTTTTCGGCAAGCACCAAAGAGAAAAATGCCTTCACAACAAAGAAAGGGGAGGAAATCATATTTTGCATTGTCCCAAGCCACTGCCAAACCCCCAGATGTGCTGAGAGAGTTGACTGAGCAAATGTGCTAGTTAGAGCGAAATTGATTTAAAAATAAACGAGCCTTATTGCTATCGACCAAAGTTTCATGTAGGAAGATGATGTCCGGAGATGTATGAGAAATAAGTCTTCTAAAGGAGGCGGATTTGAGGGGGGGGGGGCACCCCTCTTATGTTGAGGGAGAGAAAGATCATGGATTTTCTCTTTCTAGGGATTTCATGCCTCTAAGTGCCCCAATATCAGAAGGTGAGTGTGATGAAACTGCTAAGTGTGAAGAAGATTTTCCCTCCTTGCAATAGGCATTGTGGGTTTTGATTGGAGAATGTTCAAAACCATTCCCTCTTGACCAAGTGTAATATTTTTCTGGCTTAGTTGTCGAGTTCTCGGCTGATCCCAAATCAGTATCAGAAGTTGGTGGATTGAAAAAAGTAGAACCTAGATAAGTAGGCAAGGGTGTAGGAGATAGGACTTCTTTGTAGGAAGGTAGTAAGGAATCCAGGACAACTCCAAGTGTATTGTCACTAGGGTCTGATTCACTTAGGCCTGACAGGTGATGAAAATCCTTCTGTTCGAAAGGCTGGTCACCAGAGCTTTCAGGCGCCAAGGGTAGGGAAGTAATGTGTGGTGTAAGAGTGTCTTCCCGAACCATCAGAGGAAAAAGAGTGGATGAGATCGATGTAGGGGCAGTCGGGATAATGGTATGCATGTTAATTGGCTTATGGAAGGAGTGTGATAAGTTTTGGGTGCAAGAAAAACCTAAGGAAAGTAAGGGACAAGTCGATGGAACACCAGACACTACGTCGTATGGCAAAGCAGGGGAAGTTGAGATGATTGTCTGTGCATAAAATGGCTTATGGGGGGAGTGAGAAATGTTCTGAGTGTGAGAAAAGTCTAAGGAAAGTGAGGGACAAGTCATAGGAATACCAGAGATGTCAGAAAGTACAGGTGGAAAAGTTAAGATAGATCCAAGAGGGATGTTTGACTAGCTGGAGGTAAGATGAGAGGGAATGGATTCTGAGGGTTTTCTAGGGGAGTCTCCTCGGGAGAGAGAAGTTGAAACTAAGTTTAGGAGAGGGGAGGAGTCTAAGAGGTCCTTTTCCAAGGATGTGAGCGAGAAAAAGATAGTCGGGCATATAGATTTAAGCTTAGCAGAGATGGAGTCCAGTCCATATGTAACGCCATCATCAGGGTAATATGGGATGTGAATCTATGTGTGCTCAATCGGTGAGTCCAAATTGGAGGCGAGCTCAAGCATAGTTCCCTCTGACTGTTCATCTTCAAGAGTACCAGTACATGTCTTTCTCAAGTGACCTGTTTGTCTGCAGAGAGAACATTTGAAGGGTATGCCGAGGTAGTCAAGATTCTAGTGGGTGAGATGTTCTCTCCAATATATATCCAGTGTTGCAAGTAGACCCTCATGTAGATCTATCTCAACTAGAATCCTCGCCAATTTTTTGTCTGGACTCGCAAGTGTATTAGAGTCAGTGCTAATGAAACGACCCAAGGAGTTACCAATGGCCTTAAGGGATTTTTCATTCCAGAGATAGAGGGGAAGTCCAGGAAGGAGGAACCACAGGTGTCGAAGGCAGAAATAGTCCTAAGATGGGTCAAAACTCACTCTCTAGCGCTTCAACATAAGACTACTATCGTCTAAAGTCTAGAGGCGCTCCATAATGGATGTGGAATCCTCAGGAGTTTTAAAATGGAAGTAGATCCAACCACATCCAAGGTGTCAGAGAGAGGGGATATAACCCAGTAATGGCCTCCAAGTTTTAGCCATCCAAACATCGAGGTCTGTGGTGCAAAGATGTCTATATGAGAGTCTGTCGATGAGACTTCACAGTGCCATGGAGACAGGATCCTCCAAGCTGATGTCCGCACCAAGAATTAGCCTCTTTTTTTTTTTCAGAGCCCACTGTCTTTGTGAAGGTTTCTTGCCCCCAAGAGAATGGAAATGGTTCTTTCGAGCAGGTCCAGATGAAATAAAAGGGTCAAAAGTGGCATGATGAAGGTCTTCACTTCATAATCCAAGTAGTATTCCACTATGAGGAGCTGGGAGTGAGGAACATGTTGAAGTAGTCGAGACAAAGTGGGGCAGATTTGAATGGTTAATAAAAACAGGCTGAAGGTGGGGTCTGCTAACCATAGAGGGAAAAGTGTCTAGAGATGTAGAAATGGAGGTTTTAAGGTGAGCTAGAGTGAAGGTGACAGGGGGAAAGGAAGATGGTAATAGGTGGGAGGTAAGTGATGGGAAGGAGGTAGTGGTCAATGAAGGAAGATGAGTAGCAAAAAAAATCGGAGGTGGTGTGCGGAAGATTAGAGTTCTTGGAAAGCTCATCCGTCGAGGTGAAGAGTCCTGCACTGTTCTAGAGGGCCTCGTCAACATCACTCATGAGTGAGTTGACTTCTGCCTCCATCGGTGCGTGTTTCTTGGAAAGGGAAGAGTTTAAAAGGAGATAAAAAAAAACCTGAACAAAAAAGAAAGCTGGAGCAAGTAGACAGAAGTTGTCTCTGCAGTTTTGTAGGTCAGATGGGATGAAACCAAAGGTCAAAAGGGTGGCAGTCTGTTGTAGAAAGCTCTGAAGGGTAGTTAGCAGGTTGTAGAGGGCCAAGCTCAGAAAGAAGGCGAAGGATGGAGGTAAAGAATCCTCATAAGGAAGGTAGAGAGGACACTTTATGTTGTGAGCATTGTGTAAAGGATATTACTGAAAGTCTCATAATACCAGGTCCATCTCGTCTCAAGTATCAGAGCTGCCATTTTTATCCCATTACCAGGCTCTCCATTGTTCCCTTTCAACTTTCAAGAAAACACGCCAACCAACGAACCAATGATTATCCAATTTTTTTCTTTATTTTTTTTTTTACATAAACACAAGTATACAAATTGCATAAGTTGCAAAAATATTATAAAAATCATAAAAAGAGATATTCATGCTTAGACTTATATAATGTTAGGGTCTAATGTTTTATTTTAGGCTATAAAATAGGGTGACCATTCCCACCTCTTCTTGGTTTAGCCAACCAAGAGGTTGAGATGTTGGTGTTGGGAACTCTCTAGTCCCTCGACATCAACACCAGCTTTAGATTTATGCTATCATTTTTTCTATAACATTCATATTTTCGGTTCCTTCCTCCCGATAGAGGTTTTCAAAATGTTCGGTAGAAGCCTTCTTGATTTGGGTTATTCCCTCCACCTATTGATTGTTAATGTCTTTGATTTCTTTTATTTTGTTCCTCTAGGTCCTTGCCTTATATTGGTTGTGGAATAAATTTGTGTTTATGTCTCCTACTCTAAGCCACACACTTCTAGACTTCAACCTCCAGTTTTCTTCCTCTAGCCTTTGGATTTTATGGTATTCATGGAAAGTTTATTTTTTTTCCATCACAATGTCTTTGGAGATAGGTTCATGTTCCATCCTTTCCTAGAAAGTTTTCATTTTCTCAAATATTTCTTTAATCTAGGCTTTCGTTCCTTATTTCTTCCCCTTGGCCCATTCTTTGAGAGAGGTTTTGGTTCTTTTCAATTTTTGTACCCAGATACGAAAGGGGTTACCAGGGATCCAAAGGTTCCAAGATTCAAAAATGATTGGATTGCACTCAGTGTCTTGGAGCCAAGTAGGATTGAAGTAGAAGGGAATAGGGCCTAAACCCTCATGTTATGAAAGAGACAAGGAGATAGGATGGTGATCAGAGCATGAACAAGGGAGAATGGAGGAAGAGGGGATAATGGGGAGGTCTAGGAAAGAGTTTTTGATCAGGAAGTTATTGAGTCTGGCGAGAATATGGTTTGGACCAACTATGTGATTTGACCTGGTGAACCTACCTCTGGAGGGATTGATATCCAAAAGGTCCAAGGAGGAAATGAGATCTTCCAAGTGTTCTTGACATGGGTCCCGAATCAGATTCCCACCCTTTTTTTGTCTATAGAGAGGGTGGTGTTGAAGTCGCTAGCAATGATGAAAGAGATGTTTCTAAAGGATTCGTGTATAGTCAAGAGAGATTTCCAACATTCCTTTTTCTCTTGATACTGAGTAGGCATATAAACATTAACAATATGGAGAGACACACCTGAGGTGATGTAGATGAAGAAGAATAGAAGCCAATGCTGAGTAGAATGTCAGTTCTCCAAGTTGAGAACCAGAGGATTCAATATAGTACATAATCCACCTGAGGCTCCTCTAGATATTACTGATAATCCTTTAGAGGAGTGCCAAAAAATTTTGATTCTTGAAGGATCGTTATATCCTTATTTTTATTTTCGTCCAGCATTAGAAGGTAGGGTTTTTCTGAATTTATTAGGTCTTTAATCATGGAGACCTTGGATCTTCTCCCTAAACCTCTGCAGGTTTAGGAGATTGTTTTCATCATTTGATTTTAGGAATTCCCCCCTTATTGGGGTTAGGGACTCCCTTATTTTTAAGGATTTTGGGTTCTATCAAGATCTGTGGATCCAAGGTGCGTCGACAACCTAGATCTCACTCCTTGTTTGCAATATCCTCTCTTTTTTGTATATTGGTCCTTCTTCCCACTCTTCTGATGGGAGCAGTCTGTAGTGATTCCCTGTCTGAACTATCATCTGAATTGTCTGAGGGGGTTAATGCATCTAGATTGTTTGAGGGGAACTATCATCTAAATTATATTAATGCATCCATATCCCTAGTTTTAAATGCATAACATTGTTATAACTTACAACAATACTAAGAGGGGGAGTGAATCAATATTGTATCAGAGTTCTAAATTTTATTTTCTTTCAAAAATTTAAGGTTAATTAGAAATGCTTACTTAATCAACAATACATGCAGAAATCAAAATATAATACAGAAGACACATTACAACAGAATTTACGTGGAAATCCAATGTGGGAACAAACCACATAATGTCTTTCTTTATGTTCTTCTGCAAGCTCCAACTTACAATTTATAATTATTCAGCTCAAAAGACACCCACCCATCGCCTATAATGAGGTCACCAATCCTCTCAGGCACCAACCTATTACAAAAGATGAGGACACTAATCCTCTCAGGCACCAACCAGCTGCAAATGACGAGGACACCAATCCTCTCAGGCACCAACCTGTTGCAAATGACGAGGACACCAACCTATCGCAGATAATGAGGACACCAATCCTTTCAAGCACCAACCTGTCACAGATGATGAGGACTCCAATCCTCAGTGAGATTCAACTCACCATAGCACCACCTTACCACCCTGTATTTAGTTTTTAAAAATTTCTTACAGAACTAGGCCTTTCTCCATAATTTCTAAACTATCTAATATGTTTCTAGCTCGGTTTTGTTGATCAGTTACAAGACCTTCTTATTCTCTACTCATTCACACACAACTCAAACAGAGCACATCCCTATTTATAATGTTTTTGCTTCAGTTCCCCTTCCTGTATGTGAACGCATGACATATGCTTTGTGGACATATTTTGATTAGGTCAAAGTCATGTTAGTTATATTTTTATCTAAATAAAGTATGTGAACGCATGACAGTTACATTGTGGACAAATCTTGACTAGATCAAAGTCCAGGTGGTTATATGTGGACACACTTATGTCTAAATTAAGATTATTTATTGTTCAGTTATGGTAGGACATTCTTTGACTAAATCAAATGAACCAAATCTTCCAATGAATAAGCTCCAACTCATCTCCTCAAAATTGACACAACAATTTACATTATGGATTATAGAGCACTTAATGCGCAGATTGTTGAAATGTAGTTCAATACTGAGAGAGGGAGTGAATCAATATTGCTTCTTTTTTCACAATTTTAATCAATTTTTAATTATTAAATTTATAAACCATAACAATTTATCAAAAAGAATATATAGTATGCATAATTAAATGTAACAAGCATACAATTTATAATTCTTTTACAAGCTACAACTTGTCGGAGACATCAATCTCCTTTCTTTTGAGAACCTACTCAAGGAGATACCAATCCCCTATTTTCAAGCATCAACTTGAGGAAGTTTCAACTCCCTGGTGTTTTAGGTTCCAACCTGTAGAGGACTCCAATCCTTTGTTTTCAAGCACCAACTTGAGGAAGCTGCAACTCCCTATTGTTTTAGGATCCAACCTGTAGAGGAATCCAATCCTTTGTTTTCAAGCACCAACTTGAGGAAGTTGCAACTCCCTATTTGTTCAGGCTCCAACCTGTAGAGGAATCCAATCCTCCCTTGATCCTCCCTTCCACCCTCAGTTCATGAGTATATTCCAAGTTTCAAATTCTTCCTTGGACTCTGCTTCAGTTCAGATCTTCTGAATTATCTGATAGAGACACTTTCTTCTCACCATATTTTTTTTTTATATAGTCTTCTAAAAGGTGTATGTTATTGAACCATTGTGTCTTTAAGTAAATAGAAAATGAACCAATGTGCCTTTTCATTTTATTAATGTTGTTTTAATAACAAATTTCTTCATTTATTATCATTTTATGTAAAAATCTCTTCAATTAAGGTTTGTAACCTCATTTGCCTTGTCTTCATAGTTGCCTTGTAAAAATCTCTTCAATTAAGGTGTGTAACCTCATTTTCCTTGTCTTCATAGTTACCTTGTAAAAAGATCTTCAATTAAGGTTTGTAATCTCCCCCGCGCTTAAGCTAATTCATCTTCTCTTTGTGGACAATGTATTTCTTTTTTGCAATGGTTAGAAAGGTGATGCCAATAGATTGGTTTCCATTTTGGATCTCTTTGGTGGGGCGACGAGAATGATAATCAATGCAAGTAAATCCACCCTATCAGTGCATAATCTGGAGGATGAAGAGCTTAATCATTATCGTCTTTTATTTCCCTTTGAAGTAAATGATTTTGATGTAGGTTTTAAGTGTTTGGGTTTTCATTTAAAATCAAATTGTTACAAGAAAGAATATTAGTCTTGGTTGATGTTGATTAAGGTTGGTTGTCATTGATGTCAACCCTTGAAGAAAGACCCATAGCACAAAGGTTTGGGTAATGGACCCAATAGTGTTTGATGTAAATATGACTCATTATTGTTTTGTCATGGTGGATAAGAAGTAAATATGGATGAACTCCAAAGTGGTTCCCTTATGGTGAAATCTCTCACAGGAAGACGCTTTGTGGAGTAAGAGAACCCATGCTTAATTGTGGAATAATGAGATGAAGGAAAGTAAATTTGTCAGGAAAAATATCCTAGATGGATATTTCTTGTCATTTCATTTCCGATGGTATGTGGAACGTCACATAATTCCTCACGGTTAGAGAGTTATGGCCATGAGAAGTTGGAGACCCCAGGTTTGGGTAATGGACCCAAGTTTGTTTGATGGGTAATGGTATGCGTTATGATATATTTTTAGATAATACTATTC
>ML798188.1:210513-265900 GCA_009831015.1 Picea engelmannii
GGTTGATTACAAGTTGATGCACGGTTGATGCATGGTTCATATTTATTGGTACAGTTTTACAATGGTATATCTCACAGTGATAGTGTGACAGTGGTTCCATCATTCTACTTCTACTTCAGGGTGGCAGGAGGGGGCAAGGACAGGTGGTTGTAGCCACCTTCCAGTTGTAGCTGAAGAACATTGGGGGTTGTAGCCTCCTTCTGGTTGTAGCTAGAGATTTGGGGAGTTGGAGCTTCCCTTAGGTTGTAGCCTAAGAAACTAGGGGGTTGGAGCCTCCTTCTAGTTGCAACTGGAAAACAAAGGAAGTTGGTGCTTCCAATGAATGTAATTCTTCAAGACATATAAGAAAAAGCATTTTGTGGTTTTCTCCCGATTTGGGTTTCCACGTAAAACACTGGTGTGTTGTGTATGTGTGTGATTGTTTATTTATTACTGCTCATTATTGGATAATAATTTTACATTGATATAACATTTGAAGAAAAATGATTATAATTACATTATTACTGATTCACCCCCCCTCTCAGTAATCCAACAGTTGATAGCTAAGCTGGGAAAACACCTTAAACTATGGAGTTTTAGATGGTTGTCACGAGCTGGGCGATTGATCTTAGTAAAATCAATCCTAGAAACTATTATAGGTTAATGGATGTCTCTTAACTGGATTCCAAAAGGAGTATTGGAGAGGGCTCGGAAAATATGCTTCAACTTCCTATGGGCAGGCTCACAAGATCATTTTGTTCTACCCTAGGTTAAATGGAGATCTTTGGCTCTTCCCAAATCGTTAGGAAGATGGAGAATGACAAATATTTTCTTTTTATCAAAAGCTCTGGCTGCAAAAACATGTTGGAGATTGATTACAATGGATAGCTTGTGGACAAAAGTGATCATATAGAAATGCATCCATCCTAAGTCTCTAGAGGAATGGATTAGAAGCCCATTAAAGAAACGTTCAACTTGCTCAATAATCTGGAAGAAAGACATACATGCCTTTGAATTTGTGGGTGTTGGCCTTGTATGGCACATTGGGAATGGAACTAAGGGGTGGTTTGGATCTAATCTATGGCCAGGTAGTGGAGAAAATCATCTCCTCCCTCCATATCTAACTCAACACCTCAATTTCATGGTTTTTTTCACTTAAATCAGATTGTTGATGTAGACCGTACTACAATTTGGAATCAGTAATGGAAGGCCTATAACCAGGTAGGTCTGGGGGAGGCTTATTCTGCCTAGTGGGACACCTATATAGGAGAATTAAAAGAAACACATATCCACCTTGTTGAGGAAAATATATGAATTGATCTTACTCAAGCATTTTCAGACTTTACTTGGCTAAAGAAAAGTAGGCGGGAATATCACCCTAAGTTTATAGCCAACAAAAATAATGTCCTAAATCACAAGTATTAATTACAAGTGCTTAGGCTAGTCTTTTATCAAAGAAACTTGCGGGAAATTCATTTTTATGTAATTTTCTGAACATAACAGTTGTTGAAATAGATGTAAGAACAAAAGTAAAGACACCAAGATGATGATCAAGACAGTTGAGACATAAAGAAATCCTTTATTTCATTCCAAATCATCAAAGAGTCATTTTCTTTACAAAATCTCATACAGAAATCTTGGACCAAAGTCAAACTTAGACGTCCCCTATGAAACATACAAAAGGACCTCTGACAGAAAACCAAAACTGAACTCTAAAAGTTGGATCAGCTTGCCACAAATTTCTGCCCACTCGACTCTGCACAATAGCCTTTATCAGTCATGAAAATTAATTCATAAACAGACAAGTCTACACAGACTATCAAAGATAGATCAACACCTCTGAAAAACAAGTGTTTGGATGATTTGATTCAACCCTGAATATTGTTGTCTACAATAAGACCCTACTATCACAAAAGAGAATTAGGCTGTGATGAATATATGAATGAATGAAAACTGAATTATCTCAACATAAACTCAAAGAGCAAACCTTAGCATGCTTCTGCTTCCATATCCTCCTTTGTTTCCCCCTTTCCTTTTTATTTTAACAAATTAGAATTGGTTGAAGCAGTTGAACCAACTTATTAGTTAAGCTAACTAAAGACTCAACTAACTTTAGTTAGGGGGAAAAAGTAATAATCATAATAGTGTCATAAATAAATAATAACTAGTAGGTGGGACCCCTTGTGACTCCCTTTAGTTCATAACAATCATAACATAACCATTAGTTAAGAAAACACACCTCCTTGTGCCTCCCCTCAACATATTTACTTTTGGCTCATGAAAATTTGAAATATTTCAAAATAATACTCATATATCCAAAATAAAACATGTTGTCCAAAATCCATGAAGTCAACTGTCATAAATCAATAGATAACATAAAATTCAAAAGCCATATTTCCCAGTCTGTGATGCAACCCTTCCTTGGTTGCTACTATCACCTCTTGATTTTCCTGAATTTGCCTTAGGCTAGGCAGAGCCTTTAAGATTTATCTCACTAATCACGTGGGAAAAATCGTCCCTCAAATGCATCCGTGAATACACGGATTTGTCAGAGTCAACGAAGGGTGAAGAAGGGGCAGTAGTGGCTTTTCCTTTATCAAATGCATGGTGGTATTCAATCTTCAATCTTTTGCTAGCATGGGAGGATTGCATTGGCAAGTGCTTAGGGGCATCTTGGACAATGGGGTTCAAAGGTGGAGGAGCAGGCAAGGTCAAGTTGGGCCAACCACGATGTTGGGAGACTGTCGGGTGGACAATCTCCCGCCATCCATCATTTTCAAGGACCTCAAGTTGTAAGGAGACATGAGGAGGTACAAGGATACTGGGGGCTTGTGGGGCTTGGAAATGAGGCCTTTCAGGCCTAGGTTTGACTATTCCCTCCCCAATCCAGTTAAATAATCTAGCATGAAACAATTGGCCAAGCTCTTCTGAATCGGCATCAATATGTATGGAGAACATGGGCCTTCTTGGGCCTCGGTTCCAGTTACCTCTACCTATGTTTCTTCATCCATGGCTTCCCTGACTTAAAAAACTCATCCTGCATGTGTAATCAATTAGTAAATAGTCTTTTAAATAACCATGCATGACAACTCTTAAAAATATGAAATAGATTTGGCTCAAAATGTATCAGGCTCATGCAATCCAATCCATACAAATTGTTTTTAATGTTAATCAATGAGAAAAATGGTTCAATGATACATGAGGGGTTTGTAATTAGCGAAAAAAAAATGATATAATGAAAGGGGAGAAGAAATGGTCACTTCTCAATGACATCAACAATCAATTGTAAAACAAGCCAATAAAAAATCACTGCAATCCACCCAAAACATTGCCACTTTCATCTATCTCAACACAAAAATTCCCTTGGCTGTAATCAATTTCAGAAAATGGGGTGAAAGAAGGATATGGGATATGTGAAGGGTTTGTAATTAGCGGAAAGTGAGATTATGGAAGGGGAAGAAAATGATTACTGTTCATGAAAATAATCAAGTGATCCATAAACATTCTGCAGTAAGGCTAGATGTACCATCCAATTGACAATCATTTGACTAAATAACAATTCCTGTACATTTAACCAATTTATTGTTCATTAATAAAAACTTTAACGCAGTGCTATTGCAAAACAGTAAGTTTTCCATACGATTTGTAAGAGGCATTGTTCCCACAATCTGCATTTTATAACAATTTTACTAACAGTCCCCATTTCCAATCTGTTACTATCAAAATCAACCACTATCTAGGAATTTCTTCAATCCTCGACTATACTCCGCAGTCATGTTTTCAAAATAACAACGAAGTCACTATTGTTGCAATAGAGCCCATCAAAATGCAATGATATTCCTTCTCATATATATATGTAGTAAAAGATCAAATCTATACGCTTGAAAATGACAACTTATTATACAACCAACAACCATCAATTAGACACAAGCTATGCAAGAGTAATTTTTCCGGGAAATGTAGTTCTTCCCTTGTAAACAAACAATCCAATGTGACTTAAAAGTTGAGCCACCTACCCAACATGATTTTCATCAACAACGGCTAATTGCAATAAATAACGCGCTTAAAACTCAGTGGGTATCACTGAGTATGAAAACAAGTCATCCATACTGCACACAATGCGCAACTGACAAAATCCCACAGTGTAACATTTCCAATAATCACACAACAAATATACGATCACGATATAACTCAGTATATCATGATGAGCTATTGATTTAGTCACTCGTGATTGACCAGGTTGTGCATACTCAGGCTCATTCAACTAACAAACAAAAATATGCAGTAGATATATCCAGTCCAATAATCATTTTTCCCCAAAGAAAACCATAGTTACCCCGCCCAATAATTTACTTTGCAAAACATCATTCACAGAACGTGACATGTGTGAACAACACCCAACATTTGTAACCAATGCCAACAATCATTCAAATCTCCATAAGTGCAATTACTAGTGACTGCATATTAATCAACAATTCGCCATTGTGGGAGAAAAACAATCAACCAAACAAATTGTAGTAGCTATGTGTACCCACACATCCAATTGAATCGAGGCAGAGGTTCTTCTAATACTGAGTATTAATAAGAGGAGAGTGACTGTGTTTTTTGAAAGTGCAATTGGCAACGAAGGGTTTATCCTTCTTATCACAGAAACAGTAATTGAATGCCAAACTATCATGATTGTTACTTGACCAAATGGATGAATATGTACTCAAAATGGTCGGCGATATAAGATCATCCAACACACAAGTGGTAAACCCTACAGGCCAAGCTGGTGCTCCATGTCACCCTTAGACTTGTATATTTAGCGGTTCGCACTGTGACTAACACAAGATAGCTAGAGCCAACTTCTTTTAATGGTGACAAACCCTGATACTAGCAGTGCATGCACAGAAGGAACCATGATTTATTCGCGGATATATGTCAAGTTTGAGATAGGAGGGTTATCACAGAGGAGCGAGGCCCCAACCGATTGATAGTGAAGCTAAATGCGCATAGGGTGAAACCCTTTTGGTTCTTAAAGAAACCCCAATGCTGAGGTGATGACAAGGAAAAGCAATAACATGAGAGTCGTTTCGTGGCTTTTGGTGAGGAAATCGACCATTTCTCAAATAAACAAAAAGTAGTGATGAATAATGATTTCAACCGTTAAACCCAAAAAAAAACAGAGAATGGACAAGTGATGTGAACGCATGGGTACAACCGTCCAAGCAACCCAACAACCCAAATAACTCTAACTAAGCCAGTAGTAACAGAGAGTTATCATCAGGAAGACTGATAACTTCTACAAACTCAAAAAAATTGCAGGAAGAACCATCCATTCCCAAAATTTCACAAAGTTGCAACACTTAGAACAAATACAAACCTATACATCTAAGCCAACAATCATTTCATAACTAGAGTGAAGTCAAGAATGGCTAAAAAAAACACATACCTGTTAATCGAAATCCTTAAGACGAGAGGTGGTCGAGTGGTTTCACCCTGCTAAAATTTTTGAGCGTGAACACAGCATCAAGATTAAACAAAAGTCTGATTAGGGTGGTGACCAATGGGAAGGGTAAAGGTGACGTGCAGTAAATTCACGCCGCCTCCACCCATACCTCATTAACTCAAACAATACATGCCAACAATTCTCCATTAACACCATTAATCAACATGTATCGAGACAATCACCATATTAAAACCCCATAGCATGACTTACACCATAACATAATTCGAATGCCATATAATTCAGCCATTGCATAACCAATAGCACCATTAACTTGTCAATTGCACCCTTGACACTCAAACTATCAAAGGTATCATATGTAAATCGGCTAGATAATTCCATTTCCCATTGCATGACCATTTACAATAACACTTGCCAAGTGCACCACCAACGTTTCAACCATGTGCATATAAAAAAATCTAATTCACACAATTTCATAGCCATTTTCTCGTTAGCTAGGGTTCAACAACAATCAACAAGTACTTTCATGCATGTGGTATAGTATTTTTCTTTCCTCTAATTGCCTTTCATATAAATTCACTAACATGTTTGTTGTGCAGGTGCGAGAAGAATAAATACCATAAATGAATAGCAGGTTGTAGTAACATGAAGGAACAACATCTCAAAGCTCAACTCATACCAATGAAAACAATATATCATCAACCATGTAAACCTTTGTATCGCATCATCAAAACATCGAAAATGAATAGATCTGATCTTCAAGTTCAAGGGGGTCCCACCTACTAGTATTATTTAGTATTATATAATAATAGTCTTTAGCAATACTTTGCGGTGAAATTGCATGGACGTTTTCAATCGTCAACACACCTCACATAAAGGGAGGATGAATTTGTATTGCAACATGCTCCACATGGGGTCTATACTCCAAAACTAGGCTACATCCAATTAAATATAGAACTACACCTTCGGGAGCCCTCCTAGTGGTGGAAAGGAATTTGGAAGGTAAAGTGTCCCCTAAAATATCGCATCTTTATGTGGTGCATGATAGTAAAAAAGTACCTACATGGGACCCAATGGAAAGAAGACAGCCTGAGGGGTCGGGATGGTGCTCTCTTTGCAAATCCAATGAAGAATCAGTCCCCACCTCTTTCTTCACTGCCCTTTTGTACAACAAATTTGGCAAGAGTGTTCCTCAAAATTGAGTCAGTTGTGTAACTGGCAGGGTCAAATGGTTGAGGAGGCTTGGAAATCTTGGGTATCAAATGCATCTAACCGAAACATAAAGGCTTTACCTCTGATAGTAATCTAGGGTGTTTGGTTGGCCCGTAATCTTTCCATTTTCAAAAAGAAAAATTCAGTTCTTGAGATCATTGCAACCCAAGGCTTAAGCATCCTCTCCCACTTTCCACTGGAAAAAGGTTCAGGCCCTCCCCGGATAATTCAGGAATTTGTGGTAGATCACTCTAATCCTTGGGCTTATTTCGATGGGGCCTCTCAACAAAACAACCTTATATGTGCGGGGGGGGGTAGCTCTTCTCTTCCTCAAGGAAAATTATTGCTTCAAATTAAAAATGGGATTGGGACTAGGAACAAACAATTTTGTTGAGCTTATGTCACTGAAATTACTATTTTTATTTGTAGGGGGAAAATGAGTAAATTCCATACAAATTTTTGGTGACTCTTTGAATGTCATAAATTAAATTTAGAAAACACCAAAATGTCATAATATTTAGCTTCTTCCTTTACTTGAGGAAATCTTCATATATTTGGGCAATTTTGATTCCTTCTATATTCGTCATGTCTACAGGGAGCTCAACATGGATGTAGATTTGTTACCTAAAGTAGGTCTACAATTGGGCAAGGAGCAGTGGATGATTACAAAAGTTCTTTTTTTGTGGATAAATTTGAGTACTATCATCGCCCTTTCATTGATGGATAGACCATTGCATAATAATTGTTTTGGTACATGACTATATTGATATTTTTTTTTCCGAGTTTTATTCTGAATCCATATGATGGACATATCAGCTCCACTTTTTTGTACAACAATCTAAACAACCTATTTCAGTATTTATTTGTTACATTATTAGTCACTGGTAGACAACTTCTATTAGACAGTTTTTTGTAACCACTTTATGGTCCTATGAGCTCAGTTTTTCAATATCCTAAGTAGCAATATACATGGTCACATGTGTTCTACAAAATGTGATTTTCTTTTCACTGTGGTTGAAATAAAAATTACGTTTTTTTCTAAGGAAAAAAAAAGGCATTAACTTTAATAATTACTTTAATAAAGTGAATTTCCTAATTTTTGAGAGGTATCAAGGACGACTTCCACATGTTAGACAAAAAACCGATGTGAAAGTACCTATCTAATTCTACAAACATCAACAAACTATGGGTCTTAGATGACAAAGAACCAATGGAATCCCCTTTGGGAGGTGCAACAAACCCTAGGTCCACATGAGAGTGAGAGACCTCATCACCATTTAGTTTCTCGACCCTAGTAGGTACACCCAAAACCATATCAACACTAACTCAAATCACCGGTAACTCTAACTTTAGGCTCAAATCCACCACAAATTCGTCATCCATAGGGTCCACATTCACCTTTCATAGGAGAGATGGATAATCCCTAGATGTTTGTTTGAGCTAATTGTTCCAACACCAATGAACTTAGGATTGAATGATCTCACCACAACACATAATGAACCATCATCATCCACACTCTTTGATAAAATATACACTTAAGGAGGGGAATGATAATGAGATTTACTCTGGCGACAGTATACATGTTTGATCTCTACCTCAACACCCCATGTCTTGTCTCTATCAAAAACTAGCTCTTCCATATTCCCCTGAGCTCCCAACATCATGCCTTAGCCCTCCTCTTTGTGTCATACATCATCTTTGTTAGATTGTGAGTCTCTAGACAATCACAAAGTCCAATACCACCTTCTTATGAGTTGCCGCCATTATCTATTAATGAGGTGTTTCCACTATCCACTTATGAGTTGTAAGTGAGATCTAGATCTAGAGGTGGTCAAATCAAATGTATTGTAAATTGATATCACGAGATCAATACAAATGTTGAGAATATGGCTTAAATCCTTTTCTACCAAGTTCTTGTCCTACTTGTTCTATTTCTTAACATGTTTTTAGAGCTCTTATGGTATTAATGGCATGATAGCACCATGGTAGTTTTCCATTGAAGGTGAGGAATTGTGACTCCTTCATAGTAGTCATCCATGAGAGGTTCTTGTGAGTAGTGTCGAGTTGAATGATAATCCATGGTAAATTTGAATGTAAAGGTTAAGAAAATCCGTCTTCTCGAAGTCGACACAAGGCAATCTTGATTTATGGTCAATTTTATCTTTACATATTATATAATTGTAATGTAAATCTTATCCCTCATTTGTGTCTTGTTTCATGAGAATAAATCTACTGAATGGAGTAGATCAAAATTAGTGGATGAGTTATCATGGTGATGAGAGTGAAATGATCTAGTTACGATCATGCAAATATATTTTAGATCTATTTTATTACGTGACATGCAATCTATTGATTTAAACAACGTTTGGTTCTTTCGTGTAAGGCTTGTCCACCCCAGTTTCCACAAGAAAATGTACATAAAGCAACTCATCAATTGCTTCTGTATTGATCTTATTTGCAAAAGAATGCATGGTTACCTCAACACCATTGATCTCAAAACCATTACTAGTGTTGCCCATTTTTGTTTTCAAGTTTTGGCATCCTATTAATGAATTCAAGAAAATGCCAAACAAGGCTTGAATATATTCTCTCCAACGATCCATGTTACACAGACTCAGCAACTAGAAACGATTATTGCAGATTGTGGCTTCATTTTTATGTGTTGTGTAGTATTGTCCAAGGAATGTGCACCTCGCCTTTGAAGGTAAACAGTTTTTTAAATCGATAATTTTATTCTACAAGAAATTATTTTTATTAAAATTTGTGCAACCACATATGTAACAAATGGATTGGGGATTATGTGATTAGGAAATTGTGTCTACTTATTGTAAGTGGGACAATATCATAGAAAAATAAATGGTACTTAACATTGTTTTGGAGATGAGAAAACAATGTTTGTATATGAATTGTTGACTAAGGGTTATAATGTTTGCAAACATAAACAATTTTTAATTGATATAATTAAGGGTTCTTTGAACCATGTTATGCCTTTAACAAAAAAAATTGCAAGGTCACAAAGGAATGTATCTTGATTTGAATACAAAAGTATGAGAATGGCTTAAAGTCTTTTCTGCCAAGTTCTTGTTTCACTTGTGTTATTTCTTATTCAAATAAGACAAAATTTAAACTCTCATTGAAAAGAGAATCACTATTCAATGTTAAGGGCTAGTTGTATCAAGTACAATAAAAAGAAAAGACAATTTTTTGGTGGTGTTGTATCATAGACCTGGCCTATAATTGGAATAAGGGGGTTTAAGGAATTTTTTTGGCTTGTGTGCATGTCCTCGTGTGAGATGGTATTTTCTCATACATGGTGTTTTTTGTCTTCATCGTAATATTGCTACACTCAATCTACGTATTCAAGCGCATACAATTAATGTCACTCAAGCACATGTAATAAAATACCTGTAGAGTGTATTCAAGCAATCAAGTTGTCAATCACATCAACATTCAACAACAAATCTACACCAACATTAATTTCAATACTCAAGATTAATTCAATATTTGGTACTTGCAATAGTGTTTTTGTAAGAGTCAAATCAAAATTAAGTTGAATCTCATTGTAATTATTGGGTGCATTTTCAATTGAACCCAACACCCTCCAGTTTTTAAGTCCAAATTGAAATTGACGAGTCTTATTATCAAAGGGTGGATTTGCAAGAAGCCCTCTTTTTATTTCCTTTTTTTGTTGAGTCAAACACACTTTTAAAACTAAGAATATTGTACCAAGACGTACCTACACAAGGAGGCCTCATTCAATATTTTAAATGGATCAAAGTCTACAATTATTAAAGTTATTGAACACTCTAATACTCACTGCTAAGGAAAACATAATCATAGTCAACAAAGAAACTCTTCAATTTGTTCTAACATGTTTCCAAGTTTCGCAAGCCAAAGTTGAACTTCTTCACACTCAATCATATCTCCAACATGATGAAAAACAACTCAAGAATCAACATCTTATCCAACATTCTAAACTAGTCTTTGTTCGAAACAATCCTTTATTTGAATTTGATGTCCATCAATTTCAATTCCAGATTCCAATCAGCAGTCAACACAAGATCAACACAGTAATGCAACTATAGATGAATATTCAAATGAAGATGAAGTTTTACATAAAACTAAATTTCAAGAGTTCACTGATGAAAACCTTTCAATGGTGCAGCAACGTGTAGTAAATCAAATTCCATAGATTTTCAAGCAACATATAGAAAATCATGTTTTGGAGCCTATAATTAATCCTTGGGAAGAAATCCACAACAACAAACACACAACAAGACATGGATATGATAAGGAGGTCACCTTTCATATTCCCAGCTATTTCAAACCAATCCACTTCCAAAGTGTAGGATTCCTTCAAGGAGATTCCTGTTGTAAGGGCTAGTCGACTGCCAAAGTCGAAAGTATAAGTTTGAATTCCTGGCTAATAGACCGACTCAGGAAATTAAGTAGTTACAACTGCCTGGTAACAGAATATGTAAGTATAAATAGACAATCTTGTATCAGAGAAGTGTCTCTATTGTACTGTATTGACTCATCTCTATATAATAAAGTTGTGTTCTTTGGGCTTCCACTACTTTGTGTATGTCTTTGTATATATGTATGAGTATGTGATTATGTGCATGTTTATGTAATGGACTATTGGTAACAATCCCCTACATTTCCCTAGATTACAACATTAGTTCCATTTCCAGTAGTTCTAAACCTAGGCATGCAGAAGATCACATAGATGATAACTTTACAAGACATACGCGAAAGGTGGGAACGAAAAATTGGGAATTACATTAAGAATTGTGCACCAAGGAACAACTTTACACTAGCAGAAGAACGATCGCAGTTTTTCTTGGAGACTCACGAAAGATTTCTCGAAGCTCTCCCATAATCCTTGTTTAAATACATTAACAAATCTAGTGATAGATAAATTGACTCCAGATGAAAAATTAACCCACAACCTTACAAATGGAGGTCGAACAAATCTGCATGAGTGGGTTGAAAGAATTGTCAAATATTACATAATAGAACAAGCTATTGAGGATCGAACATCCCTCGACACAATAAAAGACAAATTCTACATGGAGATACACGACAAATTTTTGTGCACCATCCCCAGACTTCTTCATAAATTTTTTCTTGAAAAAGGAGTCGACGACATTGTTGAGTTCTGACCTCGACTAGGTACACCACCACAAAATAGTAACTAGGAAGAGAGAGACGAAAAGTGGTCCGAATTCCGAGAATCAAGGTGAAAATATACAAAACAAGCTCTGGACTACTTTTTGAGCAAATAAACATGGCCATCTTCACTGACTCCGAGTAATTTGGGTTGGCGATCGAGGGTCGGCTGATCCATGAGATGCCATAAAAAAAGAGCATACCAATGTTCGTTCAACTGAAGCATAAATTTCTTCGAGAGGAAAGCAGATTTATAAACAAATGATCAACATCCAAAAATTGGAATGGGACAAGAGACAAAATAAAAGAGAGGAGATTCGTAACCTGTGGAACAATCGGAAGTCGAATAGAAAAATGGTTGAAGAAGATCAGTCTCATAGAGCGCGTGAGAAGTCTGATTCTGAAATAAACCGACCATATTTGGCAATAATAGTAGTCGAGATGATCCCCAACAGAAGTAATGAAGCATAGTTGATAGAGGATAGCATGGGCGCCCATCAACCGGAAAACCAAGCTAAAAGCATGGATAACGAAGAGTCAGGACCAATGATATGAACTCCTCCTATTCAAGCAACGAGCCCTCAAATTAGAGAATTCCTTCAACAAAGACTTCATATCGACAAAAAATCTACAAGATTATGGTATATAACCAACGAGCATGGGAATTTATGCAACAAGATCATTGTCGAGAAGAAAGAAACGAAGTCAATAAAATTTGCATTCACATCAAGGATCTCACATATCAAATCTCATATCAAGAGAAAAAAATCTAATAGATTATAGTTGTGATATGACACGTCCTATAGAACGAAATATCTTTGATATAAAGACCAAAGTTGTCAGATTGAAGAAGTAACTCATAGAAAACAAGCAACAATTAATTTTAACATACCATCTGTCAGAAGACTAACCGACAGACATGTCAAGAGAACAACAACCAACTAAGAATCCAACATCCCATTCGAAAAGTGTGATAAGTTGAGGATCACAAAAATCTAGTGTTCTTAAAAAAGTAGCCATGGGACTCAATAATATTCCCCTTTGTGAAGGAGACTAGGATCCAAGAAGACATTGATTTGTATGAAAAAATTATAGGATGCAACAGACATCACATATGAAGATAAGAAGATGGCACAATTTGGTGCTACTCTTCGACACTATGCTCTAACATGCTCCATGAATTTCACAGAAAGTCAGAACCGATCAAAATCATAAATAAGGATAAAAATTTTGTTCTTTTTTAAGATTCAAGATGTTACACACTCGGATGCAAAAAAACTAAATGAAATAAATCAAAGTCTAGGTAAGTCGGTTTGTGAATACGATAAAATATTCAAAGATATACTTAGCCAAATCCCATCGACAATCGATCAGATTCTACTAGTATAGTGGTATGTATCCATATTACTACAACGAATATGAACTCCATTACGAATCTACGAGATAATCTCATGTGACAACACATTACAGAAAGCGCAACGTGTTGATTTGGACGATGACAACTCATCGACTTCCTCATTTGCATAAAGGCTATAAGAAAAAATAGAACATCTACAACAGACCATCAAAAATATAACTTTAAGAAGAAGTGAGTTGCGGTGTACCACATGCTGCGAAGATAGTCACACCAAAGACTATGACCCATAGATCGACTTGGAAATCCATGGGGTATTGATTAAATAGGTAGTCGTCGACTTTGGATCACAAGTAAATATCCTACCTCATGATACATGGATACGGTTGGGTCTGCCTTCATTAGCACCAACATTGAATTACCTCAAGCTTGCATACCAAAGATTAATAGAGCCTATAGGTATACACAGAAACGTTGAAACTCAAATTATGGGTATACCAACACCAGTCAACTTTGAGGTAATTGAATTAGTTGAAGGAATGTTGGCATATGCGGCACTTTTGAGTCGACCATGGGAACGACAAATGAAAGCCAATATCTCCCTTGAAAAGAAAAGAATCAAGTTAAAAGGAAGTGGAAGAAAAATAATAATCCCTTTGGACCCTAATGAAGGGAAACCTTGGAGTGAATCATTGGATGAAGATCAAGAAGCATGATGTTTGTACGAAGTAATTAATTAACAAAGAGAATATGTTGAACCAAACGCACATGGTGAAATATCAACAGAATCTCCCTTGTCAATTGGACATAATTTTGACTCAGCTCTATACAACTGGCAGATAGAAAATTATGAAGCGCACTCAAAATATTGTTGGACCATTGAAGCAATCCAAATTAAAGAACATGTTTCTCAATCCAAGCAGTACCCATCGTATATGAGAAAAGGCTACCTCAAACTCCCATGCTAATTTCGACTGACAATACAAGGAAAAGGCCATTGTTCTATAATGAACAAAATGCACCATCAACACATGTTGAAGAAGTTTGAAAATGTGTAAGAGAACAAGGTAGAACCCAAAGCCTAGTGGAAAATTTCACAGGCCAAGCCGCAAGATGGTGGGAAACAGATTCCCCAAGACTACAAACTTTGGAAACCGTGTCAACGTAATTTATAGAACGCTTTGGAGAAAAGAAGTTGACTAAAACAGTGGATATCCCTGTTACACATTATTTTCTTCATCCCTATGACCGTTAATGATGTAAACCTATCTGTTGCCTTCAGAGGAGACAATGGCCTGAATTCCTGAAGAAAGAAGGGAGAAGAACTTTTCCTGAGAAAAGAAGTTGTATTTTCCTTTGTAAAAACCCTATTAAGGAGGATTTTTGCAAGCTTCTCTATATGTAGGGTGTAGAGATGCCTGATTTCCATAGGTTGCTCTAAAGCTAGACTATGACATTTCCGCTGGTTTCTCTATAGATAGGGTGCGGAAATTTCTATACGTGGGAAAAACGAGTGTCTTCTCAATGCTTCTAGAAGGAGAAGTTTCTATGGTGAGGTGGCCTCCGAACGGTTTGGATCTTACTCACTTTCATGATTTAATGGGATCATCCTAACCTCCTCACCTTATCCTCTTCAGCTTATAAAAGGAGAGGATCTCTCATGGAGAAAGTTAGCTTGGCTTGGGATTAAGCTTGTGGATTGGAAATTTGGCTTGAGATTGTTAGCTTAGTTGAATTGAGCTTGGGTTTTGTAGCTTGGAGTTTTTGGAGCTTGTATATTGGATTTTAGTTTTGCTTTATCAAGATAGATTGTTGATCTTAGAATCCTTGGGTTAGAAGTGTGTGGGAAGCAAGGAACTATTGGAAGGAACCTGACAACATCAAGGCATCTGGTTGTATCTTTCTTCCACATTATATAATACAAATGCATGTTTCTTTCCCATAAATTCATTCTCATTTTATTACATGACTCCTTGATCACATGTTTAAGTTTTCATTAAATATACTATCGTTGCTTTCACTTTGGTTGGTTTGTGTCATTGCAGATCTAATTACACAAGAGCACTGGAGCAAAGCAGGGACAACAAAGATATAAGGAAGTGATATTCAAAGGTATTTCACCCATCTCTTCTATGATAGTAAATTCGATGATTAAGCTTAGGGAAAGCGTCATGTCCTGTCTTGTTTTGTTATAGATCTAGGTGGATATAGGGGGATTGATTTGTGTCTGCACTTAACAATTAGCCTGATAACAAAATTGGCGACTCCACTGGGGAACAGATTGTTTTCCTAGTTTGTCTTGTTTTGTTCTAGATCTAGGTGGATATAGGGGGATTGATTTGTGTCCACACTTAACAATTAGCCCGATAACAAAATTGGTGACTTCATTGGGGAACAGATTGTTTTCCTAGTTTATATTGCTTTCTTGCTTTGATTGCCTAGATTCTATTTTCTAATTCTGCAGGGGATCTATCCAGACTATCTGGATCTGAAAGTTCATTTAGACTATTTTCCCTTTTTCCAATTTTCCTTTGTTTACAAGCATTTTCGCACTGTATCCCATATGCAACCTGCGAAAACCTTAGATCGTCGCACCCGGACTGTTTAGACCAGTGCGGAATCTTCGTACCCTACCCATATCTAGCCTGCGGAAACATCAAATTGTCGCTCTGTACCTTACTACTAGGTTGCGACATCTCCTGTAGAATTTTCAGATTAGGTATTTGTTGTCTTCTGATACCCAGTTTTGATTTGAACCTGGAATGAACTTTTGGAGCCTGTATTTGACTGTTTACAGTCTGCTTGACAATTTTTGAGTTGCTTTTAGAGATCTTTGTTGTGTTTTCTTTTGAAAGATTTGGTCTCTTGCTTTGAGTGTCTTTCAGTTACAAAGCATTGTTTTTTCTTTAGAATTGTTTGGTGAAAGAACTTTTTCTTTTATTGAATAGTTTGTGTTAAAAGAGAAAATTTGTTTGGGTTGCTTTGTTTTATAGATATTTGCTATTGCTTTTAGCTATCTTTGAAACAAAACAAAAAATGATTTCTTGCTTTATATTAGATTGGGGGAATCCTTGCATTTGAAGTAGCGAAATTGCATTATTTTTTTGCATTTTTGGTCTTGAATTCTAAAAAAAATCCCTCCTCGTGGCCGGGGGGGGTGAGAATCATGTATTGGTGTACAGTCTCTTTTGCTCAGTTCTTGAGGATCTTGATGTTGATGAGTTTAATAAAATTTTGGGACATTGTGCATATGGGAATGATAAACGTTTTCTCCTTCTCGTAATATAGCTTTCATCGAAGTGAAATATTTGCATTCTCATTTCTTTGCATTGTTTAGAGTCGGTAAAAACATCATTTAGTCCATGCCATTTTCCTCTTGAGTAACAAAAACCTTAAAATAAAATGCTTATAAAAATGGATTAGACATTTTTATATTTTCTAGTAGCAAACCTACATTAGATTAGTTGTAGGGATTTGCAATAGGCGTGAAAGATAAATTTCCAAAGATGTAAACAAACATAGAATCTTGAGTTCAAGAGCAGTGAAATCCACTTGCTACATTTTTTCCTGGGAAACCCTTCTCAAACAAGGGTCAATCATGAGGTCGCATTAAGACTGGAAAAGTTACTTGCCCTGCTTTGTTGGTCTTGGTGTAGAGATTGCGCGTATTATGGGAGTCGCTTGAAGGTATACCCACAATTATGTGTGGGAGCCTTTCGAGTTGATTTCAGGCTAGATACCCTTCCCTTGCGCATGGATCAGATTGTCGACTATTTCCCCAGGCATCACTATTGTTCTTGGTAACCTTAGTATCCTATATCTTTAGGGTCTTACATGAGGTGACTGTGGAGGGGCAAGTCTTCACGGTACCTGGAATCGATGTTGGCCAGACTCACTCGGGCTCCTTGGAGGGTATACCCACGATTATGTGTGGGAGATTGGACCAGGGTGTAAGTCCGTTAAGCAAGTTTTCAATGTAACTTTTCCACCCGCTCTATCTCATCCCCTTCTTACATTGTTCTCATGACGTTGGATTTCATCACCAACTAGTGCGTTCATTGTGAGAAGGTTTTGTTTGTTTTCTTGCTTGCTTCCTAGATTTTTAGCGTGTGTTGTTTGTTTTCCCTAGTGGACTCTAGATTGGATCTTTGTTTTAATGGCGTTAGTTCCCGGAATGACCAATGAAGAACCTCTGCTCCAGGGGAACCTTTTGTTTTTCCTTCTTATGGAAACATTGGTCCTCCTCACATCGCTAGTTTGAGCCTTCCAGGTCTCACAATTGGATTACCGGTATGGTTGTTTTCCACTCAGGTAATCCCGAATGCAGTAAGTGCTTCGATTGTAAGCACTTCCCCCCAAGAACATCAACCTCATGTTGATCCTTCATCTTCTTCACCAGCAAGATCTTCTTCACCTTCTTCACTTGCGAGGTCTTCTTCCATTTCATCTTCTTCGTAGAGTGAAAGCTCTAAAGCTAGTAACTTGGTGGATAAGAAGAAGAAGAAAAGGAAGAAGAAGAAGAAGAAAAATAAACAAGGGTCCCTACTTCCAACCACTGCCAGACATGTTGGAAAACAACTAGTTACTGATAATCATGTTGGGAGTGTTGATGATGCCAAGATCTCCCAAACAACCCATAAGCCCAAGTACCCTTGTCGGCTTTGTAAGGGTATCCATCTTCTTAATGATTTCCCTGGTCTATCCAAGGTTATAGAAGCATGGTCTACACAACCTCGCTAACCCATGTTGTCAGTCTTTGAACAACATGTTGATGAACTCCCGTCAACTAGTCACGATACAGTTGGGAAGAAGAAAAGTAGAGTCAAGTTACCATGTATGTTATGCAAAGGGCGTCATCTCACTCACCTTTTCCCTCGTATGGATGAAGCCTCGAAATTACTGGAAGACATGACTGTTTCACAGCCTCAACTTCCAACTGCTTATCGCAAGCTTACTCCTGACCCACCTGTAGTTGATGGAATGATCAATCCTTCATCGGTCAATCTGGTTGATCATGTAGTCAATTTGGTCATGTCCTTAATTGAACCAGTTGACAAAGTGGTCGATCTGATCCCATCTTCGGTTGATCCCACTCTCTCGTTAGAGAGTGCAACCCAAGTGGTTGATCTGTTTCCACCTGTCGATCCCATTATCCCCTTTGAGAATGAAACCCAAGTGGTTGATTTGATGTCATTATCAGTCGATCCTACTCTCCCGATAGAGAGTAAACCCAATGTTGCCCATGTTTTTCTCGTTGATACAAAATCTATCGTAATGGGGGGGATTCCTCTTTCTCCCTTGGAACCCCCTCCAAGTAATGAGGCCATCATTTTTTATTGAGGTGTGCCAACTGGACCTCGTCTTCCCTCTCACATTTCTTTCAATATTACAGTACAATTTTGTGGTCGGGACACTCCTCGGACGTTGATAGACGAAGGTTCATCCGTTAGTATTTTTTCCTCTCTTGATTGGCAAGCTTTGGGTTATCCTTAGCTTGTGTCGGTTACCCAAACTCTGTTTGCTTTTAACAAAAGAACCAATCACCCTTTAGGGATCCTTCTTCAATTTCCCGTAACTTTGGGAGAGAAAACTGTCTTTGTTGATGTCATGGTAGTCCAAGACCCCTTGGATTTCGATTTACTCCTTGGGCGAGATTATGTCTATGCCATGAAAGTTATTGTGTCCACTCTTTTTCGTGTGATATCTTTCCTACACGATGGAAGAATCGTGACTAATGATCAAGTTTTGTTTGTTGGCCCTGACTTGACCATCAACTCAATGACCTCCCTAAACATTTCTTATATGCAAACGATATCGCCCCTGCCACAGGTCAATTATGTGGTTTTGTCTCCCATGCCATCAATTGTTGATGAAGATGAGTCTCTCACTGTAAGCTCGGTCTCTTATGACTTAGATCCAGTAGTTGACATGGTGATCTCTTCGGTCGGGTTTTTAGAGCTTGATCTCCTTACCCCTGTCACGACCCTCGACATGGTGTCCTTCCAGAGTGTGTCTCTTCCGTCTAGTGAAGATCTCCTGGAAGCCATGACCGAGTTTTGTCCCTTGATCCAGTGTCCTCCCGGAGCATTGTCCTCTTGGAAGCCATGATCAAGAAGAGTCTGTTGAGCATGGTTTTCTGATTTCAAGCTCATTAAAAAATGAAACCAGCTAAGAGCATGGTTTTCTGATTTCAAGCTCATTAAAAAATGAAACTAGCTTTGAGCATGGTTTTCTGATTTCAATCTTGTTAAAAAATGAAACCAGCTTTGAGCATGATTTTCTGATTTCAAGCTCATTAAAAAATGAAACCAGCCTTGAGCATGGTTTTCTGATTTCAAGCTCGTTAAAAAATGAAACCAGTTATGAGGATAGTTTTTTCATCTCTGTGGAAACCTCGTTAAAAAATAAAATAGAGGTTATGAGCGTGGTTCTTGTTTTTGTGTCAAGCTCATTAAAAAGTGAAACAGATTGTTCCCCCTCTCTATTTGAGTCAAGTATTTAAAGCTTCATTTCATTCTCCTTTGTAGTTGGATGAAACGAAGCTTGGGGGGAATTTGCTTCCAGCCCTTGGACTTCATGCTGAAGTTGAGTCATTATTTTCTTAAGTTGGGGGCTAAATACCAACCATCCCTGCGTTATGTGTTGGGAAGTCGCAAGCATAGTTTTCTATGGTTCAAGCTTGCGTAAAAATGAAACCACCTACCCCAAGCATAGCTTCCTCTGGTTCACGCTTGTGTAAAAATGAAACTAGGTCCAAGCATAATTTTGTTTAGTTTTAATCTTGTGTAAAAATAAAAACTGTCCCAAGCATAGTTTTGTTTTGTTTTAAATCTTGCGTAAAAATGAAAACAATCCCAAGCTTAGTCTTTTTTCTTTCTCATGCTCATAAATACATGAGAATAATTTACCGAGCTTAGTCTTTGTTCTTTCTCATGTTCGTAAATACCTGAGAATGTAACCGAGTAAACTTTTATCACTTTTTTGGACTCGTAAAGGTTATACAAAAAAGGAACCCCCTGAAGTTCCCTTTAAGCTCTTTTCAGACTCTCTAAACATGAAAATATTGTCGAGTGATCTTGTTCTTTTCACGCTCGTAAAAGTATTTGAAGAAAACATATGATGAGCAGTAGGTTATCTCTTTCTCGGTCTCATCAGACTATTTTACGAAAAATGAGATTTTGGAGTTTTCTTTAAGTGTTTTTCAAACTCTCTAAAACATGAAAAACCCATGAGTTTTCTTTCTTTAGACTCATAAAACAAGTATCGAAAGGTCCATATGGGACCGAACCACTCCTTCTTAGGGTTAGTTAAACATACTCTGAGGGACTAATCCGAAGGATGAGCTTACAATTCAAGCATATGTTATCCTCCTCAAGCTTGTGTAAAAATAAGTGGGGGGGAAATTGGGAAAGAAATCTATCTAAACCTGTATTCTATGAAAGAGTCACCTTTGAACATGACACCCTTTCACTCGCTTTGTGTCTAGGTTGGAAAATCCACTTGTCTCTTGATCATACTCCTTTATAAGATTACAAATTGATCTGTGATCCTTGTTGTCGAGTCAGTTTTTTCCAAGACATTTTTCGCGTCATCAATATGTTCAAAGAGAAGTTCAACCCGGAAATCCTTCTATTGCATCATCCATTTCTGCAATCCTTAAGCCTTCTATTGCATCGGCCATCCCCGAGTCAGTCCTAAATCACTTGTTACTCTGATCTGCCTCAAATCTTTTTACTCATTTTGTGTCATTGATGGAGGATACATTAAGGCCTTCCTGTGACGAGTCTTTTCCTGTCGACTTCAACTCATTATCTAGGAAGTAGACTTAGAAACTAATTGGTACCTTGGAACTTGCATGCCTCAATGGCATGTTTCCTTGCTTTCGACAGTGGGTTTTTCTTATTGACTATTGATCAGGAGATTCCACCGAGTGTTCAACTTCATCTCATTAATTCACATTCATTGGATTGTACTAGATTACCTTGGGAGTCATTGACATTAATGGTGATTTACCTCGCACTTGTTAACGATATTCATTAATGACTGATAATCAAGTGGTTTCTACCATGTTCGACTTTAGCACATGTATTCACATGGTTAGATTCGTACTATACAGTGGTGGAGATGAAGACCCTGGATCTTTTCTAATAGATTCATGTTGCGTTGGAGTATATTCATATTGTACTGTTGCATAGATCCACATTGTATGCCTTGTGGATATGTTCAAATTTGAGTCTTTAACACATAGATCCACAGTGTATTTTTGGTGGCTATGTTCATATTTGAGTCATGATGGCATGGATCCATAGTGTATGTTTGGTGACCATGACATTTATTACTTGACATGGATCTTTGCATGTCGTCATTTATGCTCTGAGTCATTTGTATTCTAAGTATGGGAATGTCTACCTGAGTGATGACATATTAGTGTACTGTATTTCCCTTTTTGTTGGCAAGTTTCCGATCGACTGTTCCTTGTTCCCTACACACACTCGACAAAGTATTTCAGCTATCAATCTATTCTAACTTCATACTTTGGGGGGATCTCTGTTACACATTATTTTCGTCATCCCTATGACCGTTAATGATGTAAACCTATTTGTTTCCTTCAGAGGGGTCAGTGGCCTAAATTCCTAAAGAAAGAAGGGAGAAGAAATTTTTTTGAGAAAAGAAGTTGTATTTTCCTTTGTAAAAACCCTATTAAGGAGGATTTCCGCAGGCTGCTCTATACGCAGGGTGCATGATTTCCACAGGTTTCTCTAAAGCTAGATTGCAATGTTTCCACAGGTTTCTCTATAGCTAGGGTGTGGAAATTCCTGTACGTGGGAAAAACGAGCGTCTTCTTGATGCTTCTATAAGGAGAAGCTTCTATGGTGAGGTGGCCTCTAGACGGTTTGGATCTTACTCGCTTTCATGATTTAGTGGGATCATCCTAACCTCCTCACCTTATCCTCTTCAACTTATAAAAGGAGAGGAGTTCTCATGGAGAAAGTTAGCTTGGCTTGGGATTAAGCTTGTGGATTGGAAATTTGGCTTGAGATTGTTAGCTTAGTTGAATTGAGCTTGGGTTTTGTAGCTTAGAGTTTTTGGAGCTTGTATATTGGCTTTAAGTTTTGCTTTGTCAAGATAGATTGTTGATCTCAGAATCCTTGGGTTAGAAGTGTGTGGGAAGCAAGGAATTGTTGGAAGGAACCTGACAACATCAAGGCATCTGGTTGTATCTTTCTTCCACATTATATAATACATCGGCATGTTTCTTTTGCATAAAATCATTCTCATTTTATTACATGACTCCTTGATCACATGTTTAAGTTTTCATTGAATATACTATCGTTTCTTTCACTTTGGTTGGTTTGTGTCATTGCAGATCTAATTACACAGGAGCACTAGAGCGAAGCAAAGACAACAAAGATATAAGAAGCGATATTCAAAGGTATGTCACCCATATCTTCTTTGATAGTAAATTCGATGATTAAGCTTAGGGAAAGCGTCATGTCCTATCTTGTTTTGTTCTAGATCTAGGTGGATCTAGGGGATTGATTTGTGTTCGCACTTAACAATTATCTCAATAACAAAATTGGCGACTCCACTTGGGAACGAATTATTTTCCTAGTTTGTCTTGTTTTGTTCTAGATCTAGGTGGATCTAGGGGGATTGATTTGTGTCTGCACTTAACAATTAGCCCAATAACAATCCCCTATCTTCAAAATTGGGTACGACCCAGTCGAACATATCCACCGTTGTGAGAATGAATGGTGTAGAATGGGATATAGAGATGAAAGGGTATATCCGCACAAATTTCCAAACACACTAGATGGAATACCAAATAAATGGAACAAAATTGAAGAAGCATATGGCCATATACTCAATTGGTCCAACATCAAGGAAAATTGTGTCCAAGACTTCAAATTTACCCCAGAGGAGGAGCGATTAAGAGAAGCAACACAACAAATTAAAAGCTTCCTAGAAAAACTGACGTCATCCATCCAGAAAGAAAAAGGGAAAATGAACGTCGATATAGGATCGACATCGACATGCCACTTGATTTCAACAAAGAAAAATGAAAACAACAACATGAAGAATCGACATGGAAAACACAAGTTTTCTTGGCCAAATCTTTCGATGGAAAAGTGATCACCCAATTATGCAAAACTATGTAAAATCAATATTAAAAATAAACAAGGAAGAAAAGGATGATCTTGAACAACCCGAATTCTCGAAAAGCTTTACCAAAGTCAAAGAAGGGGAATGACACCTCGACGAAGAAAAACCACCAGAATGGATGAAGGTTGAAATAAAGACAAAAGAGTTTGATATATCTATCGACGATCAATCGAAAATGGCACGAGTAGGCGACTATTTTTCGGAAAAGCAGACAATCGACATAGTCGAATTGTTGAACGAATACCATTATGTCTTTTCTCGAGACTATACATATTTAAATGGACTTGTAGAATAAATGGGAGAAATGAAAATCTAACTCATTCCTGGGGCAAATCCGATTAAAAAACAACCCTATAAATTAGCACACAAATATAAACCGATCATCCATAAAGAAATTGAAGGAATGTTAGCAACATGCATCATATATCCAATCGACAAAGCAGAATGGGCAAGTCCTATGGTAGTCCAGCCAAAGAAGCGCGACCCTAAGAAGTTAATAATATGTGTTGACTTCTGAGGACTTAACAAATTGAATATGACAGATTCATTCCCAGCCCCATTCTCCGATGAAATAATCAATGAAGTCGCATGTCATGAATGTTATTCATTCACAGATGGGTTTTCAGGATACAACCACGTTCCTATAGCTAAAGAAGACCAACCAAAAAAGACATTTGTATCTGAATTTGTCTCCTTCACTTATAAATTAATTCCATCTGGACTAAAATGCCCCGATAGTCTTTTCAAGAATAGTAGTAAAATCACTTCAATAATACATCTACAAGAAAATGGTTGTTTATTTCGATGACTGGACTATATATATCCTATTTAAAAACCATATGCAATGGCTCAGATTAATGATTGAACGATGCAGACAAATCCAATTGTATCTCAATATTAAGAAATGCATCTTTGCCACCCCAATTGGCATTCTCCTAAGATATGTGGTATGTGAAGATGGTGTAAAAGTCGACATGGTGAAAATCAAAATCATCCTCGACTTGAAACCACTTGCAAATCAAAAACAAATTAAACTCTTCCTAGGGCATAATGGGTATTACAGAAAATTTATATGCCACTATTTAGATATTACTTTTTCGATGGATGAGCTGCTTCGAAAAGAAATTGAGTTCAGATGAAGCCAAGATTTCCAAGAGTCCTTCGAATTCTTAAAGAAAAAAATGTTCGAAGCTCCTATATTGAAATTTCTTGACTGGTCGAGAATATTTCATGTACATGTCAATGCTTCAAATGTTGTTGTAGGGTTGGTTCTCGCACAACCATACGAGGACACAATCGACCACCCTAATTCTTACGTTAGTCGGAAGCTAAATAAAGCGGAAAGGAATTACTTGACCATAGAGAGGGAATCCCTGTCAATGATATTTACATTATAGAAATTCTCACACTATGTACTTGCGAACACATTCACATTTTTATAGATCATCAGGCACTAAAATATCTGCTCAATAAACATGTACATCAAGGAAATATCTATCATTGGTTATTATTATTCCAAGAAATTGAATTCGAGATAATCGTCTGACCAAGAAAAAAGAGCATAAGGGCCGACCATCTATCCTGACTGGAGATAGGGGAGTACCCAACTGACATAGAGGATGACCTCCGAGACGCACATCTATTTTGTGTCGAAGCAGCCCCAATAGATCTGGAATAAATAACAAATTTATTGGAAGAGGGGAATGCACCTGAAGATCTTCCAACAAATAAAAATAAATTGTTATCTCTGAAGGCAACACCATTCACCATCATAAACGAATATCTATATAAAATGGGACCCAACAACATCTTGAGGAGATGTGCTTTAGAACATGAATGAGAAGACATCATTAATGAAGCACATGCAGGACCAATTGGGGGCCACTTTGAAGCTGACATGACAGCTCGAAAGATACTTCATGTAGGTCTGTGGTGGTCGGCCCTACACAAACACTATTGGGAATAGGTTAAAAAATGTGATAGGTGCCAAATAATGGGTCGACCGCTGTGGAAAAATGAAATGTCATTACAGTCGGTGAATTCTAATATACCATTTGAGATATAAGCCATCAACTTTGTCTGCCCATTTTCCCAAATAACAAGAAGAACATGTGAAAAATGTATTATTATTGCAGTGGAATATGTGACCAAGTGGGTTGAAGCGGAACCAGTCGAAACTTGTACTAAAGAAGTTGCAACAAAATTTATTTATGAGAACATAATATCAATATTTGGTTGTCCATTGAAACTAATCACTGATTAAGGGACACACTTTGTAAACTAGACGATCCAAATCCTTATAAAGAAATTTCTCATTGATCATAGAAGAAAAATTGCATACCATCCTCAAGCAAATGGTGTTGTTGAATCATTTAATAAGACATTACAGAAAGGACTCACTAAAATCTGCGACATCGACAAGAACGATTGGGACGACAAAATTCATGCAGTTCTATGGGAATATAGATCTGCATATAAGAGATTGATTGGATAGATGCCCTTTAAATTAGTCTATGGACAAGAAGGGGTGATCCCACTTCACTACTGGGCCAACTCAGATAGGGTAGCAATTGTTGCCAAATTTGACCAAGGCAGAAGCTTGAATGATCGACTTTACCTATTGAATAAGATAGAAGAAGGAATATTAATAGAAATGCACCATCAATAAGTACAAAAGAAACTGTAGAAGCGTGGCATGATCGACATATAAAAAAGAAGGAGATGAAAAATGGAGACTTGGTTCTATTAAATGACAGTGGAATCAAAGGAAAACCCAGGAAATTAGAAACAACGTAGCTTCGTTCATATATTATAGAAGATATTTGACCGACAGGTGTGGTTCAACTACGAACTTTGTTTGGGCATCCATTTAAAAAAGTAATTAATGGAGCATGTTTAAAAATAATATAATACATAAGAATGACGAACCTTGTTGGCAGATTCTGCAGAAAATAATGCGAACAAAAACTGACCAGAACTAAAACTTCATATGTAACAATCTAGTCGAAATCGAAAAACGTAGATTAATAACATTACTAAGAAAATAAATACTTCTTACATTAATAAACTAAAGTTGGTTATAAATAAATCAGGTATAAAATTCGGGTATAAAAAACCGCTATAGGAAAAATCAAGTATTAAAGAAGTCTCAAAGCCTTGAATACAAGTAAAGAAAAATTAGAATGGAGAGAGAAAGAAGCCCCTGGTCAAGTCATTGAACTATAGCAGAAAGCAGACGAATACGATATTGACACACGACCCCATCTCTAGACTTGTGACAAGTACTCATGAAGTGACAATCGATTGATCGAGGAAGATCCCAATCAAGCGAGCGAGGTTCAAGCAAGTGAAGCTATCATTCAAACAAAGGGAATTACAATAAAACAGACAAGCGGAGTAATTATCAAAACCATCAACCAAGAAGGACCAAAAATAGGAAACATAATAATACAAAATCAATAGCCAGTCAACTCATGTACTAACCAAGCATCAACAAAGGAGACTTGTCGATTGGGAATGAGGAAAAACCGGCCACGACGATTCCGACTCCAGAAAATATAGTGCACTTAAACCACGCAAGAAAGGACCAACAAACACAATAAAAACACTAATGATCGACACGATGTAGAATTTCGTTGCGCAATCACTGATATAACTACGGATTGACTCGACACGTATGACAATCAAGTGGAAACCACCGCATTTAATACTCGCCAGACTCACATGTGTTCCAACTAGGAATTACCGTAGACGTCCCCTCATACGAGTCGACCAACCCACCAAAATTTATGACAGAGGCGCAAGATTTTATGGAACAGTTGGCCACATTTAATTCGAATTTAACACTCCCATCTATAAATCTAGAAGACGCTTACGACTTCGCATCATTTTTATTCTCTCCCCCGCAACAGAGCATAGAGTCGATTCAGCACGCGAACAAACCCGTAATTTCCCAGACTTCTTGAATACAATCTAACTTGACTTCGGTATGTCAAGAATGAGATGTCAAATCCCTGATACATTGGAAGAACCAAGATCAAGACAGAAGTTTGATAGAATGACTGAAAGACTGCTACAAATCTGGATGCAGAACATCTGACAGTCATGATTAGAGGAGATGGACTGGAGTAAACAACGAAAAAACTTCATCGAATGGGGGATGGAGGACAGTCGTTGGAAGACAAAAACAAAATTCCTAGTAAATGCAGGACTCACACACCTCTTAGGAGCACCACAGGTCGTCGACTTCGGTCCCTGGAAGGAACAAGCAACTAATTTCATAATCAGTCAGTACCATGAAGGATATGTTTGGTTGGATGAACCAATATCAATCGCAGAGGGCCTTATAAACAGAACAACAGGCATTCTGAAGATAGGGATCAGTGTACCAAAAACCACAAATGCAAATGAGTGGATGTAGTTTCTAACAGGGACGACAACATCCAAGAACTCAAAGGGCCTTGTCAGTAACAAAAACTTAGACCTACGCGCCAGATGGACTATGATAATCATATCTTCATGTTTCACACAAGTAGGTCGGGCGTCTAACGTAAATATGACTATGATCAAATCAATCGGCTAAGTATTTCAAAAGTCATAGGTCTTCAACTAGGCAGAGTACTTAGCCGACATTATCCGAATAAACTGCAAGGAATGCCAAGAAGTGGGTAAGGAAATTAAATTCCCCTCTTTACTAATTTGGATCGCAATGGAACAATATAGCCCAGTCGGTGACCTAGTCTTTACAATCAGAAAAGTACCATCAATGGAAAAGTACATAATCTTTGCAGCAGAAGATGTCGGTGCCTCTAGAGCGATGTCTGTGCAAGAAATGTTTCAGCTTTGGATTGGCAACTCAAAGAACGCCTCACATAAATGACGAGTTGAACAAGCAGTGTGGTGGGCCTTGCCATATCCAATTGGAACTCAATTGCACCAAACTCTAGTGTGGAGTGGAGTCAGCCCCAAAACCCAAGTAATTACACTACCAGCCGACCGTGGAGGAAATATTCGAGGAATTAGAAAGACAGACAAGAGAGGATCTGGAAATACCCCGTGAAATCATTTAGTTGGGCCTGTCGACAATGCTTCCCCTTACCGATGCAGAGCAAGAAGAGGAAAGAGAAGAAAAGTTATACATTGTCCCTTTTGTGGAATACCTAGAAACACTAACAACGACTCTTCCAAGGACTTTCCCTGCAAAAATAAAGCTAGCAGAAAAAGAGATAAAGGAAAAAAAGAAGATCGAAGTCGAAGAACTTTCATTCGACATAGAACAAATCTGGAGGGAAAATTTTCAGTCTAAGGAAGGAATTGATTTTGACGACCTAGTAATCCAAGGAAAGTTGGTTAGTATAACAAGTAAAATTGATGAAAAAATTAAGTAATCAAAGAGGAAGACCCGATAGGAGACAACTTCCATGAAGAAAATTTTGGGTTCATCAATCGACCTAATAATGAAGGAGGCCATAGAAAAAATAAAAAAAAACAGGTTAAGAAAATCAAAGCTACGATTCAACAAATTGAAATAAGGGCGAAAGAAAAAGAAAAATATCCTTGAGGGCCAGGAGACCATCGTCACCCCAACACGAACCACAAAGATGCATACAAAATTATACTTTAGATGAAATCTGACACCAAGCAAGAAAAGGACGAATAGCACAACAACTGACCTAACAACAGAATCTCCACCAGTCAAGCAAGTACTGGTAGTTGAGGAACCACCACAGAAAAAAGAAGAAAAGACAACTTATTATAGAACATTCCTCATAAGCACCAAAGTTAGATCTATCATCCACGTTGGTCAATGAAGAGATCGCAATTGACAACCGAGAACAACATGGGTCGGTCCTGGAAGTAACGGCACAATCAACTCATCCATTTTAAAGTGTACAGTAGCAGGTCGGGCCCCGAGAATTCAACACCCATGATGGTAATATTCATGAATTAGAGCCAGTAGAAACAATGATCCACTTTTCCACAGAAGCAGAACAAGTGAAAGAACAAAAAAAAAGACATGTGTTAGGGTCCTAACCCGCACATAGGTAGATCAATATATTCGGATGTAATAAAGGTCAATATTAATAAGGCCTTTCAATAAAATAGAATAAGGTAGATGTAAGAAGACCTAATAGAAGCTTCCGCTTCTAGAAGGATCTTCCTCTAGATGCTTCTCTTGGTAGACATATTTAGTATAAATAAGGTTCGAGGGTATGAAAACCCTAGCTTGGAGATTATTGTAATAGAGCATTGCTCGACTGGAGGTTGCCCCCTCGAAGAAGCCCGTGAACATTGCTTTCTGAATCAAAGTGCTATTTATGTTGTTGTTCTTATATCATTTCTATGTTATGGTGGAGATTATGCTAGTTATATTACTGTTATTCTGCCATTTCTAGCATTTTATTTCTATTTTGCATATTTATTATATCTGGTATCTTGCAAGTGGTATCAAAGCACTTTCCTTGGCAGAAATTGTGGGAAATTTTTTTTCAGGGTAGAGACGTATTCCGGCGTCTTTAAGCCATGGAGATCTGTCGTTACACGCATAAACCCATGGTTGATGGATTCATACACGCAGTAAATACAAGTGGTTCTTAAGCGCACATCTGTTGGCCACCCTTGTAACCCCTATTGGTACCCCTTCGAGTGGTAGCGCATAAGACAACACCTGTGTACGGATCGACCTAGATTTCTTGAAGCCCTCTTTCGATAAACCTATCGGCCGCCGGACTGTTATAGTGTCACCGAGAACAGCACTCGGGAAGATACTCTCCAGTACCTGGGTAGTCAGGTAGTACGACTAAGGGTACGATCTATCCTCCTTAGTTAGTGCCCTCAGATATTGGGCCGAGTACTATTGTTGGACCCCGCACGTATATCAGAGAGCTATAGCACAGGGCAAACCCTTGTCTGTAGAACCCTTGAATACCTAACCCTTGGGGGACAGAAACATAAACAAATTAAAACATACCAGATCTATTGCCATGCAACTATGTTTGGGTTGCCAAGTAAATACACATTTCTTTCTGGTTAAGCATTTGGGTATTTCATCACTGCAGTATTCTTCAGACCGAAGTATAACTCCGCAGGTGTAAAAAATAAAAAAAATAATAAAAGAATAAAAAAGTCTGGAAATTTTTTCACCATTATTTGAGACCTATTCCATTGAATTCATCTCTTCGCCCTTATCATATTCATCCATATCATTTTGTGGAAAAAAATTTGACCCCGCCTACCCCTTTTCAGTTCACCCATCCTCATGGCCCATACCCGTAGCCAAGATCTGGAAACTCGCTTCAACACCTTGCAATCTGGTTTCCTCGAGACCCAAAAAGAAGTGAAACAACTCAGTGCTATTGTTGCCTCCACTGATTCATCCATCAATACAACCATAAATACAACCATGCAGTCCTCAATGGAGGAACTCAAACAAGAACTGACCACCCAGCTTGAATCTATCTTTGCATCACTCTGCACCAAACTAAAGATCCCTACAGATGACCCTTTCTCTGAAGCACTTCCAAAGGCCGAAGGAAAACATTTCTCCCATTCCCATACCTTTCAGCCATCACTTTCAACATGACCTACGACTTCTGCGGGTGGATGTGACCAAATTTGATGGCTCAAACCCCACAAGTTGGGTAACCCAAATGGAACATTATTTCTCTTTATACGGCATCACAGATGACTTGGCCAAACTCTGGTATGGTGTTCTCCATCTAGATCAAGAACGTTGGCAATGGTGGCAATGGAGGAAAACTTTCCGTCAAGGGTATATTGCTTGGACCCAATTTGTGATTGAGCTTTATGAACGCTTTGACATGGACACCAACCATTTGGGTCGTTTGACAAAGTTGAAACAATCTGGAACAGTAGAAGACTTCATAGCTACCTTTGAGCGCCTGGCTTTTCGAACAGAGGGCATGACTCGTGCTTTCTTTTGAGAGTGTTTCATCAGTGGCCTCAAGGAGGAGATTCAGGCCCATGTCCTCATGGCTCGACCCTCGAGTTGGGTGGAGGCTACCAAAATAGCTAAAGAAGCACAACAGGTTGTATCCTCTCAAAACCAAAAACCCTCCTTTATCCCTCGCCCTAAACCCGTCACTCCCACTACTCCCTCCGCCCCATTAAAGATCCAAAAATTGACCAGGGTTGAAATGGTTGAACGCCAACTCAAAGGCCTTTGTTATAATTGTGATGACAAATATTTCTCAGGCCACAAGTGTAAGGAACAAAAGATTTTTATGGCCATCTCTGAGAATATTTCAGAAGAGGATGTTGAAACTCCCCTTGTGTCTGAGTCACCTGAAATCACTGACATAACCCCTCCCTCAGACCCTCCCAAAGTAGAACCCGTCATTTCCCTCAATGCTCTCACTGGCTTCTCCGCTCCCCAAACCCTCAAGTTAATCGGTTACATCAAGCATCGGAAGGTCATCATTCTGGTTGATAGTTGAAGCACCCATAATTTTATTCATCGCCGCATTGCCCAAGAAACTCATTGCTACATCCATGTTGTCAACAATTTCCAAATCATGATCGCCAATGGTGGTTCCATGAAATGTGGAGGGCGCTTTGAAAATGTGTGTCTCCAAATCGGTGACTACCACCTAAAATCCCATATGTTTTCTATCGACATGGGTGGTTGTGACATTGTGTTGGGTATAGACTGGATAAGAACTTTGGGTCCCATTCTCATGGATTTTAAGGCATTAACCATGCAATTCGACCAGGAATGCCACCAATATAAATTCCAAGGCATCAGTGTTGGTTCACCTGAGGTCATTAGTTCCCATCGCATGGAAAATATGCTCAAAAAAGGTCATTCTGGTGTCATTTCCCAACTCCATGCCATACAAGCAACAGAGACACCCCCGGTGCCGCAGGACCTCCAAGCCCTCCTTTCTAAACATCAAATGCTATTTTCCACGCCCTAAGGACTCCCTCCTTCCTGTGGTGTTCATGATCATTCCATTCCCCTTGTACCCAGAAGCCTTCATCCCAATATCCTTCCATATTGCCACCCCTTTTCACAAAAAAATGAAATTGAGAAAATGGTCCATGAACTCCTTAATGCAGGTGTTATCCACCTAGTACAAGCCCTTACTCTTCTCCTGTAGTCATGGTCTTGAAGAAAGAAGGTTCTTGGAGAATGTGTCCTAACTTCCGTGCCCTCAACAAACTTACCATTAAAAACAAATTTCCCATTCCTGTCATTGATGACCTCCTGGATGAATTGAGTGGCGCCCAATTCTTTACTAAACTTGATCTTTGCTCAGGCTATCACCAGATATATATGAAAGAGGAAAACATTCCCAAGACGACCTTTCGCACTCATGAGGGCCACTATGAGTTTTTGGTCATGCCCTTTGGCTTGTGTAATGCCCCCTCCACCTTCCAAAGCTTCATGAATCATGTCTTTTGTCCCTTTCTTCGTCATTTTGTCTTAGTTTTCTTTGATGATATCCTCATCTATAGCAAAACCTGGACAGACCATCTTACTCATGTGGATAAAGTTATCCATCTACTCTCTTAGCACCAACTTTTCCTGAAACAGTCTAAATGTGCTTTTGGTGCCTCGGAAGTAGAATACTTGGATCATCTGGTTGGCAAGGATGGCGTCAGGGTGGATCCGAAAAAGATTGAAGCTATGCAAGACTAGTCGCACCCAAAGACTCTCAAAATCTTGTGTGGATTTCTGGGCTTAACAGGGTATTATCGCAAGTTTGTTAAGAACTATGGAAAGATTGCAACACCTCTCACTGCTCTCCTCAAAAAGAACTCTTTCACTTGGACTCCAGTCGCTGCTCAATCTTTTCAAACCTTGAAGACAACCATGTGCACCACTCTAGTTCTGGCCCTTCCTAATTTCACAAAGACCTTTGTGTTGGAATGTGATGCCTCAGGGAAAGGAATCGACATTGTCCTTATGCAAGAGGGTCGAACTTTGGCCTTCACCAGCAAGCAACTGTCTGAAAGGAATCTGGGCAAACCCATTTATGAAAAGGAAATGTTGGCTATTCTGCGTGTTGTTGATCTGTGGCACCCTTATCTCTTAGGGAAACGCTTCCAAATTAAGACCGACCATCAAAGCCTCAAGTACTTTCTAGAACAACGCATGTCCTCCCTAGAGCAACAAAAATGGGTGACTAATCTCTTTGGATATGATTATGAGATCATTTACAAGAAGGGAAAAGACAATGTAGTGGCAGATGCACTGTCCCGAAAATATGAAGAAGAATGATCCCTTTTTTCTCTTTCCTTCATTGTACCCGATTGGCTCCAAGTTGTGCGCCAGGAATGGCTTCAAGATCCCAAAAGTTTGCATCTGATCCAACAATTGCAGACCAATGCTCCGACTCCCCTAGGGTACTCTTAGCTCCAGGATGAGCTTCGATACAAAGATCATTTGTATTTAAGTAAACAATCAAAGCTTAAATCCATGGTACTTTATAAGCTTCATGCTACACCCACAACGGGGTACTCAGGGTTCACCAAAACATATGACAGGGTCAAACGTTCTTTTTTCTGGGATGGTATGAAACAAGACATCTGTAATTTTGTCGTTGAATGTGAGGTGTGTCAACGCAACAAGGGAGAAACATTCAAATCTCTGGGCACACTACAACCGCTTTCGATTCCACCTGCTATTTGGAAGGATATCTCTATGGACTTTATTACCGGCTTACCCAAATCGGGGAATAAATCAGTCATAATGGTGGTTGTGGATTGCCTTTCCAAGTATGCTCATTTCTGCGCTCTTCAACACCCATTTACTGCATCCACGGTGGCTCAAATTTTCATGGACTAGGTCTTCAAGCTTCATGGCATGCCACAATATATTGTTTTTTATCGTGACCCAACTTTCACAAACAATTTTTGGCAAGAACTGTTTAAGCTACAGGGCACCCAATTGCATCTCGGCACAGCTTATCATCCCCAGACTGATGGTCAAATGGAAGTTGTCATCAAGTGTTTGGAAACATATCTGAGATGTTTTGCCTCTGAAAAACAACATCAGTGGGCTCAATGGTTACCCCTAGTCGAATGGTGGTACAACACTTCCTAACATATAGCTACTCGCATGACTCCTTTTGAAGCGGTATATGGACAGAAGCCACCTTCAGTTCTCTAATACTTACCGGGTACCTCGAAGGTCCAGGCAGTTGACCAAACACTTACAGTTTGAGAGGATATTTTTCGTACCCTTAAAGAAAACTTGGTCATGGCACATAATCGCATGAAGCAACAAGCAGATCAAGGTCGCTCTGAACGTCAATTTGCAAAAGGGGATCAGGTGTTTCTGCAACTACAACCATACAAGCAAACTTCCCTCAAGGCTGAGCATTGTCAGAAGCTAGCGCCCAAATTTTATGGTCCTTATACAGTTCTCAAGCGTGTGGGACAAGTCGCATATCAGTTAACTCTACCCAGTCAGTCGAAGCTACATCCTGTTTTTCATGTTTCATGCTTAAAGAAGGTGATTGGAACTAGGTGCCAAATTCAACCAACCTTCCAGAGTTAGTTGAAGAAGGATCCATTTGGCTACAGCCAGAAGTAGTTTTGGACCAGCGTGAGTGTCGCCTGCATCAAAGAACCATCAAGGAAGTGCTCGTCTAGTGGAAAGATACGACTCCAGCAGATGCCACTTGGGAACCAGCTACCATTCTGCAGTAGTTTCCACATCTCAAGCCTTGAGGACAAGGTTGTTTTTAAGGGGGCAGACATGTTAGGGTCCTAACCTTCACATAGGTAGATCAATATATTCAGATGTAATAAAGGTCAATATTAGTAAGGCCTTTCAATAAAATAGAATAAGGCAGATGTAAGAAGACCTAATAGAAGCTTCTGCTTCTAGAAGGATCTTCCTCTAGATGCTTCTCTTGATAGACATATTTAGTATAAATAAGGGTTGAGAGTATGAAAACCCTAGCTTGGATATTATTGTAATAGAGCGTTGCTCGACTGGAGGTTTCCCCCTCGAAGAGGCCCATGAACATTGCTTTCTGAATCAAAGTGTTATTTATGTTGTTGTTCTTATATCATTTATGTGTTATTGTGGAGATTATGCTGGTTATATTACTGTTATTCTGCCATTTCTAGCATTTTATTTTTGTTCTGCATATTTATTATATCTGGTATCTTGCAACATGAACCTAGAGAGGAATCCCTCTCAGAAAACCCCCCGACCAAGAATACAGAGCAAGGACTAAAGCAGGATCAACAACCTCCCTTCCAAAAAGAGACACGACAAGAGGAAACGACGGAAAGGGAAAACATCGAGCAGACTCATTCATCTACATAACAACAAAAAACTCACTCATCTGCACAACAGACTTTACAATGCCAAGGTAAAGAGGGGGGATCGACAAGAAAGACAGAGAAGAGTAAGAAAAAGAAACTGTCGAAAATCACAATCAAAACAAACCGACCTTCCAACCCATCTAGTTCAACTACTAAAATTACACTTGACCCGACAGTAATATCCGACCAGCACCTATTCGACTTACATCAAGCCATATCAAAAGAATCAACAAAGAGGTGGAAAAAGGTTATAAAGGATGAAAATTGGGTGTCACAAATCAAATGGGATCAAATAAAAACACTACAAGAATGCCAAGAGGAAGTCAGGAAGCACTTAGGGATGGAGCAATTGTCGGAAACTAAGAGCCCCATGGAAGGTTTCAAAGATTTGGTCGAAAGGCTGGTAAGAGCTAACAATGAAATACAACATGAGGTCGTTCTTCTCCAACATGAAAAGGAGAGCTTAGAGTAGCAACATAGCCTAACAATCAATGTGAATCAGAAACTACAGAAACAAACAAATACCATCTTGACCAAAGAATACACTAAGTTTAAAGAAGTCAGGCATAACTTGGATGACACCATCAAGCATGAAACAAGCCTTAATTCGGTGGTGAGTAATTGGCCTTGATACTTTGCAGCTACATATAGCAAGCTAAGGGCACAAAATGCCATAGTATAAAGTGTAGAAAGAATCAAAAACACCCCAACCAACATAAAGATAAAGGACGTCGTGACAACCCAGCTGGTTAAGGATAGAGTACTGGAGACACAACTGGCACAACAGGAGCAAGAATGGAAAAGGGAAGACCATAAAGCATAGTCAGAGACTAATAATGCAGTCCACCAAATCGACCAAGTTAGAAACACGATTCAGCAAGGAGAACAAGAAGTCGACTTGGAATCGACCATAGTGCAAAATGCAGAGATATCAAAAAAATGGACTACCTACAACAAATGAAGGTACTCAGTCTGGAAGCACAAAAATCAATCAGTGCATGGCATGACTTCATTCAACACTTCCAACAAGTGGCACACAACATACTCCAGACAACATGTGAAGCCAACCTAGGGAATGGAACAAAAGAAGTAGTTGATTCAATCAATGACCCTCGAACAATGCCAACAAGACAATCAGATATAACTACATAACTTCTCCAAGCACCAGAAAACTAACTCTCTCTCTCTCTCTCTCTCTCTCTCTCTCTCTCTCTCATTTTTGTAAAACAACCAATGTAAAAGAAAATTTGTCATAATCCCCTCTTACTCGAGACGAGCAAGGAATTGAGGTGGGGGGAGATGTTGTAAGGGGTAGTTGACTCTATCGGCTAGACCCAAAAGTCAACTAAGAATTAGTTGATCGACTGCCAAAGTCGAAACTATAAGTCGGTCGAAGTGTTGGCTAACCGACCGACCTAGGCAGTTAAGTAGTTACAACTGTTTGGTAACAAAATATGTAAGTATAAATAGACAATCATTTATCAGAGAAGTGTCTATGGTGTACTTTATTGACTCATCTATATATAATAAAGTGTTGTTCTTTGGGATTCCACTACTTTGTGTATGTCTTTATCTATATGTTTGAGTATGTGATTCAACATCCATATTGGTGGGTTTTTATGCATATCTTCATCGAAGCTTAGTTCAGAATTTTCAGAATGGGGATTGAAGATGATACCAATTTATGCACTAGTTATTGTTGCCTTAATAAAGTGTTGTTCTTTGGGATTCCACTACTTTGTGTATGTCTTTATCTATATGTATGAGTATGTGATTCTATGCTTGCTTATGTAATGGACTATTGGTAACAATCCCCTACTTTTCCCTAGATTACAACAATTCCATTTCACATGTTTCAATTCAACATCAAAATACTAAATAACAACATTGTCATCGAGTTGGTTACATAGAGAATCAATGTTTTGATCTCCATGCTTGTCTCCATTGTGGGAAAACAAATCATCATTCATATAAATGTAAAAAGAGGAAGAAAGTTGTAAAAAAATGTTCATTATGGATGGATAAGTTCTTGGCGATGGAATCAACAAGTCAAAAAGTTGCATAAGTATTATCATCAAGTTCAGACACGACTAAAGATTTATTTGCATAAAGATGCTACAAAAGTAGATAAATTTCAAACAATTTTTATAGATGATGATTTTGGGCATGAATGGGGCCCATTCTAAAAAAATTGAAAATGAGTACATTGATAAAATGGTACTCTCATACCCCTCAAGTGGGAGAGTACATTGATGAAATCAAAATGGTTGGTGGTCAACCAAAAACCACCAGATACAATTGAAGTACATAAGAATCCAAAATATTAAGCTTGGATCCCTTCAACAATCTTCTCACCTTGCACTTAACAGGGGGAATAACAATGACGATAGACATGCTTCGAGTTTCAAAGTGCTATCAATCACAAAAAGCAATAAACATTTGGGAATTCTAGCATGACAACTAGTCTCCTCAACTATTCATTGGGATGTTGATTGACACCTAATTGTGTCTAAATTCAGATAGAAATTTGGTGATCCTATTTGTTCACTAATAGAAAAATGGTGATCCTATTTGTTCACCAAATAGAAAAAGACGCCAATTTCTTGTAGCCAAATTACTTGGAAAATGATTAAGTGATCAATGAATGTTCATACATGGTAGTTGTTCACTTCCATAAATTCTACTCTCTTTCAAAGTTCATTTCAGATGAACCATTCAACATCCATATTGGTGGGTTTTTACGCATATCTTCATCGAAGCTTAGTTTAGAATTTTTAGATTGGGGATTGAAGATGATACCAATTTATGCACTAGTTATTGTTGCCTTGCTAATACAATTATTCAGACTTGTGATTGTGGGTGGGGTGGGGATGTTAGAATGTGAGTCCCTAGACAATCACAAAATTTGAGAACAACTTCTTATGAGTTGTCATCCTTATCTATTGATGAGGCGTTGTCATTATCCACTTATGGGTTGTTAGTGAGATCTCGATCCAAGGGTAGCCAAATCACATGTACTATAAATTGTTATCATGAGATCAATACAAATGTTAAGAATATGACTTAAATCCTTTTCTGCCAAGTTCTTGTCTTGCTTGTTCTATTTCTTAATAGTCTTGCACCCCTTCCATAGTTACTTCCTATTGTACGACATCGTATGACCCCCATACACTCGTGCAATTCCCCCTAAATGAATGCACTCCCTCACCCATATACATACTCTCACCCCTCGTCACAATTCAAAGTCTCTTTATTATTGATGATTGCATAAATGTGAAATCACAACTCCCTCACTTCCCTCAATCAAATATTGAAAGATTTTTAATTTGGTGCTCTTATTCTACTTCTTTAACATTTTAGTTTGTTAGAAATTACTAAATATCTAACATATATTTTTGTTTGTTTTAGTAAGTGAATCATTTTGTTAGTTTAGTTAAAGAGACTCAAATTGGAACATGTCATTTTAAAGATTCTCAAAAGGAGGGAAGGGAATAAGATATTATAGTTAGAAAAACTATTCGAAGACACCAAAATATACACGTATATTAGTGTTATTATTCTTGTTATCATTCACACACCAACACATAGAGGACAAATTAAAGGAGGAACGGAAACACCAAGTATAATCACTTATACATCTAATCAAATAAAGCCAATGAATGAACATAGGATACATAGAGCATCTGACCTGGATTAGTTGGGGCAAAGTCCCACACATATATTGTAGACCAAGTTGTTCTCCATAGGGTTAGGTTGCTTCCCTCCCTTTTTCATCCCTATTTTACTGAGAAATATTGTTATTGTAGACATCGAAGGTTAGTTTTCTATGTCGTTGTCACTGATTGCCTATTATATTGATTTCCTCTATGCCTCGATATGAGTAAATCATACCTACTCTTACAATTTACCTGTGGCACTTTAGTTAATACGCTCCATGTTGGTTAAGTTTTTATAAAAACTCACTCCTTTGCTTGTCCAAGCTTGTATCTTATGACCTCAATTCCTTGTATTGATGGCATATTCTGCTCCACCTCACCTTCAGGAACCCAAACATCTGTTATCATAAGAACCTACAATCAAGATTCCATATGTAGCAATATTTAATACATTTTTATAGGGCCTTCTGGATATTAATCAAATTCCATCCTAGTATTAAGTGAGTGGCAACTCTAGCTTTGGCTTTGAAAAATTTAAACCTTTGTTCATCTCTATAAACCAACAACTAAATCACATGCATTTGATCTCTCCTTTCTAAAATTGTAGCAACTTGCCTTTGATAACCTAATTGTAAAAAAAAAAAGGTTATCTTAAAACTCCAAAATCTCAAAATGTTGTTCCAATTACATTAACATACACCTATAGAATACACACAAAAAAAAAAATTAAACCTTTGTTCATCTCTATAAACTAACAACTAAATCACATGCATTTGATCTCTCCTTTCTAAAATTGTAGCAACTTGCCTTTAATAACCTAATTGTAAAAAAAAAAAAGTTATTTTAAAACTCCTCCAAAATCCCAAAATATTGTTCCAATTACATTAACATACATACACCTATAGAATACACACAAAAACAATTAAATACTATATATTCACATAAAAAAAACCTACATAAACCAACATAACCATAATTAATTAATCAACTTGAACATATGACAAGTTCCCATACTTATATATCAAGTCATAGATAGCCAATTTGTGTTGCAGTTACACATAAATTGTGTTGTGGATGCATAACCAAACCAAACACTCTAACTCAAGAAAGGCTCATATAATTGAGAGATATTTGCAAGAAACCCATATCATTTGTACATACGAATATCTTTATTTTGGGTGGATTAGTAGTTGAATTAAATATTTTTGTAATTTAGTTAATATGAATAGAATTAATTATTAATAAAATTGTGATATGTGTAGGTGAATAGATTATATCATTAAATATATTGATATAGTTTATTAGTTATTTTATATTTGTATTTTGATTTGTCAATTACTTTAATGGTTGGGAGGAATGATTATTATTTTCCACAACCAAATTCAATTCTTTACATTTTAATTCATAAAAATAAAATAAAATTCTTTACATTTTAATTTATTATAAAAACAATAAAAACAATTGTTACACATTTCATTCATATTAAAATGTTTTCTTAAAAAATTAAATATTATATTAGACAAACTTATGCTACATGTCACATATATCATATATGAGAAAGTTAAAATTCATAAAGCATCTCAATCATTCTTAAAATCATTCTTAATGTTAAGGAAGCAAGTTGAATTTATTCCATCCTACAATATGTCTTTAAAGCGAGAAAGTGGAATCTACAACTAGTTGGGCATCACTCTACAGTCTTACAAGCTACACACAAGGTAAGTAGGAATTTTCAAAAAGTAACTTCACATAACTAAATGTCTTAATAATACATTCTATCACCCATTAACACGGGGTTAAAAAAATTAAACTCAATATAAAAAAAAATTCAAAAAAAAATCAATTTATCAACTTGTTTTTCTAGATTCTCTTTTACTTATCTAATAACTTATTATATATTAATTAATTTAATATAATTAAATTAAACAAATTTTAATATTACTTTTTCGATTACCTAATCCCTACGAAAACCTCTTCGGTATTCCAAATCTCGAAATATCAACTTCTAAAGTAGTAATTTATTATATCATTAATTGATCTCTTTACATGGGAATTTTTTTTTTAATTATTAATTATTTAATATTATTTATATTTTCCATTAAAAAAAATATTTTATTTATTTAAAATTATTAATTATATTATATTATATCTTTTCAATTTACAGAAGTCATTTATTCATTTTTAAAAATATTTTTTTAATTCTATATATTCTTTTACGTACCAGGTTTAAAGAAGTTATTAATATAATGATTCTTCGTTTCAACCATCAAAACACACATCAACAACCATAAACAATAAATCTTTTTAGTCATAGTTATTATTATTAGTCATAGTTTTTTAAAAACATTATTATTATTATGAATAATAAATTATATTTTTTTTTGTTAATTTGTGCGGGACCTGTTGGCTCGCGATTAACCTGTGGCTTGAGAAACCGCGACTCAGGGGCATCTAAGCCGTCAAAATCACCCGGGGATCGCACCCGGCCTGAGCCACACCAACCCTTAACATGGTTGGATTTTTTGTCCCCGCAGGTTTCGAACCGATGACTTTAACATCACAGAGTGGCTTAGCAACACACCGACTGTCCTACACCTCGGGGACTGAATAATAAATTATATTATTAATCATTAAAAAAATAAATTTAATTTTAATTTATGATTATGATGTTTAATTTCATCAAAATTGATGTCTACTAAGGTAAGAAAAGTAAGAAATTATTTAGATTTTTTTTAAATGTTATTTTAATGTTTAAAAAATATTAAAAAAAAAAAAATTCTAAGATTACTAAAGTTTCAATAACTTAGAAAATTAATTAATATTGAATATGTTGTTTACTAAATATATTTGTTATTTATTGAATATTTTTTTTATTTGTATTAGAATTAAAGATATAATATTTGATTAGATTAATGTGACTTATAGTTATCCTTATAATTAATATTGAATTTGTTGTTTGTTTATTTTTATTTTTTGTAAATAAAAGTGGATCCTTATATTAATTTCAATTGAAATCTTACAAAAAAAAGATTTGCAGCCTATCTGCATACACAAAGATGCCCGCAGTTCAAGGTAAGACTGATTACGTTTCTCTTCACGGTTTTCCCGGAGTACAAATCATTTATCGGCTGAAGATATTATGCGTTCTCTCCTGAGCTTCTGACCATTTCTGACTTGGAAGAATTTCTAGGTGGATAGAGATGACACCACGTCCTCATGAGTGCCATCTAGTTGAGCAAGCTCCTCGCATTGGAGCCAGAGGGGTGAGCTTTGGGCCTTCCTGGAATCGTGGAGAATGATTTGCTGCATAGAGTCAACCCCTGCATTGCCCAGTCTGTCCGCCACTTTGTTTGCACTTCGTCGAATGTGTGAGGGGGTTAGAGTTAGGGAGGGTCTGAGAAGACCCTGGAAGCTGTAAAGAGGGCCAAGGAGGTGCCAACTCGGAGTGATTTTCTCTGGATCTCTGTCATTCAGGATTTTTGTAGCCAGGTCTATTATGATTTTGGAGTCTCCTTCAATGATCAGACAAGTTAGGTTTCGATCTAGAGCCATTTTCACTTCGTTGATGAGACCCCATATTTCTGTTGAGTTGTTGGTATCGCAACCGAGGTTTTCTGCAATGAGGCTTTGTATTTGGCCCGAGTTGTTTCTTATGACTGCTCCATAGCCTGAGTGTCCTGGATTGCTTTTAGATGTGCCATCAAAGTTGACCTTATGGAAGCCTGACGATGGGGTGAACCACTTAGAGGGACTGAAGGCTTTTGAAGATAGGGGGTTGTTGAGGGGGGCTGGAGTGAGCAAGCGAGAAGCCCCGAGATTTGAGGAGCGAGAGCTCACCTGGGTTGATGGGGAAGTCTTCCTTGGTCCATAATTTTAGTTGAAGAGTTTCCTCGAGATGTAGGAGTATTGTGTTCCAGAGGAGGGTGGGAGGAGAGGGTTGGGACTGAAAGATTCTTATGTTCCTCTCTTTCCATAGTTGGCAGACTATAAATCCTCGTAAGAGTTGTCAGGTTTTGTTCAGGATAGGGATTTTGAAGGAGCCAGAGCCCCAATCTCTTATGGTGCTTATGATGTTGTTTTTAACTCGTTTGGTTCTGCTAATGAACTGAGTGGCCTGGTTCCAGATGTGCTCACTGAGTGGACAATTGTTGAGGAGGTGCTCCATGGTTTCAGCCTAGAGATGACATAGATGGAAAATCGAGGGGCCAATGAAGCCACGTCTTTGAAGATTGTCCCAAGTTAAGATCTTGTTCTAGAGGAGCCAAAGGAAAGTGGAGATTTTGGGCTAGAGTTTTGATTTCCATATTGTTGTCAAGATGTTATCTTTCTAAAGATTGTGGAAATTCTCTTGAAGACTGTATCCCTCCTTGAGAGTAAAGCTTCCATGAGGTGTGTATCCCCATCTGAGAATGTCTTTATCTGTGCTTTTCCAGATTCGCCTTTGGGTTGTGGCTTGTTTCTAGTGTTGTAGGTCATAGTTCGTTGCCACTTGGAGGTCCTGATGGGTAGATTTTCATCTTCGCTAGGGAGAGCTGTTAGGAGTATCTATCCACAAGTTTTCTACTTTGAGAGTGGCAAGATATCGAATGTGATTTTCGTAGGATTGTAGATTTTCTTCCAGTTGAAGAGGTGTCATTTGCTGCCAGGAATCCGTCCAGAATAGGGCATTCTGGCCATTGCGAACTTCCTAGAAGGCATGTTCCTGTATGAGTGGCCGATTTTTCCAGGCTGCATTCCAGATGTTGGAGCCCTGAATTTGCTCCTGCATTCTTATAAGTTGACTTTGGTGCATATTTGGGGCATATTTGCATTTCCAGAGTTGTGCCCAGATCTCTGCTAGTGTTTTGAGCCATCTCCACCAAATTCTTGCTCCCATGGTAATATTTAATTTCCCAGGGTCCCGGAGGCTCAGACCACTGAAAGATTTGGGCTTGCAAACTTTGTCCCAGCTGACTAGGGCCCATTTTTTGTTTGGGTTATGTCCATGCCAAAGAAATTTTCTTTAGAGATTTCTTATTTTCTTTATGACTGATTGCGGGGACGCAAGAGCCGAGAAAAGGTAACTTGGGATGGCTTGGAGGACTGACTTTAGGAGAACGATTATGGCTGGTAAGTTGAGGGAGCAAAAGGTCCAGTTGTTAAGACGGTTGGTGATGGAGAGAAGGAGAGAATCCCAGAAGATGTTTCTAGCTGTTGAGTCAGAGAGAGGGAGTCCAAGGTAGCGAGAGGGCAAGGTGCAGACAAGGGTATTCAGAAGTTGAGAAAGGTGTTGTTGGATTGCCACAGGAGTATTAAAAAAGAAGAGTTGTGATTTGGCCAAATTAAAGGTGGTGTCAGAGGCTTTGTTGAAATCAAAGAGGATGGAGTTTAGTTTAGTTGCTTCTTATGGTGGGGGTGTTCATTAGCAGCATGTCATCAACAAATTGGCTATGGGAGGCTGTCGGTTGTAACCCTTGAAGAGGGAGGCCTTGGAGGGATCCATTTTGAATTGAAGCTTTGATATAGCGTCCTGATCCTTCAGCCATTGTGACAAAAAGGAAAGGGGAGAGAGGGTCGCCTTGCCTTATTCCTCTTGAGGGGGGGAAGGGTTGAGAGGGGACACCATTGACAAGGATTGAGAAAAAGGTTGAGGAAATGAGGTTCGTTATCCAAGAGATCCAATCCTTGTTGAAACCAAAAGCCAATAGGAGTGCTTTCATGTATTGCCATCTTAATTTATCAAAATCTTTTGAAAGGTCAAGTTTTAGAAGCATACCTGGAGTACGAGTGCTTTTGAGAGAGGGAATGATTTCATGGACAAGTATGACACTATCCATGATTTTCCTTCCTTCGACATATCCTGATTTATCTTTGGAGATAATGAAGGGTAGAATTGGCTTGAGTCTTAGAGCTATGACCTTGGATATGATTTTGTAGATCACATTGCAAAGAGTTATAGGTTTGAAGTTCTTCGGATTTGTGACTCTTTCTTCTTTGGGTATTAGGGTGAGGAAAGTGGCATTTAGTGTTAGAAGAACTTTGCCTGAGTTGCGGGATTCCTCCACCAGCTGCCACACTAACTCCCTCAACATTGGCCAACAGGAGTGGAAGAAGTCTATTGTGAAACCATCTGGACCTGGAGCTTTGCCTGTGGGTAACTTTTGAATAGCCTGATACACTTCTGCTTGCATGATTGGTGTCATGAGAGCCTCATTCTATTCCTGGGTGATTATAGTTGGGATATTTTTGGTCACCCTTTCTATTGTTGAGGTGCGATCCATATTGGGTTCTGAAAGGAGATCCGTGTAGAAGTCTGTCAACTCGTGTGTTATTTCCTGATGGGTTAACAGGGTCTTGCCTTGCAAGTCATCCAACTTCTTGATGCGGTTGATAAGGCGTCTGTGGATCATAGAACGGTGGAAGAATTTGGTGTTTTTCTCTCCCTCGTTGAGCCATTGGACACGATATTTTTGTCTCCACAGGATTTCTTCCTACTTGTGTCTTTCCTCTAATTGCCTTTTGAGTTCACTCTCCTCCTGTTGCTGAGTGATTGTGTATCCTGCATGAATGAATTGTCCCTGAAGGTTCTCTAGTTTTTGTTCCAACAATTTCCTTTCCTATAAAATGTTCCCAAAGACTTCTTTGTTCCATTTGTGCACCTGTTGTTTGAAATATTTGAGTTTTTGCTAGAAGCAATACATTTTTTTACCTCTCTGTGTCTCCGCAGTGCTCCACTAGTGACAACCTAGCTCTTGGAAATCTAGATGAGAGAGCCAAAAAATTTCAAATCTGAAGGGTTTGAGCTTGGGGGTGGCAATAGTGTCAACCCAAAGCTGAACCGGCCAGTGGTCTGAGCCTGCCTTCGGGATGATGTTGAAATCTACTAGGGGGGCTTCCAAAAGGAGAGTTTTTGAGATGAGGAAGCAATCAAGCCTGCATGTGATTTGTTAGTGACCTGATCTTTTGTTGGTCTAGGTGTAGGTGCCATTGTTGTTCTCAAAATCTACCAGTCTGAGGTTCTCTATGAGTTCCTGTAATTTTGAGCTATCCTGCTCCAGGCACTTTTTCCCCCCTCACTTCTCCTCCAATGTGAGAATCATGTTGAATTCGCCCCCTATTATCCATCGCTTACCCTCTGCTAGGGAACCTAGATAAGCCAGGCTTTTAAGGAAGAGGTCTTTATCTTGGTTGTTCTGCGGTCCATAGGCATTTGTGATCATTCCCTCCTTGTCTGAACCGATGGCTCTATAGTGCATTGTGATGGTGCATGGAGTGGAGAAGCCTTGATCAAGGATGACTGTGGCAAGATTCCATAGGATGGCCAGGCCTCCTGAAGCCCCTTTTGAGTCTATTTGATAGGATTCGCAGTTGCGCCAGCATCTTTTGATGATATCATCTGCAATTTTCCCTGCACATTTTGTCTCTTCTATCAAGAATATATCAGGGTTTTCCATTTTGATGTTGTTTCGAAGAATCCTTTGTTTGGATCTTCCATTTAGGCCTTTGATATTCCAGGTGAGGATCTTCATAGTTAACAATTTGGTGGGTGGGAAAAGGAGCTCTCTGAGAGCCTGTGAATCTGTCCCGAGTTGATCATATAGTTTCCCACCTCCTTTATTAGCTGATGAGCCGATTTTCTGCCCTGTCGCTTGTTTTCTTTTGGGTGTTTTCTTGGATCTTGGTTTGGGTCTATGTTGATCCCCAACCTAGATGTAGCCCCTGCTAATGAGTCCAGAAATACTTTGTGAACTTTTCTAAGTTGGTCTTCTGGTAAGGTTTGGAGATCCTTCTTGTTGAGTGCTTCTTCTAACCTGTCTAGGTCAATTTTCTGCTAGGTCCTACTCATCCATTTCCATGACTGTGTCTTCCTCTCTTTCTGGTTCTTTCCCTGAGACTAGGTGAGTTTATGGATTTGCTTGGTTTGTTGGGGTTTGGTATTCTTGAGACAGTCGATCTTCTTTGTGCTTGATGGGGTCTTTCCCCGCGGTCTTGTGGGGGTTTTCCACCTATTTTGTCTATGGGAGGCGGCGAAGGGCTTCAAATGAATTATTTTTTGGGTTATTTTTTCCATTGTTGGTTGTGGGCTTCTTTTGTACTTGTCTCCTTTGATTTTGAACCTGGGTAAATCCTTCCTTTGGTTTCTCTTCAGCTTCTCTCTTGGGGAGGGCATTGAGAGGGAAGTCTCTGAAAAGGTGTCCATGTTCATGGCATTTTCGACATCTGAAAGGGATGTGTTTCGACATTTGAAAGGGATGTGTTCATCTGAAAGGGATGTGTTCATATTCTATGTACTTTCAAGAAGATTCTAAAAGGTCCAAAACATTATCACAATTGAGGGTTGAGTAAGTCAAAACCCTACCCCTAGATGGATATTGAGCTATGTTAAATACCAAGTTGTTAGGAGGAGAAGGGGTTCCATTCTTTAGCATTATATTTGTTCCATGTTGAGCAGAGAACCTAGGAGTGGTATTTTTGAGAGCACAACAGAGGAGGAGAGATTTTGTAGCATCCATATAGGCCACAATGTCAAAGGCAAGTCCATCGAGAGTGCCTCTTTCTTTGTACTTGCATTTGAAGAAAAGAGACCATAGTGGCCTCACCTTCTAGTTGTGTTTTCTCCCCTATTGGGTTTCCCAGGTTATATCTTATGTTTATTTGTCGATGGTGTGTGAGTATTTATTTTTGTTCTCTATTTCCACATTTCAACTATTTCATACATTTTAAGCAGAAAACCAATAATTACAGAATCTGAGATCTAAAGAAAATGAACCTTCACAACAAATATTTCAATATTTTGTTAGATCCGTTGTGACAAACTACCCAATGGAATATCCACGACAGTTTACAAATCAAACATGGGCCCACACGATATCTAAAATTCTAAAATGTGAAATAGAGGATTTGTTCCCAAATCATTTCTCATACATAGTCATACCATTAACAACACTACTAGTGGTCCAATTGATGATATGGGTTGCACAAACAACTGCCTCCCCTAAGAATGGGAGCTTCATATTTTTCAAGTGAAGCATGTAGCAATCCATCTCCATGATAGTCCATATTATTTTGTTCAACTAATCCATTTTTTTGTGGAGTATAAGGAATGTTTCTTTGCTAAGAGATGCCCCATGAAGTGAGAAATGATTAGAAAGCCTCATTGATATATTCACCTCCTCGTCTAGTCCCAATACACTTAATATTCCTCTTGCTTTGATTCTCCAATAGAGTTTTGAATTTCTTGAACTTCCAAAACACCTCATCCTTAAATTTAATGATGTGTACCCAAAGAAATTGAGAAAAATCATTGGTAAGGGTGAGGAATTACTAATTGTATCCCTGAAGAGAGTTGGTAGCCATGGGGCCAAATATGCCATTATGAATTAGCTCAAGAGGTTGAGAAGCTTGCCTCAATTTATCCTTAGGAAAGGACTCTCGATGATGTTTCACCATTACATGCCCCTCACCGACACCACCAGGTAGTTCAATTTGTGGAAGGTCATCTTCCATATGTAAATGACATATATGTCATAAATATACAAATTAGTTGGTATGAACAAGATGTTGATGCCATACAATATTGGTAACAGTGACATTGTCCATCATAGCAACAAACCAATTTTTCTTTGAGGAGGAAGCAGTCTTCCCCAATTTGTACATATGATTGGATTCATCACAGTACCTCGAGACGACTGCTTTAAAACCATCACTCATGTCCTTTCTAACCCACCGTTCTAGCCATAATTTCACCTTTATATTGGTGTGTTTAATGTAGTACTTAAATAGAAAAAGTACATGGTCCAACCCTTGGAACATGAAATACATCTCCAAGCATAGTTGTATCTATGATGACATTACCACAACTTGAAACTTGTAGGGATGAATTGTCACCGATAACCACTCTCTCTCCACTATGTTGTTGTTTATAATTAGAGAAACGGTGTTCATGTTTGGTCATATGTCGATTGGCTACAAAATCAACAATCCGCTCTTGTTGAGAAGAGGAGGACCAATATGTAGAGTACAGTACTAAATGTACATCTTGAGAGGAACCAACATTTTCATATAAAAATATCTTCTGTGCATGTTATAGATCTTACAAGATCTTTCATTTTATGAAGAGAAGCAAATTAAGGCTTGAAAAGATGTGCCTCATAATGACAATGGCTACATATGAGTCTTTTCTTTTTGGAGGTTTTTGAGTGTGTTGTTTTGATTCAGTCAAACTAATATTTAGGAGGGGCTAAGATAGCCTTCAGATGGGATTGATATTGAGGGTGTAATTCACCCATGTTCCTCAAAGAAACTTGATGTTGGATCATATTAGAGAAAACCTCCTAAAGGGAAGGAGTCATATCACCCTTGATAAATAAAGCGATATTATAGAATATGATCATGAAAGACTTTAATCCAAGAGAAAAATTATTCAGAAGAATACTTACATATATTGAATTTTACTTCCCTTTCCCAATGATGTTATGATGTCAAACTTCAAGTTTTTAAACCTTACAATATATTGCTCAATAGTGTCGAAGTTACCCATCTTGAGACTCAAATTCAGTTTTGAGTCGAATGACCTAAGTGGTCTTCATCACCTGATCAGCCACATCATCCATCAAAAACCATAACTATCAAAAAATCACCCACCCTTGAGCCTGCACACATTGCACGGCTTCCCCCTCATACAATTGTGTACTTGTGCACGATTGTTCTTTGTACAGTTGTGCACTAATGCGCAGTTGTCTCACCCACAGACGTGCATGGGTGCGCAACTGTCACTCATACATGTGCACATTCTATGTGCATCTGTCTGTCCTACTCACGCGCCCACATGCGTGGTTGTCTCAAGCACACCCACACATTATGCGCATGTTTCCTCATCACAGTCGCACACTCCTCAGTGCGTGACTGTTAGGAAAAAACCTGCACATATTGTGCGGGAAACTGAGATTTACCCGTGCACACATGTGCGGTTATTCCCCCTTTTCCAGCACACTTGTGGGCCCCTACCCTTAAAAACCTTGTACGACCCTTCGTACAACCCCTACCTACAATCTATCAACTTCACAAAATGCAGGATGATAGGGCCACTAACCTGTCTCTCGCCGCTCCCGGATCGGTAGCCTCATGCTCCCATAATCTTGAAATCTCCTCACATCTCTCTTGTCAGATCAACAATAGTGTCAGGTATAAAAGAGGTGGAATTATGGGCCCACCATCCATATATAGGCCTTTTTTCCCAACTTCCACCTTCTGTTACAGGAGCCTAGAACCTTTGTTTTCCTATCCGTTCTCAGCCACGAGATCCTAATCCAGCCATCTACACATTCACATTCCTCAGGTTATCATCCACAGTTTTCCCTGGAGGATCATTTTTCTCATGCCACGTTCAGGTACACATGCTCACTTTCAGTTTTATCAAATAGTTGTTATATGTTCTTTATCATCAGATATTGTTCATGTTGAGTATTTCATTTTTATTTGTGCAGGTACTTGTTCATCGAGCTTACAACCCCTTCAGGTATATGTAGGACACTGGCATGTAGTTACTCATTATGTTAATAATTGCATATCCCAGTCACACCCTCTGACATTTACCTTTAGGGTCCCTACATTTGGCTCTGTAGTATCTTTACCTCTGCCATATTTTGGTACTGTCATCCGATAGCACTCTCCCCCACACGAGTTGTCCCATTCATAGTTCCCCTTGGCAAATTGACACTCGTGTTGATTTCACCCCCTAGGTTTGGGAGTCCCGATAGTATTTTTCACTTCCGAGAACGAACCCCATACTTCTTCTCATCATATTGCTTACCTTCCCAATGGACTCTTGGGTCATATCATCTTACGCTTGGTTCTATTGACTGCACTCTCGCGGTTTCATTCGCCCTCCATCTCATCCACCATCAGTTTTCCCATCTACAGATTTTCCTCCATCCACTTACCTAATACAGAAACCCACCCATGGGGCTCCGACCCTCCTCTAGTTCTCTTTCACAAACTTGTGCTCTAAACAGGCCAAGTCATCTTTCATTGGGGCACTTGTTTTTGTATCTGTATACTCAACCCAAATTATTCTTTAATTCTTTGGTAATTGTATAAAGCCCTTGTTTCCAGCATATACATATCTTTTTAGTCGTCATCCTCGATGGTCTTCTTTTTACCTGGCAAAGCAACCCATGTTGCCCTTGGTTGGGGCATCCACCCTTTTTTCATATCAGCATCGTTCACAAACCATGAATATCCCAAATCCATGTACCCACGATCTTTGAGTTTGCCCACTTTGTTATCCTCTGGCAGAGTCTAACCCCGTATCTAGTCGTCCCCCTAACGCTAGATCTAGTTTTATGGTTGTCGACAATCATCTCTCAACACCCCAACCAAGGGCAGTCTTAAATCCCATAGCATATTGACTTCGTTCATGTTACTCATCAGTACTTGATACCATCTATTACTAAGTGGATTTCAAGAATCCATTTGCTTCTTGGAGTCACGTCTCCCTTCCTGTCAACATCAACACAGTTTCTAGAAGGGCGACAATATCTTAACTCTCACTACCTTTTCAATGAGGAGTCTTGGACAGAACAGAGAGAGTCATCATCGCTTTCTGATTTCGTTGACCCCCATAACATTCGACTTCAACAAACTCTTATGTTACGGTGGGTCGTACTATGTGATCTTTGCAACTTTTCATACCAGTCGAAGACCTCTGAATTTGTTAGGCCATCAATGTCTATGAGCCATCGACACGTCTTACCATCATCCTTGACTCCCTTCAGAGCCTGTTCACCATTCATAACTGGCATCTGTCATTATCAACCACCCCCGAGGGTGCTGCAGTTATCTACATCAATGTCCATCATCAGTTACAGTCCCACATTTTGGTTTCATGACACGAGCGTGGGGCATGCCTGCCTCGTTTGTATACATATTTTATTTTTGTTTCTTCCTAGAGAAAGGTTTGGTTCCCACCATTTTCCCTCTCCCTCCGACGGATTGCTCTTGTAGTTCCTCTCTTCACTCTTCCTTACAATGACATTCTTAGCAAAAGAAACATTGATGTATTTCGGCTATACGTATACTCCTAACCTCACACATCAAGGAGCATCTATTATCACTTAAAAATCGTCTGCAACATTGAACACAATGGCTAAAGAAAGACATCAATTCCAACAGCAATTAGTACATCTAGAACATCAAAATCCATCAAAAAGGCACAAAACTATACACTTGGTTCAAAAATCCATCAAATTCACCAAAGGAAGCAGGCGCACAGTGCTCATGCTAACACAACCCTCAGGGCGCACTATGTGCAAGAAGCACGACTGTCTACGAAAAAAGTCACGCACTTCTCATGAACGACGCATTATGAATCTTGTCGGCCTCTAACCCACTTCTAGTCCGACCCCCAACACAATTTGACACTCAGATCTTAGCGAAATCTAACTTGGAGGCTAGTCAAGGGCTAGGAAGTGCCCTAAAAGGTCCATGATTGGACACTATAAATATGTGCCATGGGTGTGCTAGAAAAATAAGAACTTCAAGGTATTGTTATGTTGAAAGAATTCTTCTTGGCGAATCCTCTTTTCTCTTAGAATCATTCAAGCACTATAGCAAGGGTCATCCCACTCACCTCTTGAGAGGATTGGCATTGTATTTCTTCACCATTGTCACTTGACATTGCATGAAGAGAAGAGATCTCTATCAGGGAACTCAAGAGCCCTCCCAAGGAGGAAGAGGGGATTCATAAGTCCCTGCCTTTCTCTACGGTGTTAGCCTATCAATATATTGATCCATTGGTAGCTATATGATGGTCATTTTTTGCTTTTCATGGTTCTAGTTCTTGCAAGCTTCTCCAACATTGATTTCCTTTTTGTTTTTGTTTTTATTTCCTTGTTTCATGTGTCTTTGGTTATCTAATCAACTCACAAACCTATGTCTTGTTTAGTTGACTTAACTAAGCAGGTAAGTGTTGTGTTTTTGCTCACCCATGTGACAAAACCAACACAACACAAGGGTATTCAAATCACATGTACTATAAATTGTTATCATGAGATCAATACAAATGTTGAGAGTATGACTAAAATCTAAGAGATGTGCCACTCTTCTCCCTCTCTCCAACTGGTAATTGCAGCTTTCCTCATAAGAGAATGAGCAAGTGAGTTGTGTGTTTGAAGTGAGGCGCTAGCCTCTTATTTATACAAGACTGGCACGTGTGAAAGGTCACAACTGGCAGGGCCGACCTCTCACTCTGGGTGGGTAAACCCACCTTTAGTTAATTCTGGGTCTTCCATAATAACTGTTGGGGCTGACTTCTTATTCTGCCCTTTATAATTGTCCGATGACCAATCCGCAAAAGGGGATTTGGTCCTTATACAATTACCAACATGATTAATCCACAATGGGGATTAATCCAATAACAACAATAATAATAATGACATGATTAATCTGCAATGGGGATTTAATCCAATAATAATAAGAATGCTCTTCGCAGTTACATTATTTCAACATTTAAAGCAGGAAAGTTGAATTGACAACTAGTCTGGCACGACGGGCACGTAATTGCATGATATGTGGTCGTACTAAACCTCCAAGTGTACCTTCTCTACACTGTGTCCCACAAAAGACACACAAGGTAAGCGTGGGTTTCTAACATGTAACTTCACATAACTAAGTGTCTTAATAGTACACTCCATCACCCATTACCCTACACCCCAAGCTCTAAAAAAAAATAAACTTAATATAAATTTGTTTTTCAAATGAATTTCAATTTATCAACTTATTTTTCTAGATTCTCTTTTACTTGTCTAATAACTTATTATATATTAATTAACATAATATAATTAAATTAAACAAATTTTAATATTACTTTTTCGATTACCTAATCCCTACGAAAACCTCTTCGGTATTCCAAATCTCGAAATATCAATTTCTAAAGATAAAGTAATTTATTATATCATTAATTGATCTCTTTACGTGGGAATTTTTTTTCGAAATTATTGATGGTTTAATATTATTTATCTTTTCAAATTTTTATTTTATTTATTTAAAATTATTAATTAAATTATATTATCTATCTTTTCAATTGGCATAAGTCATTTATTCATTTTTAAAAATAAATTTTTAACTCTATATATTCTTTTAAGTACTGGGTTTAAAGAAGTTATTATATTTTTAAAGAAGTTATTAATGATGATGATGATGATTAACGTCCACTAAGACTTAATTGGTCTATCGAACCTTACGAGGGTAAGTGATTACTTGTGATTATTTAGAATTTTGTTTATGTGCTCGAAAAGCATTAAGAGAAGTTTTCCAAGATCACCATAATTTTGTTGAGTTAAGAGGTTATGAAGGTTGGTAGTGTGATCAATATTTTGAAAATGAGATCTAATATGGGTATAGGCTGGACAATCTAAGAGAAATTGCTTTTCATCTTCAACCTTCTTAGTGTCACAAAGGTGACACACTCTTTCATCCCATGGCATTTTAGGAATTGACCAACACCCAGTTTCACTATGGAGCTCGTGAGAATTTGTTCTTATCTTAGCAATGTTTATTTTTTTCTTTACACTTGGCAAAACAGATAGATAATTTTGATCTTCCAGATTAGGGTTGATTACATCTTTATAATACCTTAATTTTCTTTTTTCCTCTAACTCTTTATCACACCACATTTTTTCCTTAAATTTTAATTTGACATTTTTTTTAATAATATCTTTATTCTGCAAAATGGTTTCTTCCATGATTCCCCAATAGTTTAGCCAAGATCCTGCGTCTTTATGCCATCCTCGCTTGAGTCGATGGTGGTTATGACTTGATTTGGAAGCAATTTTAGGTAGCCTCTCGTCTTCCATGTTATTTAACTTGTTCTTATACATTAGGTATCTAGTCATAACCATGCTCTCAATAGGGGAGAGGCTAGTTTCTACGAGGAGAATGGGATAGGGCGTATTTCCTTTAATTTTGAGATTATAGTTTATAAAATTCTTTTGTATTTGCTCTATCTTTCTCCAGGATTCACGAGAGATACTACAACCCCAGACTTCACATCCATAAAGAATAACAGGTGTAACAAGAGTCTCAAAGAGGAGTTTCTTCTTATCCCAACTCCAAAGTTCA